>CM076583.1:696546341-697146341 GCA_034641835.2 Pinus albicaulis | reverse complement strand
ATAATAATTTATTTTATTATCATTAATTTTTAATTAATATAAATATTATTTTATTATTTTTAAATATATACTTCCACATTAATTTTTTTACCCAAGAATAAAACAAATTTGAACGTCATAAAATAATGAATAATTTACCACTTTTTCATTTTAATGGTTAAATTCAATCAGATATCACTGATTACTTTTTTTTTTTCTTTCTCAAATCACATAAACACAACAAATTTGAACGTCATAAAATAATGAATGATTGACCACTTTTCCACTTTATTGGTTAAATTCAATAGATATCACTGGTTATCAATTTTTATTTTTATCCCCTTCTCAAATCACATAAACACATCGCAGAGTTCGATCACGGCTCTCTTTCCAGTTGCGTCTTTCGTCAGTCTGCCCCGTCCAATGTAACGCACGTGTTAGCTGAGAGCCTCCTCACCACATATATTAAACTAAAATAAAACCAGTAAAATAGAAAACCGAAAAAGGGATAAATCACAGTATGCATCGCTTCAAAGTGCTTAGAGATCTAGCACACAAGTGTAAATTTTGCAGTGAGGTTTAGTTCAATGGAGGACAAAAGTTCGGTAGTCGCTGCGTTGCAGAGAGTCAAAGCAATAAATGGTAAGAGCTTCTCCGAAATAGCCGCTGCAACAGGCCTTACCAATGTGTATGTTGCCCAACTCTTCAGACGCCAAGCTCAATTGAAACCCGAAACCGTGGCCTCTTTACGCTTGGCCGTTCCTCAGCTTGACGATACACATATCGAAGCCATGATGCGCCCTCCGATGCGGTCTTATGATCCCAACCTTTTGCAGGAGCCCGCTGTTTATAGGTAAGGAGGAGGAGATTCCACAATACTCATTTCATTTATTTAATCCAATGAAAAATTTATGCAAACTTAGATGCATTTTGTTATGCCCCCCAAAATTAGTATTTTCTTTCATCACTTTGGATTTTAGATTGATGCGGTTTTCCAAGTAAACCTTAATCTTATTAGTTTCATTTATATTAAGTCCTTGGATCTACAAATAATTTCAGCGGGACAAGACCTTTTGAGTCTGGTCTTCTTCTTTCTTTTTTAAGGTGTACATTTGAAACTCAAGAAAACCATTAGAATTAGGTCTCAGGGATTGCAACTTACCTGAAAGGGTTGGGCACAATGCACATCCTTACCCCGTGACGGTGGGTGATTGGGGGTGTGCACAGTACGTACACATTTTCACTCTATTTCGGTGAAGGTGTATATATTGTGATTCTTTTTGTTGGTGGAAGTATAGAGGCTGAAACTAATGATCATAATGATTATGGGCACTTCCATTTCCCTAACCTTCCATGATAAGTAGTATTATTCTATCAAAATCATTTAGGACTTATACCTGTCTCTAAATGCTGGGTAACTACTCCATTAAATTCACTTAGGACTTGCACCTGGTTCCAACTGCTTATTTGTGTTGCCAATGGAATTGAAGCTTTAGGTGACCTGACATGCCACCTTGTTCACTGTTGAACCATGATTTCAACTTTTTATGTGTCACCAATAGAATTGTACATGCCACCGTCTTCGTTGTTAAACCATGACCTCAATGTAATTTTTTAATTGCATTGAACATGCCAACCCTCTTCACTGTTGGCATTGCATTTTTTTAATTTTTTAATTGCATTAGCTTATTTGTGAACATTGGTGGGTGGCTTGACAGTCACCTCTTCACTATTGAACCATGACCCCAAGTCCTAATGGTGTCTTGAATGGAATTGAATCTTGGTGGTTGGTTTGACATGCCAATCTCGTCAATGTTCAACCATGAGCACAACTGTTTATTTGCATCTCCAATGGAATTGAACCTTGGTGGATCTTCTAACATGCCAGTGCCACCCTCTCCATTATTTAATTGTGACTTATTTGACCAAATTTTCAAATATTATAAGAGAAATGCATAGGAAAGTAAAAAATTCACTAATAATCCACAAAATGACCGTATTTGTCACTAGTATAAATCCATGTTAATTAAGCAGTGTTCCACACGGATGCATACCCCAGTGTGGGAGCGTGCTCCACATTTTTCCAATGCTCTCGAGATAGGGGGCGTCTGGGGAAATGTTTCCACATGCCTCCCTTTCGGGGGAACACAGGGGGAATAGTTTCCTTAATGTGGGGGATGTGTTTCCCCAAAAGGGTGCTTGTGAGCATCCCCCTTAAAGAGGGCTGAGTGTCCCACTTGAATTTTGCCTAAAAACAATAATTAATGAGTGGGCAAGTCTAATATTCAATCCTAGGGAACTATTAATGTTAATGTTAAATTCTTAATGTGAAAGGACGCCACTTTTACTTAAAATTTTAACATTACCATTAATTGTTTTAGGATGTTTAAGAGTGGTTTCAACTTGATTGCATTTTAGATGGAGAAAGTAGAATTTTAAATCCCATTCAAAATCCAATAGACTGAACAGTTTTTGGGATTTTAGGATTGAAGGGATTGCAACTTTTCCATTGTATTCTATCATGTACGAGAGTATGGAACTAGTATTTAATCAATAGCACCAAGCCCTGTACGTACCTTGATGTTGGTGGCATTTATTGTCAAACTCCTCTATCATGACACTAGTAAAAATGTACTCATTGATCAAATAAAATCTCGATTTGACATTTAAAGTTTTTTTTTATTTTATTTTAATGCTTAATGGGTGATATTAATGATAAGGATCCCAACATAGGCAATGATTTTGATGATATGTTAAGATTTGTTGTATCATGATTTTTTGGGACTATAAAGGCCATATAGAGCCTCTTTGTTGATGTATTTTTGGTTCAAAGATGGATTGCACTTGGTGCTGTTTTGGTTATATGTACACTTGCTATATATGTGAGAAACTTTGCATATCTTTGTATATTGGTTTGTATTCACATGGATGTTCCTGAATATTTATGTTTTTTTTGTCAAAATTTGAATATTTATGTGTTTCTTTGGTTCAATTTTTTTTTTTTTTTTTTCCAGTTCTCATTTTTGGGGTTGATCGGTTCAACGATCGGTCCGGTTTTTGATAACATTGGTTCATTGGCATTGTTCATTTTCAGTTTTAACTTTTGAGTCTTGATTCTAGATATTGATGACAACATACTGAGTCTTTGATTTGTCACGTTTTACTATTTTTGAATTTGAGTAATTTCAAGTTACTATTCTAGTGTTTAGACTTTAATATCTACTATTTTGCTTATTACCAGTGAGATTCTAGAATAATGAATGATGAATTTAAATCATTATAGATTGTAGAATGATAAATACTGAATCTAAATCAATGTAAATTCTAAGATGATGACTTTGAATTAATGTATACAATATTTTACTATTTCTATTTCATTGAATCATTTATGATGTATGAATCAATGTATTTCATTATTGAATTCAAATCATATTTAATACACATCACTTATATACCTCATGTCCACTGCCCCTCTTGAATTTCCCTAAAATTTCGGGGTGCTCCTACATGTTCCTCTTGTTCCTCTTGTGTGTCTCCCCGTTCCCACATCCGTTCGTTCCAAAAACTTGGTGGAACATTTTAATCAAGTGGTGTTGTGTTATTAACCGAGTATTGTGTGTATGGACAGATTACACGAGGCTGTTGTGCATTTTGGAGAAAGCATCAAGGAGATCATCAATGAGGATTTTGGTGATGGCATGTATGTTGGGTCTTTCTTTAAACATTTTTTTCTGTGTTGCTGTTATCTTCGTTACGAAAATATCTCTTGCATGCTGTCTTTCATATTTATCTATTGTCTTGAGCAATCATTTCTTTTGTTTATAATCTATGCTTTGCTTTATCCATTGTAATAATTGGTTTGGTTCAAGTTTAGTAAGCATGGTTTAAAGAAAGAAAGATAGTCTAGTCAATGTCTAGAAATGACTAGTAAGTGTTTAATGAGATTGCTAGATACATTAACATATATTTATTTTAATTTCAGATCTATTAAATATTAAGAGAAGGCATGAAAAGAAATTAAGTTTTATTTTAATTTTAAATTTATTAAATATCAAGAGGCATGAAAAGATATTAAAACGCAAAGCCACTAACATTTAAAAGATCATAAGTTAAGATGAATTTATGCTTCATGCGTGTATTCTAATTAATACTGGGTATAATTCTTGAATTTATAAGCATGGTTATTAGTATTACACATTTCATCCATACTGGGCTGTTATTTTTAATGTTTTTTTTAATAAATATTATACTGGATCGATTTATGTGATGTATCATGCCAGCGTGAGGCATAAATGTTACGCATCTCGCTCGCAATGGGCTGTAAAATGCACCTCGGTTCTCTCGGTGCAAATCATGTACAGTTCCTCAATGCAGTGCTAAGATATATCTGAGCAAAATTTATAACTACAAATAGATGAAAGAGCGAGCAGCAGGGGTACAAAATAGTCTGTGACACCAAGTATACATGGTTGTGAAATATCTCCTTTTGTATATCCCTACAATGAAGAGGGAGACCTGTAAAAGGGAAGTGTCTACCTAATACAACCTCTTTTCTTCCTATTATTGGCGAAATTAGAAGTACTATCACTCTTTAATCACTTCTTGATTACAAGTGTCATGGTACCATGTCAGAGACAAATTGAACTTACTCTGAACTCTGAAGTACATTAAAGGCCATTATTTTCTCATTTGAAAGGTAATATTTGAAGTGCTATAAAATTTATAGAGTAGAATCCGTTTGGATAGGCATTCAAGTTTTTCAGAAGTGACCTCCCGATCAGATGTAAGGCAGCATGGTACCATGGCCTTAAGACCCATGAATTTTTTTGAGCACCTATGGTTGTTGGAGTCAATGTACTGGAATGCAGAAGATCCATGTAATTGGGGCTATCGTAGTGTTTTGTCTGGACTCTGGATATGATGGGACAGTGTGGGATTTTAAGTAGAGATCACAAACACATAAAAGCACTTAGAGTTTCTACAACAACTGCACTTTTAGCTAGAGAATAGGAATTCTGAGTCTGGCTGAAGTGAACCTCACTAGAAAAAAAATAATCCTCAATAATCTACTATATCAAAGGTGTTAAATGTCCAAATTCTGTATATGTGAGCTCATTATGGAAGGATTGCAGCAGTGTTGTAAGATAGCATTGAGATCACATATATTGAACATGTGCCCACTGCCACTCACTAATCAGCAGATCGAACCTTCCCTGCTAAAACTTTAGTATGTTGATCCCATCATCAGATAAGTTTCTACGATCCTTTTATTGTTTATGTTGGTAACTGTTCAATTCTGTCACAGACATTTACTATCAGATCAAATCCATATCAGATATATTGATCCCTAAGTGACAAAAGAGTGCAGAAGTGTTGTATATGCTGAATAGGAAAACTTTAAAGTCAAGAACAGCAGCATGATAAAATATTAAATTACATGTTCCAACAGCCACTAGACATTTGTGTAAATAATTAGACAAGACTGTTAAAAACCCATTTGAGTTGAATAAGTTGAAAGGAAAAGATGGGTTCAGAAAGAGTTGGGCAGGGTGAGCTCACAGTCAATCAGTGCATGAATAAGCTTCACCAGGGTATACAATTGCTTGCCAAGATTATTATTCATCTTTTGTTTAGAAAGAGTTCCAAGGATGAACCTTGCTAGGCAGAATATGCAAAACTACTAGGCATGAGGTAAAGTTTTGTTTAGAACCAAGACATGAACAAGACAGAAACCAACATGATTAGTCAATGTATATATACAAATGGCAAGAGCTAAGGTCCTCCATTTATATCTTTTTCCTTTGCTGATTTTTCATCATTAATGGGATATTTTTTCTGCACTTAATTATTAAATAGGAACATTTTCTAGACATAACACAGATGTATCTAAAATGGCTTCTCTAATGAGGGGAGGAAAATAAGAGGTGAAGTTTGAAATGATCATGCATGGAGGTTCATAAGAGGTGGAGTTTGAAATGTTCATTCGTCTTTACTGATAGAAGAGCCGTTTACAACTTGTGAAATATTTTTTGCCTGATAGATTTGAGTCAAAATGTGTAATATCCCAAATTGGGGTTAAACAGTAATAAAAGGAAAAATAGACAAGAAACTACGGTAAACAGAAAAACACCATCAAACACACAAACTGGAAGCCAATAAACAATGCTGAGCCATTTTATTATTGGTTGGAAAGGAGTACAAGTGAGGTGCTGAAAGGATTGCACCTGGGCCTGCTCAAGGCAGGCTGAAAGACAAACTCAATCCAAGCAAACTGCTGCTGGAATGACACTGTGTGGCTCAATTACTGTGCTGCCCAGTCTAGAAAATGCTGCTGCTGGCTGAACTCGGACTGCTGGTTGGACTGCTTCTTGTGCTCAAAAAATTTCAGGAATTGGACACCGGACTCTCCTCAAAATACCCACAAAAACCCGCGAAGGGTTTGCTGAACGCTCGACCCTGGAAATTGGCCCTCTTGGGCTTGGAACGCTGCTCTATTGGGGAAATCGAACCGTTGGTGCAATCTGCTGGAAAGTGCCTCCAAAATGCTGCTAAAAGCCTTGGTAGGAGGTGGCTAGCTTCCCCTCCGAATCTCTTGCTGAATCTCCTTGACACTCCTCACTTCCAGCACCCAACTGACAACGCAATCACTGTGCAACCTTAGCTGCCTCTGCGCAATCCTGAAGGGGCTACACTCTCTTGGCTGATGCTGTTACTCCAATATACTCTGCTGCACTGCACCGGCCTCCGAACTGAACTGAAGTGGCACTGCTAAGCTCACCTGTGAATTCAGGGTGAATTCACCAAGGGGAGTTGGGCACTTGCCCAATCTCTCTCAGTCACCCTAGGGTTTCCGTCCCGGGGCTACCAATCGAGTAGAGAACCGGGTTCTCAACCTCACATACAAGGAATAATACCATAGCCAAGATATCCCTCAATGGCCTCCTGTTAATTTTGGGCAACTAGGTCCCAACTCCATGTTTCACTGCTCATATGACGATGGTCATATTTTTGTTGGATTCTTTTTTCGGAGAGGTGCAAGATTGATCTAAAGATCATCTTGATCAGATGAGCAGAACATTGATTTTGAATTTATTTTCCACCTGTGCAAGGTCGGCCAGATTTATCCCACATGCCTAAGAGATGTGTCACACACCCTCATTAATGAATATAAATTGGAGAGACTTGGAGGTCATTTTCTCATCATCTCATCACACATTCTCTCATTGTGATCTGATTGGTTCGATAGCCTTTGGAGGCCTTTTTCCCTCACACGTATGGAGCGCAGCTGCTATTTTATGCGCTGATCTGTTTAGGGTTTTCTGCTGTAGCGTTGACCAGCGTTGACCGTGGTCAACCCTTGGTCGTTTGACCTCAATCTTCTGCAGAAATTCCGATTTTAGGAGGCTGTACAGCTAGGCACTAAAATCAAGGAATTCCGGGTTGTTTGACCGAAGCCCTTGTTTGCTGCATTGACTTTTCTGCACTGTCCATGGTTTGACTTGCGTTGACTTGTGATGTGCTGTCTTTGAGGGCTGTGAGTGTAACACATGAAAGTGTTGGCTGACCGAGAAAGGCTTTGTTGGTTGAAGCATCCTGCTGACCGCCGTAATGCCACAATATATCATATCTTTGCTGGACAAAAGGAATTGTAAATCTAATCTTTATTTGGCTTGTCTTCTATTGATCTATTATTGTGTTCTATCAATATTTTACTTTCAAGTTTATGTGATTGCTATTTTGTATTAGGACTAAGAAAGATTGAAGTAAAAGTGCATCAAACATAGAACACCACGGTTATCTAAATTTAACATGGTATTAGAGTTGAGGTGAAGACAAAGTCCAAGAGTCCAAGCTGGTGTTAGAAGCTATCTCTGAAGGAAGGAATCCTATCAAGGAAAAATGGCCTCCTCAACCTACAAGGGTTTCAAGGTTGATGATAAATTGACTGATAAGTCTGATTATCATGCATGGAAGATGTCCTTGGATTTGGCGCTAGAAGATCAAGATGTCATGGACTATGCACAGGGGAATATTCAAGAGCCCCCATCAAATGCAGTTCCTGCCAAGAAGACGAAGTATAGAAAAGGGGAAAGCAAAGCAAAGATGATTATCTGGGATTCTATTCATAAGCACTTGGTTGCTTACATTTCTGAGCTGAACACATCTAAGGAGATGTATGATAAGCTGGTGAGAATGTTCAGGGCTAGCAATGCTAATCAAATCCTCTTCTTCAAGAATGAAGAATATCAAGAAGGGTAAGGATGAATCTATTCAATCCTATTTTATGAGGCGCACTGAAATCAGGAATAACCTCCTAGCTATTGGGGAAGCAATATCTGATTGAGAGATGGTTCTTATTGCACTTGGAGGTCTCTCTCGTGATTGGCATGTATTCAATACCACTATTCTCAATAATAATGTGATTCCTAATTTTGATGAAATATTGACGAGATGCACTCAAGAGGAAACAAGAATGATGGAGTATGCCTCTAATGGTAATGGAAGTGACCCTACTGCCTTTGCCGCTCATGCAAAGAAGAATAACCATGGTGGCTCGAGAAATCAAAACCATGGTAGAGCAGGGCCCAAAGGAAGGAAGATGTTACACTTGTAACAAGATTGGTCACTATGCAAGAGAGTGTCCTAATAGAAGGGACTCTCCCAGGGATGATGACAACAACAACTCGAGAAGGAATGGCAGGAACAACATGTTCCAAGGAAAAAGGAAGGCTCCCTTTGATCGTAATGGAAATGGGAAACCTTTCAAGAGGTCAAGAAATTCCAGGTACGATGAGTCTAATGTTGTTGATAATAAGAGAAATGATTTTATTCTTGTATCTGCCCTCTCTGCTGCATCTCCACCCGACACCTTGGATGTTTGGTTAATTGATAGTGGTGCTTCAAGACACCTCTCTGGTTATAAAGAAGCCCTTTCTGATTTGGTTGAGAAGGATACTAATCTAGAAATTATCCTTGGAGATAATGCCACCTATCTCGTGAAAGGGACAGGGACTGTGACCCTCCATTTATCTCAAGGTCAATTTATCCGATTACAAGATGTGTTGTATGTACCTAATTTGAAGAAGAACTGTGTGTCCATTTCGGCAATGGAAGACAAAGGGTTCAAGGTGGCATTCGTTGATGGAAATGTACTTATCTGGAAGAAGAAATTCAAGGAAGCTCTTTCTATTGGTTTTAGAGTTGATACACTCTACCAGGTTGGAGGAAGTCCATTGGGGGCTATGACATGTGATACAACTCTTCAAACAGAGTTATGGCAATTGATATCTTGCAATTGATACATTCCGACTTATCTGGTATGCTGCCTGTGACATCCTTGGGAGGATGTTCCTATTACATGACTTTTACAGATTACTTCTCTCGCAAGACTTGGATATATTTTTTGAAGAAGAAGGACGAAGCATTCAAATGGTTTCGTACCTTCAAGGCCTTGGTGGAAAATCAAACCGAGAAGAAAATCAAAGCTTTGAGGGCCGACAATGGGACCGAGTATGAGTCAAATGAGTTTAATGACTTTTTTAGAGAAGATGGCATTAAGAGGGAGACCACAACTGCGTACACTCCTGAGCAAAATGGCATTGCTGAAAGAAAGAACAAGACCATTGTGGAGGCTGCCCGCGCCATGCTATGTGACCAAGGTCTTCCGAAGTTTCTATGGGGAGAAACTGCGAACACTGCTGTGTATGTTCAAAACAGATGCTCGCATTTCGCTCTGGACTCCAAAACTCCCGAAGAAGTCTTCTCTGGTAAGAAACCTGATGTTTCTCATTTTAGAGTTTTTGGTTGTCCTGTTTACTTTCATGTGCCGAAAGAAAAGAGAAGCAAGCTGGATGCTTCTGGAAAGAAGGGAATGTTTGTGGGCTACAGTGAAACTTTGAAGGCATATAGAATCTATGTGCTTGGTCAAAGAGAAGTGGAGATATGCCTAGATGTCACCTTCGATGAAGATGCTGCCCTTAAGAAAGTAAGAAATCTTCCCGGCTCCAAGGAAGACAAAGAAGATGAAGAAGCAGGGAAGTTGGAAGAGCCGAAGGATGACCTGATGCCCGATGTTGAAGGACCTATGGATCCCATTGATCCACCTCCTTCAAATAAGAGAAGACCCTCATGGATTAGGGATACTCTCGAAGATGTTGAGAGACATATTGCCCCAAGGGGGACATTCTGTGAAAGCAAGAAGCCGAAGAGATAACAAGGGTATCTAGCAGCCATGAGTACGATAGTACAATCTGAGCTTGGAACATTTGAAGAAGCTGTAAAGCATCAAGTTTGGAAGGATGTTATGCACGAAGAATATGAGTCCATTATGAAGAATGGTGTCTGGGAAGTGGTCCCAAGACCGGAGGACAAATCTGTTGTCACCTCAAAATGGCTCTATAAGATCAAGCATGGACCTGATGGAAGTGTTGAAAAGTACAAGGCAAGATTTGTTGCCTGAGGCTTCTCTAAAAAAGAAGGCATATATTATGATGATATATTGGCACCTGTGGCCCACTATACCACCATCCGATCTATTATTGCCTTTGCTGCTACACAATGATGGAGTCTACATCAGATGGATGTGAAGACTGCTTTTCTACATGGATCTATAAAGGAAGAGGTGTATGTGGAGCAACCTCTGGGGTTTGAAGTCTGAGATAGAGACACCCATGTATACAGGTTGAAGAAAGCCCTCTATGGGTTGAAGCAAGCCCTAGGGCTTGGTATGACAGGATAGATAGCTACTTGATGAAGTTGGGCTTCACTCGAAGTAATGCTGATCCGAACCTTTATTTTAAGGTTGATAGAGAAAGGCCTCTCATTTTGGTTCTCTATGTGGACAATCTCTTCCTGAGAGGTGCTGACCCTCTCATTCATCAGTGTAAGAGGGAGCTAGTTTCCGAGTTTGAGATGAAAGACCTAGGACTGATACACTACTTCCTAGGCTTGGAGGTCTGGTAGAGACCAGGCGAGATTTTCCTTTCTCAAGGAAAATATGTCGTGAAGCTGTTGGAGAGATTTGGTATAGTGGACTGTAAATCTGTGTCGACACTGATGGAACTCAACTTTAAGAAGTTGAGTGGAAACGTGTTGGGCTTGTGCTAGCAAATCCTATCGAGTATCGACAACTCGTAGGGGCCTTGATGTTCTTAGTGAACTCCCGTTTGGGTGTATGTTTTGCAGTGAACACTTTGAGTCAACATATGGTTGAACCTCATCACATTCACTGGATTGGTTCCAAGAATCTGTTGAGATATTTTCGGGGCACAATCAACCATGGGCTGAGATACACTGTCGGGAGTTTGAGACTCCATGAATATACTGATGCCGATTGGGTTGGCATTGTGGTGGATTGCAAGAGCACATCTGGATGTTGCTTCACCTTGGGTTCTGCTAAGATATCTTAAATGAGTAGGAAGCAAAAGTCGGTGGCTTTGAGCACCGCTGAGGCCAAATACATTGCAGCGAGTATGGCCTGTTGTGAAGTTGTTTGGTTGCGAAAGCTCTTCATTGAGCTATTCGGGCATGTGCTAGATACCACCATTATCCTTTGTGATAACCAGAGTGGGATTCGTCTTTCTCAGAATCCTGTGTTCCACGATCGATCCAAACATATTGATATCAGGTACCACTTTATCCGGGATATGGTACAACGAGGCGCTGTAAGGCTCGATCATATAGGAACTGATGAGCAGGTCGCGGATATTCTCACGAAGCCCCTGCGGAAGGTCAAGTTCCTAACCTTCCGTGAGAAGCTTGGAATTGTGGAAAGACCCTATTCTGAGGGTCCTGCTTGAGTTGGACTATGAGCTCTGGGAGCTCCAGGAGGCTTGGGGATAGCTTCTTGGAGCTATAAGCACATATAGGGCTAGGCTTGCCGAACCTTGTTGTGCTTCTGCCCCATCGTTATGATATTGAGTTGGTTCGCCTCTCTTTGATGTGTGCCCCGCACGCATCCTACCCATGGAGTTTCAGACTCATGGGAAGTACCTCTCATTTGGCCAATGAGGTGGGAAATGTGGATAGAGACCATAACAAGACCCATGGACGCATCGAAGATTTCCGTACTCTCAATGTCTAGGATGGCACGTGTCCAACACCTTGATCTGGGATCAAGCGTGATGAGGTTTTATCCTCTAAATTGACTCCGGGTCAGTAAACTAACTTCGGGTTACAATGAGACTCTTTTGAGTCCGAGAGAGGTTTTTATCTCTAAGCTGACTTCGGGTCAGCGGTGTGTGATGTCTTTCTGACTCACCTTTTGTTCTGAAATAAAGAGCTAGCAAAGCAAGTTACGGCGGGATGACACATGATGTTTGGTTTGGTACATGATGGATGGCACTTGTGGATAGATGGAGTTCTCCCTAGTCGAGAGGGAGTGTTAATTTTGGGCAACTAGGTTCAAAATCCATGTTGCCCTGCTCATATGACGATGGTCATATTTTTGTTGGATTCCTCTTTTGGAGAGGTGCAAGATTGATCTAAAAATCATCTTGATCGGATGAGCAAAACATTGATTTTGAATTTATTTTCCACATGTGCAAGGTCGGCCAGATTTATCCCACATGCCCAAGAGATGTGTCACACACCCTCATTTATGAATATAAATTGGAGAGACTTGGAGTAGTTCATTTTCTCATCATCTCATCACACATTCTCTCATTGTGATTTGATTGGTTCGATAGCCTTTGGAGGCCTTTTCCCCTCACATGTGTGGAGCGAAGCTGCTATTTTCTGCGCTGATTTGTTTAGGGCTTTCTGTGTTCTGTGCCAATCTGTTTAGGGATTTTTCTACTGCAGCGTTGACCAACGTTGACCGTGGTCAACCCTTGGTCGTTTGACCTCAATCTTTTGCAGAAATTCTGATTTTAGGAGGCCGTATAGCTGGGCACTAAAAACGAGGAATTCTAGGTTGTTTGACCGAAGCCCTAGTTTGCTGTGCTGAAGCTGCATGCGTTGACTTTTCTACGCTGTCCCTGGTTTGACTTACGTTGACTTGTGATGACCTGTCTTTGAGGGCTGTGGGTGTGACACATGAAAGTGCTGGCTGACGGAGAAAGACTTTGCTGGTTGAAGCATCTTGCTGACTGCCGTAACGCCACAATATCTCATATCTTTGCTGGACAAAAGGAATTGTAAATCTGATCTATATTTGGCTTGTCTTCTATTGATCTATTATTGTGTTCTATCAGCATTTTACTTTCAAGTTTATGTGATTGCTATTTTGTATTGGGCCTAAGAAAGATTGAAGAAAAGTGCATCAAGCATAGAACACCATGGTTGTCTAAATTTAACACCTCCTCCTCTTCTTTTATAGATCTCATGGACCCCTCTAGAGCCTTATATTTTATTATTGTTTTAATCATGGAGCACTTTTCCCTCTTATTAAAATAATCTTTTTAATGTGGGAAAGAGAAAATTGGTTGCCATGTCTCCTCCGGTCACTGAAAATTATGTCCAACCATCCCATCATGTAGGTATTCTCGTTATGATTCCAACGAGCTATTACAATAAGGTGTTCTATCACGTATACCTCCCAGAATGCCACCTTGAGCGTAATTAATTGAGTAAAGCCCAAAAATAACTCAGTTTTCCGAAAGTTGTTGGAATGCACCGGAACGAAAGGCAAACTGTGCAGATGATGGAATATACCAAACGAATGCTGCCAGTCCTCATAAAACTCCTCAAAACTCCTCCAAAAATCCCCTAGGCCCGCTGATGACACCAACCTGTACCTGTGACATGTCTGCTCCCAACTCTGGAAGTCCATCCTAACCCTATTATAAGGAACACCGAAAAAAGGAATATTACAGACCTCCTGCCCCAAGATTGCTTGCCCTCGAGAAATCCAAATATGTGAGCCACCTTGTTGGCTCGATGCAACTGAGACCCAATGCCCAAATCCCATACAAACCCCTGGGTGCTGCTATGCTCCTGTGTGAAGCCACCTGGAACAGACCCCTCAATGTAGGATCCCAAAATGATCTCACACTGCACCTATCATCAACCAATCCTCCCGGATTCCAACGCCACCATGGCCAATCATCGTCCAAGTCCCATGGCTCGGACTACGCATGATCTCTGGCTATAGCTGCTACCCCATGAAGCGAATACCAACTCAACAACTCTCTCCAATCCCAGCCTCTGGCCTAGGCCGAGGTCAATCCTGCTTTGCTGATGTCGGGCTAGTGCTACTGAAATACTGATGGACTGTCGGTCCACAGTCCATGGCCCAATGGAACATGCAACAAATCTCTCATCTAAGTGCTCCTGCCGAAATGTGCTCGGAACTAAGAATGATACTCCATCAATAGGATACCAACTCATGATCTCCCGCCAATCTATCCCAGAAGAAGAATAAAATGCAGTGACACCTACATATGGAACAAGTCTGCTGTGTTGCCGCCAGTCCATACTCAACTCATGCTGCTTTGTCTCGCCTGTCAACGAGAGCTGCCTGAAAAAGAAGGCCCCTCTCTCTATAATAGGCCAAAGTGGGCAAGATATGCTGCAAGCCCTATCGATGTACTCTTGGAGAGTACTGCTCCTTGAAAGTATTGCAACTCTGCTAACTGCATGTGCATCTACTTGTACCTCATTAGTGGGTCGGCCCAAAGATGGATGCATCACCATCTCCAACAACTCCTCCCTCTCTTGATCAGGAATGTCATACTCATGTTGTCTACGAGCCTCCTGCAGAAATACCCTATCGACCAACAAAATTTGTCCAAGAAATCCTGCCACTCACCCTATAATGGACCCAGGTGGACAAGCTGTGTTGCAAGCCCTGTCTATGTACCGCTGGAGAGGCTTGCGGCCCGAAAATGATGCAACTCTGCTGGCTGCCACTACGTCTGCTTGCACCTCATCGATGGGTAGACCCAAAGATGGATGCACTGCGGTCTCCCTCGTCTGATAGGAAACCCCCCACTCATGCTGTCTACTAGCCTGCTGCAAAACTGCCCTGTCAACCTCCAACACCGCCTGAGGACAAGTGTTTGCAAATATTGCCACCCTACTAGTTGCCTGTGTATCTGTCTGCTCTCGATCAATGGCTGACCCCAAGGGTGGCCGCTCACCCTCCTCCATCATGACCCCAATGTGATCCTCTGACAGGTTCTCCACCCAAGGCTCAACATGCATATTGGGTATATCATCCTCCACAGCTGACTCAGGCTCTGCTATATGCTGTTCATGCTGAATCGTCATGGGTTACTCATCATCTTGAATGTCTCCCATAAGGTCCACTGGTTTCTCGCCAAACATGTTGGAACTTGGAATATAAATCTGGCCTACTGTCATCAACTCCAGATGGCTGCTCATGCTCCCTAGAAGCATCCTCAAATGACCCCATGGGGTCATCCAAAGAAGAGTCCTCATCTTGGCATACAGAAGGAATGTCCTCCTTCTCTACCTATGCCACCTCATCAACATCTCTCAAGCATGAGTGATCCGACTCCCAAGGTTCTTTGCAAATGAAGCAAAGTCCCTTCCTCGTCAACTCATTCTTGCTACCCGATCCACCAAACTGGAGTAGCTCCTCCTTGGTCAACTATATCCTGAATAGCCCAATGTTCTGCTCAACCAACCCTTGGGCTAGCTCATAAGTAGCAGGGAGACCAACTGCTCTCTCCTCCAAATGGCCAACAGTCTAGCCAGCAACTCCCAGCAAATGGCATCACAATCTCCCATGACTGAAGACAAAATGGACAACATGTTGGTTCTGACTGTATCAAGGTGATGTTTCATAATGTTAAAGAAACATTGGAACATCTGATGGACCAAGTCATCACACCCCAAATCAAGCATGATGTCATATGTTCGAAACATGGCCATACCTCCTAAAATCTCAAGCTTCTTCCCAAAGGTAGAGCTTGCACTGTTGTCCAAGTCTTGAAAAGTCTCTACTATCAATTTGAAAATTCTCCTCATAACATCATCATTGTACGAAGCTATAGGTGCGATCAACCTCATTATGTTACCGAGGCATGATGCAACTGGGAGATTAAACCCTTCACAAGGTTCTTCCAAAAACTTGGGTTGTATAAGAGCAAGCATAGCAGGTTTTAGAGCCCAAATCAATTTCTTCCCTTTTGACTAGCTTACTTTGGAAAGAACTCTCCATGTAATCTTCATGAGCTTCAAATCTATTCCAAGTGCAAGGATTTTGTGTCCTATTTCCGATTCTGTCTGTAGATCCCTTGATTGTCCTTTTTGAAGAATGGCATAGACTCCCTTTGAAAAAGGTCTGTAGTTCTGCTTGGGTTCTTGGTCCATAGAAGCATTGTGGTTTAAGGCATCGACTGTTGTGCTGTTATGTGGGTTTATGAGGTGTTTTAAAAACCCCATTGTTCAGCAACATATATGGACGTAACAGTGGTTTAGCTAAAATCAGTCAGCCATGAACATGACAATAGAAGCTACCACATCAACATGTGAAAATACAGATGTACTCTAGAAACCAATTCTACTCACCTCTCATGACATTCATTGACCACTACAACAACAATTTTTTAACTCAGTACACAACATATAAGCAGAGGGTAAAAACTGACAACAAGATAGACAAACTCAACTCACTACACTATGGATTTCCTACCACAATGATAAAAATAGCTTTTGACACCAACTCCACAAACTGGCCAAATTATATTATATGATAATGTTGTGGTACAAAATAGTTGGAGAAAATACACCTGGACTTGCACAAGGCAAGCTACAAGCACCAGGTGATGAGTGCAAGCAAATTCAACTGCTCCAATAGCAAGCTCCTCCAGAAGCTACACTATTGCTCCAAGACTACACTGCTGCCTGACTTCGGCCTCTGATTTACCCACTGAAAACTGCTCAGAAAATTCTGGGAATTTGGGAAGGTCATGCTTGCCCAAAACCCAAAAAAACCCAGAAAGGATTTCCTCTAATTCCAAACTTCAAAATCTAACCCTTTGTAGTTTGGCCCTCTTCCAATTTCGTTTTCTGGCACTGCAACTGCTACTGTCAATAACTGCTCTCAAAAATCCCAACCAACCTCCTCAAATGGCTCTCCTATCAATCTCCCAACATCTCAGCTCCAAAATCCCACCAATGCAGCTCTCACAAATGAGCCTCCTCCAGTGACTGCGTAGTCCCTTCTAACCAAAATAGCTGAGATGAAAGTTGGCCTCCAAGATAATCTGCACTGCTATGTTGGCCCTCGACTCTAGAATTTTGGCCAAATTTGTCATTTTTCGAATCCATCTATGGTTTTCATAATAAAACTCGTATAGAATGGCCAACACAAATTTTTCTGGGAATAATCCTGCACCATAATAGCTACAACCGAAAATGGCAAACACCCAGACTGAGCCAAGATCAATGCTCTGATACCACTGTAATATCCCAAATTGGGATTAAACAGTAATAAAAGGAAAAATAGACAAGAAACTATGGCAAACAGAAAAACACCATCAAACACACAAACTGGAAGCCAATAAACAATGTTGAGCCATTTTATTATTTGCTGGAAAGGAGTACAAGTGAGGTGCTGAAAGGATTGTACCTGGGCCTGCTCAAGGCAGGCTGAAAGACAAACTCAATCCAAGAAAACTGCTGCTGGAATGACACTGTGTGGCTCAATCACTGAGTTGCCCAGTCCAGAAAATGTTGCTGCTGGCTGAACTCAGACTGCTTGTTGCGCTGCTTCCCATGCTCAGAAAATTCCGAGAATTGGACACCGGACTCTCCTCAAAATACCCACAAAAATCCGCTAAGGGTTTGCTGAACGCTCGACCCTAGAAATTGGCCCTCTTAGGCTTGGAACATTGCTCTGCTGGGGAAATCGAACTGCTGGTGCAATCTGCTGGAAAGTGCCTCCGCAATGCTACTAAAAGCCCTGGGAGGAGGTGCCTAGCCTCCCCTCCGAATCTCTTGCTGAATCTCCTTTGCACTCCTCACTTCCGGCACCCACACCAACTTAACTGCGCAATCACTGCGCAACCTTGGTTGCCTCTATGCAGTCCTAAAGGGGCTACGCTCTCCTGGTTGATGATTTTACTCCAATATACTTAGCTGCAGTGCACCGACCTCCAAACTGAATTGAAGTGGCGCTGCTAAGCTCACCTTTGAATTCAGGATGAATTCACCAAGGGGAGTTGGGCACTTGCCCAATCTCTCTCAGTCACCCGAGGGTTTCCGTCCTGGGGCTACCAATGGAGTAGAGAACCGGGTTCTCAACCTCACATACAAGGAATAATACCAAATCCAAGATATCCCTCAATGTCCTCCTCCTCTTCTTTTATAGATCTCATGGACCCCTTTAGAGCCTTTGATTTTATTATTGTTTTAAACATGGAGCACTTTTCCCTCCTATTAAAATATTCCTTTTAATGCGGGAAAGAGTAAATCGGCTGCCATGTCTCCTCCGGTCACTAAAACTTATTTCCAACCATTCCATCATGTAGTATTCTCGTTCTGGTTCCAACGAGCTATTACAATAAGGTGTTCTATCACGTATTCCTCTCGGAATGCCACCTTGAGCATAATTAATTGAGTTAAGCCCAAAAATAACTCAGTTTTTTGAAAGTTGTCGGAATGCGCCGGAACGAAAGGCAAATTGTGCCGGTGATGGAATATACCAAGCAAATGCCACCGGTCCTTATAGAAACTCCTCAAAACTCCTCCAAAAATCCCCTGGGCCCGTTGATGACACCAACCTGTACCTGTGACGTGTCTGCTCCCAACTCTGGAAGTCCATCCTAACCCTGTCATAAAGAACACCGAAAAAAGGAATATTACAAAATAGTCCACATATTTGCATGGATTGGAAATGAGCAAAATTTAGTAAGTAGAGTGGCAAATGAGGGTCAGGTTCTAAAATGTTAGATACATTGAAAATTACACATCATTCCATTTTGGTAAGAATGGGTTTTGGCTAGATTCATTGTTGGCAATCTGAGCAGCCCAAAACTTCCCACTTTTTGAATTGTAGATCGATTTAGGAATGAAAAATTAATTAGGATTTAATCAAATTCTCGAGGGCACACTTGTGAAAATGAGGCAGGTTGGCTGGACAAGTAATAAAATGCACCATGTCTAGACTATGATGGGCAGGCAAAATTGAAGCTTTTTTGAGGAGGTTGGAGAAGGTTAGCCGACGATAGCTTAGGGGTGTTTTGTTATAACTTTTTGAGATGTCCTCATTTGTAAGTATAAGATTTTATAAAAGCACGAATACTGTTGACTCAAAATCTAGCATTTCTTGTAGAGCGGTGCCCTAGAAGGAAATGCACTAGACTAAGTGACAACAATGGGGTGTGGCCCATGGTTACCATAGTCATTACCCCCTGCTATTTATGGAATTTCACTAATGGGAGGATTCCCATTAGATAGGTCACCTATGAGAGATATTCGGGGTTCAAGGTTCCAGGTGGCACTAGAGGCCTATAGAGGATGACTCTCCTTAAGTACGAGGCTCAATCAAGGAAAGGGAGGCAACTCACATCCTCTAATAAGACCAAATTAAGGCAAAATTGACTATAGGCTTGAGGTATAGCAAGCCAAATGGAATACCCTAGATTCAATAAGCTAAGAAAAGGTTTCCAACAATGAATATTAGTAAACAAATGGAGCAAGAAACCTTCAACAAGTCCTCAAGTTGAAGCTTTACACAAACTAGGGTTTTCCTAGGGAAAATCTACCTAGGGTAAGAGGATTAGGGCTTGAGATGGAGAGATTAGCCACAAAGGGAGGTTGATTTTGAGGCAACCAAGTCTTCTCTTAATGTTGAATCCTTCCACGAGGGTTGAAATTAGGAAAGAGCGAAATTCAGTTTTGGAGTGAAATTTTGTGTGATCATTGAATAAACAAGGCCAGTGCCTAGTCCTTGGGAGGATGGAGGCTATGGGTGTGATAGATTGGTTACTTGCAAAGGAGTAAGGATATTTTGATGCCCTAGCACAAAACCCTAACTATTATCTTTGTGAGGGATCAAGGTCACTTGGGAGAGCTATTGTAAAGGTTCACCAATAGGATTTCCATTCACATTTCATCCATGAGTAATGCATACAATGATGATTTCTAGATTCTATACAATTGATCTTCAATAATAAATGGCACAATTGAAAAACCCTAGATAATCAATGCATTCCATACACTAGACATAAGATAAAAAAATTATCAAGTACAAGGTTCACTTACAAGACAAAATGCATGCATAAACCTTTATTGATCCAAGATAACTTCTCCAATACCATGAATTAACTCCAATAGACAAAAGTTTTCCATACAATCACATCTCTCCAAGTAACAAGAAGGCTGAAATTATCAAGAAGGCTAAGTTTATGTCCAAGTGATGATGATAGAAATGAATGATCCTCTCCTCTATTTATATGAGGAGTACAAGTGCTAATTTGCCTAAAAGCCCCTAGAAAACAAGTTTGATCACAACACAACCTTGGGTTACAAGCCAACCCACTAGCTTAAACATAAAATGCCCTAATTAGCCCACATGTGTAAGCCACTAACTCTCTAGGGCTGACGTCATGCAATAAATGAGCTCCAAATGTCATGTCCAAGTGAAATGAGGTGTCCAAGGTGGTTTAGAGGCATGAAAAAAATCAAGATTTGAGGGTTGGCCCTCAAATAGACCTCATTGTCTGCTGTGGGGTCCCAAGAACTAGCTGGGGCACCACAAAGGGGTCTCCATGCGTCTTCAACGTCTTAAAGTGGCCTCTTCTGCTCTATCGTTAAGGGCTCCTTAGGTGCAACTAGCCCTCCCTAGTCTTTGAAGGTGAGACCATCCTCATTTGGGCCCTGAATTAGCTGCCATCCATCAATTGGTGTTAAGGCCGGCCAGGGAGCATGTTAGGTCTAGATGTGTCATCCTGAACAATCATCAAATCTGGTACAAAGTGATCCAATGTCTTGGGAGTAGGAGGTGCCTTGGAACATGTGTCATTTGCTGCTGCTACTAGGGGGCCCAATAGTCTTAACACTTCACTTGTTTGTGCCAATATACTTCTTTAAGGGCTTGGGTGCCTGTGGAGGAGGTGCCCAAGACCTAGGCTACTGAACCACTTGATAATCACAACAATGATTCTAGTGAAAGCATCCAGTCATTAGGGACAAAGATCATTATTGCATATAAGTGAACCAAACTTGAATGTCATGGGCTATTCAATATTTCAAATGTGGATCCCCTTCCAAAATTAGGACATTGAACTCGCAATGGTGTTTTCTCCCTAGGTAGGAGTGGCTAAGGGTCAACCCTTTTAGGTGTTTTCAACCCCTAAGGGGAAGTAACATTCCTTGGTCCACCCTTCAATCGATAGGTGTTAGTGAATAATAATGATAAGGGAGGGGTTAAGACTTCATGGCCAAGTGCCATGGTTAACAGGATCAGCTGATGGGGGTGTCCACTTCTTGAGTGTATAGATGTGAGGAGGTAGCATTCGTGGATGCATGAGTTTACCAACTTGGCCTTTGTTTTTCCACCCCTCTTGTGCACCTTTTACTTATTCTTGATTTTTCTTTGTATTACTGCTCATAGCTCAAGGGTTAGAGCTTGCTTTGAATGATGTGGCAGTTGTATTACCCTTGAATGATGAGTCAGTTCATTGCTCATTGAGGTTGGGACATGCAAGGGTTCCTTCCTTTGATTTAATGTAGCATCATGTGCTCAAGAACCAGGTGATGGCCATAATGAGTGAGGTAGAGCAAATGCTAGGCTTTTGTCCATGTGCTAATCTGTATGGCCCTGGCCATCTTTTGCATTTTGTTTTTTCTTTCTTTAATTTTGGTGTGGCCATGATATGCTCTTTCTGTTTCTTTTAGCTGCATCAAGCTCCTAGGGCAAGGTTTCTAGACCCTACCTACGTATGTGGATATATGGGTGCCAAATCCCAAAGAACTTAGGACAGGTTGAACCCAAAGAATGGAGGTGAAATAAGGGCTTGTAATGTGAGATGGGAAGTGTAAGTATGACACAGGGGTAGATGGGACTATGCTATCTTGATCAGGGCTTTCCAAGTAGTGCCCCTCTTATACCCATTGAGCCATTAAGGAGGTCCCATTGGACTAGAATTGAAGATTATCCTCCCATTTTAGGTGAGAGAACAAGATCACAGTCAAAGCCCATCATTCTTCCAGATCACCCCATAATCCATACCAAATGCCCAAGAACAAATAAGCATAAGCACCCAATTGCAAAATGACCAAAGTACCTTTTGAGTGGAAGCCCACCTTCGTCCATGTGCTCATGTTGGACGAGTGAGAAGCAAATGGCTGATGCAAGTGGCAGAGATATATGACATATCATTAGCTAGTGGTTGTTGTCAAGGGCTGTTGGCTGCATGGCTGATCGACTGGCTGTCAAGAATAGGAGATTGCTGGCTGCATGGCTGACCGGCTAGCTGTCAAGAATAGGAGAAAAGTTTTCTCCTATAGGGTTACCCATTTTGGTGGGTAACACACCAATCCTCCTAAATGAAGACATGGTGGAGAGAATAACAAATGTCATAATATTACCAATGCAACAATCTAATCACTTGGTTCGAGTTTGAATTTAATTTTGGTAACTTTGATCCTCAAAACCACTTTGGTTGCCCGACGTCGCCGGCTAATGTGTTTTTCTAGCACTATGGATTAGAACCGCTAAAGTGCAGTGGCTAAGGTTATATAAAAATTGCAGACATGGTAGGTAGTAAATGTCTTGACTACAATTTATGTGGTTATCTGATGGATGTTATTCTAGGATTTTGTAATCCACGGTGAAGAACCTTGACCTGGTCCGGTTGCTTATCGACAACTCCTTGTATATCAAACAATAGTACAAGCTCGATCTTGGAAGGGTAGTATGTATAGTATTTTTTTCTTCCTATTAGAATGAGAATGATTTTTAATAGTCCTCTTCACTGACGATGTACATAGTTCAATATTATATCCAAGTCGAGGAATCTTGACCTATTCCAATTTCTTGTAGTTCCATGCTTCACATTACGTAGCAATGTGCAAACACATTTTTTATTTAAGCATTATATATGTCCCATATACATAACAAAACATTATATGTTTTATAAATTTTAACATATATTACTTGCCATGTGGATACTTGTGGTCGATATATTTTTAAATTTTCAATAAGAAAATGTGTTATTAAAATATACCTTTAAACATGATGAAATGTTATTTTCATTTTGTAATAAGTATATTGATTTTTATTGGTAACTGAGTTTATCTTGGCTGGTTGGTAGGAATGATTGTTATCCTCCCCTTCCAGGTTTAATTCCTACACCTGACACGATGAATGACTTTGAAACTCGTTGTTGAATCTAAGTAGTCCCTTTAGAACCAAAACATGTATATTCCTCATATGGAATACAAAGATATTTCTCATGGAAAAGAAAGTATATTGATTTTTGTTGTATATATCTTTTAATTTGCAAATTATATAGTATTTCATTACTATCAAAATTTTCACTGTTGGATTTTTGTCGAATTTAATGAAGGAGAATACCCTAAACAAATAAAATTTTACACGATGTGTCTATCATACTATTTAATTTTTTAATTATTATTTTTGGATTTTAATGGCGAATTTGAACAAATTCAAGCAAATTTATTCACATGTTAGCAAATTTATTCACATGTTTGGGTTTGAGTTCGGTGTCCAATTTGCGTTGAAATTCGTCGAATAGGAATGAATTTTTTCAAATTTCCTTGAAAATTAATGAGTTTCAAATTTCTTCCTTGAAATTTGCCGAATCTAATGACTTGGGCTATACCTGGGAGTAAGCATCTGGATTTTGAAACATAACTTTAAAATCAAGTGAGATCATCATCATATTTAAAATAACCATAAGAGTATCACAATGGGCCATATCTAATGCAAAAGGCACCAAAGTACTTAATACAAGCATCATCTTCAAACGTCTTCCTAGCTTATGATTTGTAAACAAGTATGTGAAGGTTATCAAAGGCCTTATTAAGTGCTTCCAACCCTTAGAAGAGGAACGATTTCTAGGCCGACCCACCAATCAATAGGTGCAAGTGGTTGGTGGTATGGTCGGGGTTTACTTCATGGAGAGTGCCACAATATTTGTACCAGTTATGAAATTCCATCATCCTTGAGTGTTATAGTGTGAAGAGGGAGCAATCTCGGGACTTTAGTTACCCCTTTCCTCGACCTATTTTTACCATCCCTCTTGTGTGTTTTTTTCTTCATTTATTTTCTTTTTCTTGCATATCTTGGGTTACAAACTTTCATTTATGCATCATTGACCCTTAAAGATGAAGCAATTTTTTGCTCATCGTGGTCGAGATATTTATTGTTCCTTTCATTTTCATTACTCATGCATTAGCCAAAAATTGGGTGAGGGCTAATGAAAGGGGTGGAGCTTAGGCTAGACTTTTGTCCACACACTTTATTATATTGTAGCCAATCTTTTGCATTTTATGATTATGGCTCATGCTCTTTCTATTCTTTTTGTTGAATCAACCTCTTCGGGCAAAGTTTCCGGGCCTCTACATAAGGATTAGCAATAATAGGGAATCAATACTGGGGACAGATATCAATCAACTAAAAAATGGGATATGGATATAGGGGAAGATGGAAAGTGTTAAGTATGGGTTGCCATCATAGTTTTAAAAACTGGATTCAAGCTTCGTATCAGTTGCCTATCTACTCGAGATTTGAACTGGTACTGAATCAAATTGGATTGAACTGGATTCAATAAAGTAGAATTGAAAATAATTAATTTCTAATGAAAAAAAATATTTTTAAGATTAGAAACCATGATCCCAAGTCATTGGAGACAAAATATGCGAAGTATGCTCATATATATACCATGTAAGGGTGCATACATCAAAATGGCACCGAGTGCAATACATATAATCAACAAAATACATAATAAATTAGGCTCTAAATAGGCTCTAGAGTCTAAAAACAATGCTACAACTCAAGCTAACTCAAGCTACTAGGGCACTAGCCTATTGCAAATCACTGATCAACATGATCACTCATCAAACTCATCACCACTGCTACACATGAGATCATCACCAAGAGCTACATAAACATCATCTGGCTCAGAGTCTAAGGACTCCTCTCTAGCCTTAGTAGCAGTACTAGCAATAGCAAGAGTCTAAACACTAGGCCTAGTAGAAATAGAAGCACGAGTTCGTCAAGCTACACGATTGCTGCTTCCCTCACCATATGCCATGCTTGGTCTTGGTGGTTCGTTTCCTTCGACTCCGGGTTCGATTGCCAAATTTGGATCGGGATCAACACCCCCCAACTCCATGGCATCAATATCAAAATTAGGATCAAACTTAGCTAGTTGAGTCTCCTCCACCCATTCTGAAATTAGATCAATATCACCCAACACAATAGGATCTATATCAATTATTCTGTTCGACAATAGGTTGCACCTTAGTTGAAGGTTGTACTGCATGAAGACAAGATGATTGTTGCGCCTTAGTTGAAGGTTGTACTGCATGAAGACAAGATGATTTAACTGTTTTTGTTCCAAACGATTTCTCTTCTTCGTGTGAATCCGTTCAAGAATAGACCAATTGCGCTCACACCCAGAAGCACTGCAAATTTGGTTGATAAATCTAACTGCAAAATTTTGCAATTGAGGACATTGACTGCCAAACGACTCGCACCAATGTGCTACAAAGATAGACTAAAGTTAGTTCATTGTTAACAATTTAGATGGTAAGTTTGAACTTTGGCTAAAAAAGGAAGAATTTACAGTTTGAATTTTTAAATAATCGAACTTAAAGAAAAAATGGAATGGCTCACCTAGTTGATCAACATCTCTTGCAATCTTTGTCATATTTTTTCTAAATGTACCTGTGTCCCTAGTGAAAGTAATAAGTCGTCAATGTATTTCCAACTGTTGTAACTCTTAAGGGACCTTGCGCTCCAAGCACTTGTACAACCCATCTCTGACCTCCATAGTCCGATCTTCTCCTAGCTGAGCTTTATAATGGTACTTCGGGTTCAAGAAATACTTGGCTACATACATAAGACGATGGAGTTGATTGTTCCATCTGTTATCAATGATCTCCCAAATACGCCCATATTTACCTACTCTATCCTTGTAGGTTGCCCATATCTTCTCCTTTGCTTGATACATAGCTTCACAGATATAGCTCATGGCCAATTTTTCCCCATCCACCAACCGCAACACCTTAACAAGGGGCTCACCAATTTTACAAGCTCTGTTGCTTTTTTCCAAAAAGTGTTGTTAAAAACTTTCTTTTTGGTGTCTTTTCCATCTGCTTTGCGAGCCCATTGAGATGCATTCCAATCATCACTCGGAAATATTGTTTACAAGTTTTGTTGTTGGGAAGTGAGAGACTGTAATATGAGGAAATGGGTTGCGAATATCGTGATGACATGCCTAACAAGCTCCTTGCCCCCCGTGTTTTTCCTCATTATGCTCAGTACCCATGAGTGGTTGTAGATTTATTTTGTGATACACTTGGCATGCTCTACAATGCTCTTTACCCACTCCACTTTTCCTGCGTCCTCAAGCATGAGTTCTATGCATTGTGTAGCACATGGGGTCCAAAATATGGTCCTATATTTGGACTCTAGCATATTTCGAACAAGACATAGTTTGAGGCATTGTCTGTGATGACCTACACAACATTCTGCTTCCCAATTGTTGTAACCATCTCATCCAAAAGCTCATATAATAGGTTGGCATCTTTCACCTTATCAGATGCATCAATTGATTTCAAAAACATGGTTCTTTGAGGGCAAGAGACAAGGAAATTTATGATAGTGTGGTTTTTTCCATCAGTCCATCTATCTGACATGATGGAACAACCTATTTTGGTCCATATCTCTTTAAACTCAGTCAAATATTCTCTAAGGGAAAAAAACCTCTCTTTGCAAAATAGCTCCCCTCAAGTCATGCATACTAGGGCCTTTGAAGCCCTTTCCTGCAGCTATAGAAACGTCCCACATAGCTTGATAATAAGGTGAGTGGGCAACATTAAAGGGGATATCTGCATCATACCACCATTTGGCAATGTATTCAAAAGTAACTTCTTTGCATTGCTTTTTTTAATGAGCATCTAAGGTGGGTTGAGTTAGACTGGGTTGGGAGGTAGTGGCACTGGCAGAGGTAGAGGTGGAAGAAGGTGTGAAATAGCTCTTATTGTTCATCCTCTTTTTACCTTTAGCTTGACTCTGAGAGTGAGACCCAATAGGGGGAGGAACATAATGGAGAGGCCATGGAGATTGGTGGAAGGGATAGACCAGGAGTCTTTAAGATCAAAATAATCAAACCCACTTACGTCTCTCCTAGCCATAACTTTTGCAAGTTACTTCTTCCTTGCAATTTTTGCTTGTATAAGTTTTTTCCTAGCTTTTGTCTTCTCAAACTTCTCAAATATTTCAAGGTGTTATGTCCTAATTGGCCTATTACCCACCAAAAGTGGGTCACTCCTAGGAGAAACTTTTCTCTTATGCATCTCTTCCAGCCGACAACAAACAACCCCTGACAGCGACCTTGTAGCTGATGTGACATGCCATTCATATCTCTGCCACTTGCATTAGTCATATGTTTCCTCGCCCATTTTTCGAGAGAACATGTTGGAAGGTGGGCTTTTGATCAAAAGATACTTTATTCATTTTGCAATCGAGTGCTTATGCTTGTTTGTATTTGGGCATTTTGAGATAGATTATGGGGTAACTTGGAAGAAAGAAGGGTCTTTGTTGTAGTCTTGTTCCCTCACCTTAAATGGGGGGTTAATTTTCACATCTAGTCCAGTGGGACCTCCCCTAATGGCCCATGGCTTTAGGAAGGGGCACTAATTGGGAAACCATGATTGAGATAGCGTGACCCCATCTCTCCTTATTTCATACTTACCACTTTCCATCTTACATTATGGGTCCCTATTCCACCTCCCTTCTTCCGGTCAACTAACCATTGGTTCTTTGGGATTTGGCACCCACACATCCTCATTCTCGGGCAAGGCCTGGAAATGCACCTTGGGAGGTTGATGCAGCTAAAAGAAAAAGAAAGAGCATATGATGGCCACAAGGAAAACAAAAGAAAAATCAAAATGCAAAAATAAACGAGACTTGCAAATTGGACATGTCACTTCCCTTTGGAGGTTGGGAACACCTAATAGGATAGTCTATTAACCACTCTTACCTAGGGAGGTAATGCTATTACGTGACCAAGACCCAAATTTTAGAAGAGAAGCCTCATATGAAGTGTTATTTCCCCATTTCTTTCAAGATTGGTTCACTTAGATGCAATAATCATTAATGTACCTAATGGTGAAAGTTGCAGCACTAGATCTTGTGTGTGATTGGTCAATGGTAGGTGGTTCCATCTATAGGTCCGGGCAACTTAACTAGGGTCCAGGTTTTCCAGAGAGACATATTGACACCCACAGGGGAGGCGTTGAGAGCCATGGGACTCCAGACAGTTGTAGAGCGTCATTCATAGCCATGGGCACCTTCAACACCCATAACATTCCTGTATTTTCTTCATTATTCATGGGATTATGCACCTAGACCAATTTGCCCACAGTTGGCTTAGCAGTGATCACATGGTTTGGTAGTTGATCCAGGGCCTAGATGAGGTTTGTCTCATGTCTTTAGACATGGGAGGGCTAGCACCATATTTAGTGCCCTCAACGTTGGAACATAATCAGGTTTATTCATCACTTGAGGACCCATGAGACCCAATTTTGCACCCCAACACTGCATTTGGGGGCTACAGGTTGATTTTTAGAGAGATCTAGGGTCCAACCCCTAGACCTTGATTTTAGGAGCCCTCTACACTTGTCATGGCACCAGAGGAGCTCAATGCAAGCACTAGAAGGGCCCATGACAACATGTCGTCAACATTTCGACCCTCTTGTTGGGAGATTTATTATGTTTTACATTAGCTACAAGGTCGGCTTGTGACCTTGATTAGTTCTTGCTTATTATTTTATTGTTTGAGGGGCTTCTAAGCATAATTAGAGATTAGTAGCACACATATATATTAGAGATCATTCATTTGTGATCTCTCATCATATCATCACTTGGAATTTCGGCTCCCTTGAGCAATTCACACTTTTCCCTTGTGGAGGATTTGGAGTAACCTTAATGCACTTTCACATTTGGAGCTGATTTGTTTATCTTGGAGCTATTCTTTGGATGAATGAAATGGATTCTTTGCATGTTATCTTGTAAGTGTATCTAGATGTTGAAAATTTATTTTCTACATGTCTAATGTATGGAATTTTGTTGATTCTAGCAATTGCAATTGTGCCCTAATTTGTTGAATATCTATTGAATGCCAATCTAGATGATCTATTGCATGCATTACTCATAAATAATGTGTAAATGAATGTCCTTAGTGGTGAACTCTTGGTAGCTCTCTCATGAAAAATCCATCTTCCATTGCATAGGTAATTGTTGGAATTTTGCTTGCTAGGGCATCAAAATTTTGGCCTCCTTGGAAGCTCTTTGGCTGATCTAATGCATTGAGGACTCCATACTCCTAAGGAACAAGGGGCATGTCCATTTGGTCGGTGATGACATCTTAATTTTATCTATTTTTTCTCTCTCTCAATTTGACCTTTTCAAGGCTAAGTTTGGAAACTAGGGCTTGGTGCGAATCCCTAGGTAAGAGGAATTTTGGTGGTTGGAGAACCTAAACATCAAGAGGATAGTATTTTCCACTAAATATATCATTTTGGTGGGCATCCACTTCAATTTAATTCATAAATTTCCTTGCCCTAGTTGTTTGCTCAAGAGGGAAACCCTAGTTCTCCTTTCTTCAACTTAAGGGTTTCCTTGAAGGTTGTATGAGCCTTGGCATAGTTGATTTACGTTGTAAGGAACTTGTTCTCCTAGCCTTGACCTTTGGTTACTCCAACACTCGTCGAATTTATCAAACCCTAGGTCTTGTGCCCTTGTTTCGAGGTCTCTTCATTGAAAGCAAATTGCTTCCTTGTGAAGCCTTAAACATAAATTGTGTCTTTCTTGAAGAGTTCCTTGTGAGATCATTTCACATATTAACCCTAGAATACCTATTATAAGTGATTTGTTTCCTATCGAGATTCCTCCCATCATTGAAAATCCGTAAAGAGGAGGGGGTTTTGGTTGTGGTGACAGTGGACCACTACCCCATTGTTGCTTCTTGGTCTAGTTTACACCCTGTAGGGTTTCCCTCTCCAAGGCCTCCTAGATTTCGCAACAACATTTTTGGCATTGTTGCAAGGGACACCCAACATGTGTCTTATTCCCATGCAACAATACAACTCCTTATTTGGCGACTCCATTGGAAGAACGAAGCCCTTGTTCTTCATTAAGCTTCATATTCAATGCTTGTAGGGTGAAGCAAGCATCTCTCAATGTATCTTAAAATTCACCCTAGCAACTCCCGTATAATTGTCAGGAAAAGATAAAGGCAATGATCCCTTGGGAATTGCACGAGGTTAATATTGATGCATTTATGCATATTGAAGAAGGAAAGTGGGATATTGGTTATCGTTTTGACAATGATCCAATATATGACACTGATGATGATCTTGTCTCTCTTGTTAGTTTTTGTAGCATTAGATGTGTTCTAGCTACAAAATTTGTTGGAGAGGCTAGAATACATGAGATTTTCAAAACTCAAAAATCTTTTATGGAAATTCCACTACCCCATTGTTGCTTCTTGGTCTAGTGAAATAAAACCACAATTGATTATAAACAATCTAGAGATACAAGCAACAAGATTTTAGAACAAGACTTGCAAGAGAAGAAAGCTTGTACTTAAAGATAGTCGCTCCAATATGATTCAATCATTTAAAGACAATGAGCATGAAATTGGAATACACGAGTACAAGGATATTGAATAAAACTTGCAAGTAAATGATCAACTCACAATCCCAATTGCACAATAACCAATTGAATGCAAGATGAGACAATGTTATGTGAGTGGTGATCAAGTGGTCTTGGTAAATTTTAATTAAATGCCTAATCTATGATGTAGCTTCCCCTCAATTTATCAAAACTTGTTAAAGAGCAAGGTGAATCACAAGAAGGCTAGGATGAGGAGGCACTAGTCATATCATTAATGATACCCACCTAGACTTCAAGACAATCCACGTGCCTTCGTTCCTACAAGGGCTCGACCACAAGAGAACTACGTGGTCACATGTTTTAACCTTTGTTCAAGACTCAAGTTTATCAAATTGAATGATAGTTAGGGAAATATCCTAAAATTTCTATCAACCAAGCTTATGCTTGGAGGCTAATTTTAGAGAACGTAAACTAGATCTAAAATTCAAATTAGGAATGAGATCTAAAACAAATGCTTTAATGAGATTTAACAATTTGAAAGAAATGCTTCAAAATTGAAATGCTTTAAATATGCCAATAGTAAATGCCACTTCACTTATATGATCAAATTAACAATTAGCACTTTGAGCACAAATTATTATATTATGATAAGATTAGCTTATGTCAGTGATTAAAGAAGCAAGTGAAAATTATTCAATAAAACAATGCGAATTGGATCTATGACAAGATAGAAAAATTTCAATTAGATCAAATTATTGAAGTGCAAATTTGATTAAATAGCTTGTGAAATCACCAAATAATTAGATCAAGGCAGAAGATAAATGATTCAAATGCTATTAGCATAAGATATGAGATCTAGTTATGTGTTGTTGCTAGGCCATTGGTCATTTCCATGTATGTTTTGATGACAGGAGTTCACTAAGAACATCAGGCCCCCTATGAGTTGTCGATACTCGGTGGGATTTGCCAGTTCGGGCCCAGAAACGCTTACACACAACTTCTTAAAGTTGAGTTCCATCGGTGTCGACACAGACTTACAGTCCACCATACCAAATCTCTTCAAAAGCTTCACGACATATTTTCTTTGAGAAAGGAAAATCTTGCCTGGCCTTTGCCAGACCTCCAAGCCTAGGAAATAGTGCATCAGTCCTAGGTCTTTCATCTCAAACTCGGAAGCTAGCTCCCTCTTACATTGATGAAGGAGAGGGTCAGCACCTGTCAGGAAGAGATCGTCCACATAGAGAACTAGAATGAGAGGCCTTTCTTTATCAACCTTAAAATAAAGGTTTGGATCAACATCACTTTGAGTGAATCCCAACTTCATCAAGTAGCTATCGATCCTCTCATACCAAGCCCTGGGGGCTTGCTTCAACCAATAGAGGGATTTATTCAACCTGCATACATATGAATCTCTATTTTGGACTTCGAACCCCAGAGGTTGCTCCACATAAACCTCTTCCTATATTGAACCATGTAGAAAAGCAGTCTTCACATCCATTTGATGGAGACTCCATCCTTGCGTTGTAGCAAGGGAAATGATAGATTGGATGGTGGTATAACAGGTGATAGGTGCAAATATATCATCATAATCTATGCCTTCTTTTTGAGAGAAGCCTCGGGCAACAAATCTTGCCTTGTACTTTTCAGCACTTCCATCGGCTCCATGCTTGATCTTGAAGAGCCATTTTTAGGTGATAACAGATTTGTCCTCCAGTGTCGGGACCACATCCCAGACATCATTCTTCATAATGGAATCATATTCTTTGTGCATAACATCCTTCTGTTATGTGGATAAATCCCTCTTGCGGACAAAAGCGATCTCCCTAGTATCCTAAGGATATCTAGAAACAAACAGACAAATGTAGACCATTTTCTCTAGACCATTATACTTACGAATTATTAATTAACTATGGAGAGATGCTCCTACCTGAAACAATTATTGTCTTTAACTATTCGATCTTCAATCTAGTCGCTCCAGAAGATATCGATCCAGCATGTAATATCTGCAGTCAAAGACAAGCGAAAGGGATCAAAAGCATCTGCAAGATATGATAATTCAAAAGCAATAATCTATCTTAGTGATCAAGGAATCCAAGAATTAAATTATTCAAAAGATACATGAACAACTTAATGAGAAAATAGAATCCATTTGTATTAACTTTGAATGAAAAGAAGAAACCTTACAACCTTGATGCCTTGATGTTTGTACAGGTTCTTCCGGGGTCCCGAACAGCCGTTTTCCTCAGTTTGACAAGACTCCAACTCTCTGAATTAGCATGAAGCTATGGCGATGAGTATGTAATCTTTCTCATGCCAATGATGCCAAATGTGGAGAGTATAATTTATTCAGCAATTCACCTCAAAACTACCAAGTTCTAAGTACCATCTCCAGTCTACTAAGTACCCTTGAGACTGAAACATGATCTCATTTTATAGCAAAGGGGAGGTAGTTTTAGTTCCAACAATGAAGGGCTAAAGTCCTCTCTCAAAGGGAGTTTAGCTCTAAAAACCAAGGGATAGCTCCATTAATGAAGGGATAAAGGTTCATGAATGGAAGGGGCGAAGCTCGACCAGATAACGCTTCTAGAAGCCTCCAGTTGGGAGAATATTCGACCAACTGGGATTCTAGAATTTACTTTTTCTTTTATTTTACCTTTTACGGGGGTCCACAGTTTTAATGAGCAGAATGTGCAGGATGTGCCGCAAGTTTTAGAGCAATAAACTGCGGTACCGCAGGAAATGACTAGGAAAAGTGTGGAGTTAGGCTTTTTAGGGTTTTAATGAGCTTTTTCTCAATTCCAAGACTTGATTTAGGAACTTTGGGGTTTTTGACTTCTAAGGGAGCATGATATAGGTGGTGATAGACCCATCTGAACTTTGGGGTTTTTGACTTCTAAGGGAGCATGATAGAGGTGGTGATAGACCCATCTGAACAGCTAAATGTCATGGTGACAAATTTTAGTGTAACAGATTGCCCCCTAAAGCGCGAAATCCGAAGAGTTCTGAAGAGTGAAGTGTTTTATCATTCCGAGGATTGGGCTGCAGGCACACTGGTTGAAACCTGGAAAAAACATACAGTGCAAGCATATATATATATGTATATCATCGCTGAGGTAGGCATTCCCATACTCAGATCAAAACTAACTACATATTATGATACAAAAATGATTTTAGAATTACATTAATAGTAGACACAGCATGGACGCAGCCATTTGTGATGAGTAGTCTACTGTATGATGAATAATAAAACTCCTTGCAGCCTGGATGGTGGAAACTAGATCCAGGGTCTTGATTTCCGCTTCTCGAACTAGTAGGATTCTATCCATGCGATTGATTGTGTCGAAGTCGAACATGGTAGAAACCACTTGATTACCAGTCAATGATGTGAACTGTTAACAAGTGTGAGAGAAACCACCAATAATGGCAATGGCTCTCAAAGTACTCAGTACAATCTATGAAATGTGAATTTGTGATCTGAAGTTGAACATTTCACAGAATCATTCGATCGAAGGTCAATGATGCAACCTGTCGTCGAAGGCGAGAAACCTGCCATTAGGGCATGCAGATCCCAAGGTACTGATAGGATTCTAGATCAACTTTCTAGATGATGAGCCGTCGTTGATAGAAAGTGACCCGTCGTAGGAAAACCACGACACGAAACCATTGGATCAAGTTTTGAAGAAATATTTTGCAAGGATTGACTTAGGGATGGTCAACGCGAATGGAGACAAATGTTTGCAATGAATGGTTTATTTAAACTGATCTCTTGAACACATAACGACACTGTAGATGGTTTGGTAACAATTGACCTAAAGCTAATACCCAGAAATCGGCTGAAGACTTTCAATGTGGTTTGATTCACTGTTTAGTCAAAGGATTTTCCCAATCCAGGTATGAATGTAACAAAAGTGTCGTGTTCAAGAGTGGTATATTACTTTTTAAAATGAAGTGTGACAAGTGGATTCATTTTCTCTCTTTTCCCCCACCATTTCTGGCAAGTACCTCTTTATTTTTGACAAGCTTGAGGAGGATGAAATTTGCTTGTAATGTAAGCTCATCCTTCAGATGAGTCCAACTTAGTACTAAAATCGAACCCTAAGAAGGAGTGGTTTGTTCCTGTTTATAATTGACAGGTCCTTTACTGTTAAGTTTTAACGAGTCCAGTATAGGTGAAACTTGTTTTTTTTCAGTTTTAGGGAGTCAGAAGAAAAACTTAAGAAAACTCCGTGGGTGTAATTTTTCGTAAATTTAGTCTCTCAAGCCCGAAAAATGATAAAATAATACAGGAGAGAACTTTATTGACCATGATTAGTTAACGTATACCTTTTTCGTAAATAGTCCATTTCAGTTCGGAAAAGGGGTAAACTTTTACTAAAGGGACGACTGTTCATTTCCTTTAACGAGTTCGAATAGTCAAGTACTTGGCAATATTTTCATGTTTAGAGAGTCTGAAAAGGGCTTAAAAGAGAACTCCAGGGTTTCGCTTTTTCGTAATTTTCAAGAGCCCGAAAAAGTGATAAAAGTATACTCAATGGTTTCGCTTTTTCGTAAGTTTTAACGAGTTCGAAAAATTGATAAAAAGTGTACTCATATGGCTGACTTTCAATTTAATTTACGAGCAAGAAAAGATGGAAAGAACTCTGCATTTTCATGTGTTTTACGAGAATGAAAAATAGCAAAAGAATCTCAGGATTTTCATGAGTTTAACGAGTCTTGAAAATAATAACCGAAATGGACTTAAGATAGGTTTCATTTTTGTACAAGTTTGAAACAAAGGAAAACTATGCTTGAGAGTGGTTTCATTTTTACACAAGCTTGAAATGTAGGAAAATTGTGCTTGAGAATGGTTTGTTTCATTTTTACACAAGCTTGAAATGTAGGAAAACTGTGCTTGAGAGTGGTTTGTTTCATTTTTACACAAGCTTGAAACAAAGGAAAAAATCATGTTTGAGATAAGTTTCAATGCCCCCCAAGCATAACTTGCTAAAGCGCATGCCCCCCAAGCTTCATTGCATTCAACTAAATAGACTACTAGTAGCTGGATGGAATGAAGGTTCATTTACGAGATCAGATGAAAGACTCGACTTGACACGTACGAGTTCTAATCAAAGACTCGACTCAATTAGGAGAGGATTTGTTTCATTTTTTAACGAGCTTGACACAGGAAAAGAACTATGCTCATGGTATCTGTGTCATTTTTTAACGAGGTTGACACAGTAAAAGGAACTCTCCTCATACCTGATTCATTTTTTAACGAGGTTGACTCAGTAAAAGAACTATCCTCATGGAAACATGTTTCATTTTTTAACGAGGTTGACACAAGAAAAGAAACTATCCTCAAACCTAATTCATTTTTTAACGAGGTTGACTTAGTAACAGAACTATCCTCATGGAAACCTGTTTCATTTTTTAACAAGGTTCACACAGGAAAATGAACTCTCCTCATACCTGATTCATTTTTTAACGAGGTTGACTCAGTAAAAGAACTATCCTCATGGAAACTTGTTTCATTTTTTAACGAGGTTGACACAGGAAAAGAAACCATCCTCAAACCTGATTCATTTTTTAACGAGGTTGACTCAGTAACAGAACTATCCTCATGGAAACTTGTTTCATTTTTTAACGAGGTTGACATAGGAAAAAAAACTATCCTCAAACCTGATTCATTTTTTAATGAGGTTGACTCAGTAACAGAACTATCCTGATGGAAACCTGTTTCATTTTTTAACGAGGTTGACACAGGGAAATAAACTATCCTCAAACCTGATTCATTTTTTAATGAGGTTGACTCAGTAACAGAACTATCCTCATGGAAACCGGTTTCATTTTTTAACGAGGTTGACACAGGAAAAGAAACTATCCTCAAACCTGATTCATTTTTTAACGAGGTTGACTCAGTAACAGGAACTATCCTCTGGAAACTTGTCATGGCTTCCAATTGGAAGAAAAACATGTCAAGGGACACTCCTTGATCATGGCTTCCAAAAGGTCTTCATCAGACGGAAGAACAGTTCTCTGGAAGGCATACATGTCAAGGGACTCAATAGGGATAAGAACATCGCGTTCAAATAATCCCATAGGGTTTTCCATGTCAATTACCAGATCTAAGTCAAAGGAAGTCGAGCAACCAGTGAAAGGCTCGCTTACATCGGTAAATGAAAACATGGCACTGGTTGCCACATAATTAACCCGTGGCAGGGTGGATACCACTTCCGTATAAGGAACATTTAGGGGTGTCGAATTGTTGATAGTCGAATCAAGACTAGCGAATGAAAGCTGGTCAACAATCACAATGTTTCCATTGTGGGGGAAAGACATCACGCGAAAGAGTGTCGATACGACAACTTTCATTGCATAGACATAGTCTCGCCCAAGGAGTAAATTGAAATCCAAGGGGCCTCGGACTACCATAAGATCAATACAGACAATTTTACCTTCCAAGGTAATAGGAAACTCAGGAAGTATCCCTAAAGGTTCACTAATGGTTCTGTTAAAAGCTGATAGATTCTGTGTAACAGGCACAAGCTGAGGGGAACCCAAAGCTTGCCAAGCAGTTGAGGATAAAATACTAACAGAAGCACCTTCATCTACATTTGTGCGACGCACATTCTTACCACAAACCTTCACAATGATCTGGAAAGGAATGGAAGAGGGAAGACAAGGTTCTCTAAGTCTATTCCAATCAAAGGAAAAGACCTCAGTAGTTGGAGGGGGTTCTGTAGGAACAGGTGAAATGCCCCTTGGCGTAGAAGAATCTGATGTAACAAGAAGAACCAGAGCGGTATGAATTTCACTCTCTATAGGGAGAGTGGGATCGACCGGAATCAAGTCAACCACTTGATCAACTACTGGATCATCAACCTAAGTGATATGAGTGTCACTCTCCAGTGGAAGAGTGGGATTGACTGTACTTGAAATTAGATCAATCACTTCGTCAGTTGACGGTAGGTTGGGAGAAAGTTTACAGTAACCAGTTGGAAGTTTTTGCTGTGGAACAGTAAGGTTTTCCAAAAATTTTGAGGCTTCATCCATGTGAGGGAAAAGATGAGTTTGATGACTCCCTTTACATATCCTATAAGGAAACCTAACTTTACCCTTTTTCCCAGGAACCTGACTATCACTGGTTGATGGATCAACAGTAAGTTGATGAGATGTTTAAGACCATACTTCCAAGACCTTTGGAATACTAGGACAATTGATAAGGAAGTGGTCACCCTTACAAAGCTTGCAAGGGAATTTGGGTTTACGATGCATGTTGGAGGTTTCTTCAACACTACGAACTTTACTTACAACCATGGTTGGTTGGTTGACTTCTTTCTTATCTTGCTTCTTCTTCTTCTTCCCTTTCTTCTTCATCTTAGCCACCTGGTTACTAGCGTCAAGGCTTTTACCAAGCGAAGAGGAAGAAAGGGAGGAAGACATATTGGGCGAAGAAGGTAAAGGGTCAACAGAAGGATGGTGATGTTGAGATGGTGAACTCTGTTGAGGTGAAGCATCCGGTTGAAGTGGAACAATTGGAGTATTCGAGGCCAATGAAGTTGAAAATAACCATATCAGTGAACCTATCGTAAATCCAGGTAATGACAATGTAGCGATATAAGGAGGACCAACATTTCCAAAGCAAGGAAAAGTACTAGGATTCTCGTTAAGAGAGATTCCTTGGTTGGTAAATTCCAGAATTGTTGCCATTAGTTTACTTCAGTGAATTTTATTAACAATTTAAAAATATTCACAATTCACAATTCACACCTAACAATTAAAATTCACAATTCACACCTAAGGTCTCTAAAAAGTAAAAACAAACAAATGAACACGTGCTATCAAATCTAGAAGTCAAACCACACACAAACGGTAGATTCCCGCACTAAAAACACTAGTTGGTGATGAAATCCAACATCGTAGAATTTTAATGCAGAAATGGCGGTTGGAACAATTGCCCCGACAACTTGCTTAATGAAACAGACCGGTGCAAGTTTCTCCACTTAAACCATCTCGAGTGAAGAGAACCCTTCGGAGAGTCCAAGTGAGTCTAGTCGACGTCTGCTCCAGGTACAATGGGACCTTCCCTCCACCGTCACCTTGGGAAAGAATACTAAAGTTTATAGCCACTAAGGTCACCAACGGGAACACATATACCTGGTGAAACAGTCTACGATCCGATATACACGCAAGGGCAGAGTAACAAGCTCAATCCGCTTGAAGGCTCCTTGACATAATCTAAGGTTTACCGACAAGTGACCCCAAGCTCCTCGACAATGGTCTATCCGAGGTTTACCGTTTTTAATACGCGCACATCTTCTATCGTTTCCAATTAGATAGGTATGATTACCTCACTGGTTCGGATATGATCTCGTGCTCGACTCCTTAAGAAGGAGCTTCCCAGAGCATACATGCTACAATTGGATTTTTCTACCGCAAGATTTACTACTTGTTTGTTTGAACTGCCTTGGAAATTTAATTACAACCTATTCCAAGGCACTAGCCTAAGCTATATTGGTGGAAAGAGCCCTAGAAAATGTAAAAATTACTAGATTAATTTTATTAAGCGCTGTGTTATTTGGGCTGTTATTACTCAAAGGGTAATGGATATGAAACCAATGGTGTTTTGACCTGACCCAAAACTGAATGCAATTGAATATGATAATGTAATATTTTCAATTCGATGAATCCTAATTAAAGGAGAGAGGTTCCATTCACTTTCAACAATGCAAAGATTGATAAATAAGAGAAAATATAACAAATTCTCTAATGCACTAATTTCATCAAGAGAAACTGATCTAAATCTACGATTTATTTTTCCAGAATGTAAACTATGCAGTTGTAATCTATGCACAATTCACTTGAAAAGTATGCAAATGTAATCTATGCACATTTTTCATTCATATTCTGAAAATGAGAATTCTAATTATGCAAATGTGATCTATGCAAGAAAATTCTCAGACACAAGATGATTCTAATGTAATCTAAAGAACCAATCAAGTGTAAGTAAAGAAATTTGGGTGAGAATTCCGAAGGTCAAAATATAAAAACACTCAAAGGCGAGTAACACTCGGACACAATTAAAACAAAAGCAAAAAGATGCAAAATTGTTAAGAGACTGAGACAAATCTCGAAGTAATGACCAAAGGAAATCACATTAAGAATTTATCAAAAAAGAGACTCAAAACACCCAATTAACTTAACGGAGACTGATGAGACTGTAAAAGTTGCTGAAAAGAAATTCAAACATAAGATTTTGACAGTCAAAACAAGTTGGGGCAAACACAAAGAATCTGGTAATCTGGATCCTAAAAAGAGAATTTTTAATTTTCAAAAATTTTCCACAAGTCCGCAGGTTCTAATGGAGAACAGTGCGGTACCGCACTGTTTTGAACTACAAACTGCGGAGGCTTCCGCACTGTTTTCAAATGAAAACCGCGGAGGCCAAGAAAAGTACAGAAAAATAAAAATTCAGATTTGCTTTTTAGGGATTTTGATAAGTTATCTACCCAACCCAGTTTCTAGACTAAACAAAATCAGAAGACTCTTAAAACTCAAACTGAAAATAAAAAAAGGAAAACTATGTTCATATACTCCCCAGTGGAGTCGCCATTTTGTTATGCGGATAAATCCCTCTTGCGGACAAGAGTGATCTCCCTAGTATCCTAAGGATATCTAGAAACAAACAGACAAATGTATACCATTTTCTCTAGACCATTATACTTACGAATTATTAATTAACTATGGAGAGATTCTCCTACCTGAAATCCAACGCTTATTCGATCCTCAATCCAGTCGCTCCAGAAGATATCGATCCAACATGTAAGATCTGCAGTCAAAGACAAGTGAAAGGGATCAAAAGCATCTACAAGATATGATAATTCAAAAGCAATAATCTATCTTAGTGATCAAGGAATCCAATAATTAAATTATTCAAAAGATACATGAACAACTTAATGAGAAAGTAGAATCCATTTGTATTAACTTTGAATGAAAAGAAGAAACCTTACAACCTTGACGCCTTGATGTTTGTACAGGTTCTTTCGGGGTCCCGAACAACCATTTTCCTCAGTTTGACAAGATTCCAACTCTCTGAATTAACATGAAGCTATGGTGATGAGTATGTAATCTTTTTCATGCCAATGATGCCAAATGTGGAGAGTATAATTTCTTCAGCAATTCACCTCAAAACTACCAAGTTCTAAGTACCATCTCCAGTCTACTAAGTACCCTTGAGACTGAAACATGATCTCATTTTATAGCAGAGGGGAGGTAGTTTCAGTTCCAACAATGAAGGGATAAAGTCCTCTCTCAAAGGGATTTTAGCTCCAAAAACCAAGGGATAGCTCCATTAATGAAGGGATAAAGGTTCATGAATGGAAGGGGCGAAGCTCAACTAGATAACGATTCTAGAAGCCTCCAGTTGGGAGAATATTCGACTAGTTGGGATTCTAGAATTTACTTTTTCTTTTATTTTACCTTTTACGAGGGTCCGTATTTTTAATGAGTAGAACGTGCGGGACGTGCCGCAGGTTTTAGAGAAATAAACTGCGGTACCGCAGGAAATGCCTAGGAAAAGTGCGGAGTTAGGCTTTTTAGGGTTTTAATGAGCTTTTTCCCAATTCCAAGACTTGATTTAGGAACTTTGGGGTTTTTGACTTCTAAGGGAGCATGATATAGGTGGTGATAGACCCATATGAACAGTTAAATGTCATGGTGAAAATTTTTAGTGTAACACCTTTCAAACTTGATTCTTTGCGGCTTCTTCAAATGATCTAGGCTCAGATTGTACAATTGTACTCATGGTTGTTAGGTACTCTTTGTACCTATTCGACTTCTTGCTTTCATGAAATGTCCCCCTTGGGGCAATATGTTTCTCGACATCTTCGAGAGTGTCCCTGCGCCATGAGGGTCTCCTTTTATTAGAAGGAGGTGGATCAATAGGATCCATCGGTCCTTCAACATCGGGCATAGGTTGATCCTTCGGCTCTTCCTGCTTCCCTGCTTCTTCTTCTTCTTCTTTGTATTCCTTTGAACTAGGAAGATTTCTTACTTTCTTGAGGGCAAAATCTTCATCGAAGGTGACATCGTGGCATATCTCCACTTCTTTATGACCAGACACATAGATTCTATATGCCTTCGAGGTTTCACTGTAGCCCACAAACATTCCCTTCTTTCCGGAAGCATCCAACTTGCTTCTCTTTTCTTTCAGCACATGAAAATAAACAGGACTTCAAAAAACTCTAAGGTGGGAGACATCAGGCTTCTTACCAGAGAAGACTTCCTCGGGAGTTTTTGAGTCCAAAGTGGAATGTGGGCATGTATTTTGAACATACACAGCAGTGTTCACAGCTTCTTCCCATAGAAACTTCGAAAGACCTTGGTCATATAGCATGACACGAGCAGCTTCCACAATTGTCTTGTTCTTTCTTTCAGCAACACCATTTTGCTCAGGAGTATACACAGTTGTGGTCTCCCTCTTAATGCCAGCTTCCCTGCAAATGTCATTGAATTAATTTGACTCATACTCAGCCCCATTATCGGTCCTTAAAATTTTGATTTTCTTCCCGGTTTGATTTTCAACCAAGGCCTTGAAGGTACAAATCCATTTGAATGCTTTGTCCTTCTTCTTCAAGAAATATATCCTGGTTTTGCGAGAGAAGTCATCTATAAAAGTCATGTAATAGGAACATCCTCCCAAGGTTGTTACAGGCAGCATACTAGATAGATCATAATGTATCAATTGCAAGATATCCGATGTCTTTATGACACTTGAGGGGAATGGTCCCCTGGTATGCTTCCCTTCAGCACAACCCTGACATATGCCTTCATGATCATCTTTAAACTCGGGCATCCCTGTCACCACCTTCCTTGCTTCGGGAAGGGCTTTGTAATGAAGGTGTGCAAACCTTCTGTGCCATAGCTCGGTTTGAAGAGTTGTATCACATGACATGGCCCCCAATGGACTTCCTCCAACCTGATAGAGTGTATCAACTATAAAACCAATAGTAAGAGCTTCTTTGAAGTTCTTCTTTCGGATGCGTACCTTTCCATCAATGTATGCCACCTTGAATCCTTTGTCTTCCATTGCCGAAATGGACATAAGGTTCTTCTTCAAATCAAATACGTACAACACATCTTGTAAGCGGAGGACTTGACCTTGAGATAAATGAAGGGTCAGAGTCCCTGTCCCTTTCACGGGGTAGGTGGCATTATCTCCAAGGATAATTTCTAAATTAGTATCATTTTCAATCAAATCAAAGAGGGCTTCTTTATAACCAGTGAGGTGCCTTGAAGCACCATGATCAATAAACCAGACATCTAGGATGTCGGGAGGAGATGCAACAGAGATGGCAGATACACGAATATATTCATTTTTCTTATTATCAACAACATTGCACTCATCTTACCTGGAATTCCTTGACCTCTTGAAAGGTTGGCCATTTCCATTTCGATCAGAAGGAGCCTTCCTCTTTCCTTTGAACCTGTTGTTCCTTTGATTGCCATCCCCCTAAAGTTGTTGTTGTCATCATCCCTCAGAGAGTCCCTTCTATTGAGGCACTCTCTTGCATAGTGACTAGTCTTGTTACAAGTGTAACATCTCCCCTTTCTTCCTTTGAGCCCCACTCTTCCATGGTTTTGATTTCTTGGGCCACCATGGTTCTTCTTCTTTGCATCAGCGGTGAAGGTAGTAAGGTCACCTCCATTTCCATTAGAGGGATGGTCTCTCTCCATCATTCTTGTCTCCTCTTGAGTGCATCTCGTTAGCAATTCATCAAAATCAGGAATCACATTATTATTAAGAATCGTAGTATTAAATACATACCAGTCTCAGGGAAGTCCTCCAAGAGCAATGAGGACGAGCTCCCGATCAGCTACTTCTCCTCCTCTGGCAAGGAGATCATTCCTGATTTCTGTGAGCCTCATAATATATGATTGGATGGATTCATCTTTGCCCTTCTTGATATTCTTCAACTTGTTCTTGAAGAAAAGAACTTGATTAGCATTGCTAGCCTTGAACATGCTAACCAACTTATCGTACATCTCTTTAGATGTGCCCAGCTCGGAGATGTAAGCAACCAAGTGATTATGTATTGAATCCCTGATAATCATCTTTGCTTTGATTTCCCCTTTTCTATACTTCGCCTTTGAGGCAGCTGGTGCATTTGATGGAGGCTCATGGATCTTCCCCTGCACATAATCCATGACATCTTGATCTTCCAAAACCAAATCCAAATACATCTTCCATGCATGATAATTAGACTTGTCAATCAACTTATCATCAGACTTGAAACACTTGTATGTGGAGGCCATTGATCCTTGATAAGACTTCTTCTTCGGTGATTGCTTTTCACACTATCTTGGGCTTTGTCTTCACCTCAGCTCTACTACCATGTTAAATTTAGATAACCATGGTATGTTCTATGCTTAAACGCAGTTTTACTTCAATCTTCTCTTAAGACCCAATTCAAATTTAGCAATCACATAAACTTGAAAGTAAAATGTTGATAGAACATAAAAATAGATCAACAGAAGACAAGCCAAATAATGTATCATAATTTGTAATTCTCCTTGTCCAACAAATGGATAGATAAATGTTTGTTACAATAGTCAACAAGATGCCCTAGCCAGCAAAGTCTTGAGTTGGTCAAACCAACTTCTCCAGCAACCAAATCAACCTTTCTCCATGTGTCACACACACCCCTCAAAGACAACTCCAAAAAGTCAAAGCAAGTCAACCCAAAATGGTCAATGCAAAAGTCAACGCTGCAGTTAACGGACAACAGTCAAAGTTGCAGTCAACAAACAGTAGTCAAAGTCTATGCTTCTCCTCAATTTTTGTGCCCTCCAATGCGGCCTCAAGAAATCAGATTTTCTGTGCAAAAATCGAAGTCAAAATCCAAGAGTTGACCCAAAGTCAATGCTGTCCAGAAACCCTAAAAATAGTCCGAAAATTACAGCGACTTCTTCAAGTTCAAATTCACACGTGTGAGGGAAGGAAGCCTCTCGTAGGCCATACAAACCAATCAGATCACAAGTAGAATGTGTGATGAGATGATGATGAAATGAGCATCATCTCTCTCCAATTTATATCCATCAATGAGGGTGTGTGACACATCTGTTGGGCTTGTGAGCGTACATTACAAATCTGGTCGACCTTGCACATGTGTGAAAAATAAAATCAAAATATATGTTCTGCCCATCCAAACAAGATGATCTTTAGATCAATCTTGCACCTCTTCGAAAGAGGAATCCAACAAAAATATAATCATCATCATATGAGTAGTGCAACATGGAGTTTGGACCTAGTTGCCCAAAATTAACATTATTATTCAAGGTGAACAATGATTCTCTAATAATACAACAAATCTCTCAGGCAACATCACTTTAATACAAAGGCAATGTTACAAAAACTTCCTATAGTTACGCAATTGTCTGAACGGTAAAACAAAGCGTATTGAGGTTAATTACATTTACAAATTCTTTTTATTGTTGTCATTTTTTTAATTAGAATGAAAAAACAAACTCAAATTATATTATATAAATCAAAGTTTACATAGACTATAGTTACAAATTGCCATATGTCATTATATGCATCAGGGTTGCAGGGGAGCAACTCCTCCCCCTCGAACCCGCTCCTAAAGCACGCTCCCTTTGGGAGCGACCCCGTAAGCAAAATTTTTGCTCCCTAGCCTTTTTTGCATTTTTTTTTTGCAGTAACATTCCAAATGCAATTTTTTTCAAAGAAACAAATAATTTTTGAGTGGGGCAGCCTAATGATCAAGCCTATGGCCCTAATATTGATATGCGATTCATGGTAATGTTAAATTCTTAAAGTAAAGGTGACATTATCCTTAATCTTCATTTTCATCCTTTTACTTAAATTTCTAACATTACCGTGTAATGACTCAAGATGTTTGGGAGTGGTTCTGACCTCATTGGATTTCATATGGAGAGTAGAATTTTAGATCTCATTCAAAATCCAGCAGACTTGTCAGTTTTTCAGGATTGGGGGGTTGCAATGTTTCCATTGGATTTTGTCATGTATTAGGTGGAACTCGTATTTAATTAAGAGTACCAATTCCTCTATGTACCTTGATGTTAGTGACATTGGTTGCTGAACTCCTCTATCGTGACCCTACTAAAAATGTACCCATCACTTGACTTGACATGCTATGCTTTTTCTATCTTATGTTAATGCTTAGAGGGTGATATTAATGATATAGATCCCTATATAGATCCAGAGGTAATGACAAAGATACTTCTGGATATTAATGCTTAGAGGGTGATATTAATGACAAAGATCCTGATTTTCCAAAAAGACTAAAAAATTAGAAATTTCTCGTTGCGGCAAGAGGCCCAAGCATTAGCAATAGATAATAGATTTACTTGTCTTTTCTAGTTTTTAGTAGTTTTTATAACTATTGACTCTTATGATATTTTTTGTAAATAATATATGACAATTTAAGTTTGAAGTGTGAAGTTGGCAATTATAACTCATTGGTAATGAATTATGAATATATGACACTTCGTGAAAGTTGAAAGTTGTTTCATTTCATGTTAGATATTTTTTGTTGTAATGGTTACACTTAGCTTACAAGTACAACTTTGGTTATCAATGATGACACATGTTATATATTGAATTTTGAAAGGTTGAAACTTTAAGATTGATGAATCATGAGACTCAATATGTTGTATGTTACTAACTTGTGGACGTGGTTGATGAAGATTATAACTTCTAGATGATTGATGTTATATGGTTCAATCTATGTTTTTATGTTTTTTATATCTAATTTATCATTCTACACGCTTTTGTTGACATATATGCATACAAATATAAAAAATATATATTATATAAAAATACGCTCCTCGATTCGCTCCCGAACTGGGAGCTTCTGAAAATTTCATTCCCGCCCCTGCCACTCGTTTTCGCTCCCGCTCCCAAGTAACCTTGATATGCATACAATCAACAATTACAGATCATAAACAAAGTATCCTATAAAAAAGAAACAACATCAGGATTGTCATTTTTAACAATGAATTCCTAGTCTAAAGGCATCGTTATGATATATCTGGAAATGAGATGTTGAATTCACTTTCCAGTTGTGAACAAATCTGAGGACAAGTCCACCAACCCTTGTTTATTTCATTTTGTATTGAGCTTGCTTGCATAGCACACGACTGCCCTCGAATACCTTGAAGAGAATATCATCGTCTACCATGAAGACCCTTCTTTAAGTCAATATCATAAGTCGTGGCCTCCCAACTTGCTAAATAGGTCTATGAACCAACATAGCTTCCTAAGTTTTGGAATTTCGAGTGCCAATTAGCAAATTCTTTGCTGCTTTTCCATTCTGATTTTCGAGATTCGTGCCCCAGAAGAAAAAATTTCTGAATGCTCCAAGGCAGGGGCTAGACCAACAAATCAGAGACGATTCTCTAGGACACATGTTTGATTCTCGTATCCATCGTGTCCTGGAACATGGGATTCGAAGGGCACACGAATCTTAAGATTGTGTCCCGATTTTGGGACATGCATCCTAGAGAAATGTGTGCCGTGTGACCTTTAAAGCCCGATTTGGGCTCATTTATCGCTCATTATTGAGTGTCTCTCTTGCTGTGGATGTGTGGGAGCTTCTAACAAAGGGTTTGAGAGCATTTTAGAGGCGATTCAAGCAACAAGTAAGTGCATTTTGCCTCTATTTTTTTTGCATTTTTGCTACAACAGTTTGCATGTCCATTCTTTTTACAAATTTTTGCATTTTTTCTTTATTTTTTTACATCATTCATGGCTCAATCAAGGGCTTCAGGGAAGGGGCAAAGGAAGGGGAAGAATGTCCCCATTGGTGATGCCCCTCCTGTTCCAGTTTCATCAAGGTCTGCAAGTGTTCCCTCTATTGGAAGTGGGGTTGCAACAACAACTTTAAATATTGAGGTCAAAATGAATTTAGAAAGACAACAGATTCGGGAAAAAAAATGTCCCTTGTGGAAGTATGTCACAAGAGATCAAGGGCCAAACAACACGTTGAAGGGAGGAGGAGACAGTGTTGCTTGGAAATGCAACTATTTCAACAATCATTTCAAGAGCACTTATTACCGTGTGAAAGCTCATTTTTTCGCCTTACTAGGTTGTGGAATTGGATCATGTACACAGGTGTCTTTAGCTAAGAGGAAAGAAATGGAAAAAGAAGCCAATGTTGGTGTGGAAAAAGTGGTTGCATCATCTAAAAAAGCAAGAATGATGATCCCCTTCCATTTTTAAGGAAGAGCAACAACAAATTTCCATTTGAGAGTTCTGGTGGGGGTGTGGGTCAAGCAACAAAAAGAAAGGTAGTGGCACTTGGTCCAATGGACAAGATTTTTCAGAAAGAGAGATGGGAAGAGTTTGATCTCACCATTGCATTCTTTTTCTATTAGAACTTCATATCCTTTAATGTTGCGCGCTCACCTTTATTTCTTGAGATGTGTTGAGGTCTAACACAAGGGGCTCCATCAAGGTATGTGCCTCTTGGGTTAGAGAAGCTTAGAACCACATTGTTGACTAAGGCAAAGAAAGAGGTGGACAAAATGCTTGAGCCTATTAAATCAACATGGCCAACATCTGGGGTTAATATTGTTTCTGATGGATGGATAGATCCAACACGCCACCCACTCATCAACTTCATGGTGTCTTCCATGAATGGATCAACTTTCTTGAAATCAGGGGATGCACTTGGACAATACAAGGATGCACAATATATTGGTGAGTTGTTCATTAAAGTTATTGAAGATGTAGGTGTCGATTCTTGTGTGCAAATCATTACAAACAATGCACCTGTTTGCAACGTTGTTGACATGATTGTGGAAGCTAAATACACACAAGTATTTTGGACACGTTGCATTGTCGATTCCTTGAATTTAGCATTTAAATCTATTGCTTCTGATGTGCCTTGGATTGGAAGTATCACTGAGAATGCATGGCATATCCGCAACTTTGTACAAAATCATACAAATGCCCTCACAATCTACAAGGAGTACACCCATCTATCATTGTTGAAGATTGCAGATACATGACTTGCCTTATCATTCATCATGTTGAAGAGGTTGAGGGAGGTCAAGTCCGCTTTTAGGGCCATGGTTATTTTAGAGTTTTGGTATTTTTGGAGAAAAACAGATCAAGCAGCCTCAAAAAGAGTCAAGGACATAGTGTTAGATGATGCTTGGTGGGAGAGGGTAGATCTCACTATCAAAATCATGGACCCTATCATTGCTTTGCTACAATTTGCAGATACAGACCAACCCATCATAGGAGAGGTTTATGAGGGATGGGATTCCATGATTGAGTCCGCGAGGACCATTATTTTATAGAGTGAGTGCCCTGGGTATGAGACATCATCAGAGGCCTTCTTTACCACCATACAGGATATTCTTGTCAGCAGATGGGACAAGAATTGTACACCTTTGCATTGTTTGACTTACTCATTGAACCCAAAATACTACAACCATGAGTGGCTGAATGGTGGACCTTCCCGCAGATTCCCTCCTTACATGGTTGGTGAAATTTCATAGAGGAGGAAGGAGGCATTGAGGAGGATATTTCAAGATGGAGCATCCCTTGATGAGGTGGAGGATGCCTTTGCGGAGTTTTCCACTGGCACTAGGCGATTTGCAGGCTATGATGTGATTAGAGACAGGAGGCTTAGAAACCCTATTCTTGGTGGACAACTCATGGGTCAACAAGTCCTCTACAACAGTTAGCCATGAGGCTCCTATTTCAAGTGACTTCATCCTCTTGTTGCGAGAGGAATTGGAACACACGAGAATTTGTATAGTGTCAAGAAGACCAAGCTTGAGCAGTCCAGGGCAGAGACAATGGTGTATGTGCACACCAACCTTTGTCTTATTTACAGGCAGAGAGATGAGTGGTTGAAGGGAAATACAAAGATGTGGGATGTCTTTCCTGATGATATGGGTTTGGACAACAGTGTTGAGTTGGCATTGGCCAACTTGGATCTTAATGACATAGTGCTAGAGCCTCACTTTTGATGACGGTGATATTCTTGAGGGGTCATCCTCCACCAACAAATGCAGAGATTACGTTGGATACAAAGGAGGAGGGTGTAGCAGAGGAGAGCAGTGGTGACCATGACAAGGATGCTAATTTTGATGATGATATTGATGATTGATGAGCTACCTACTACCTTCTAGTTGTTTCATATTTGGTATTTCTATTTGCCATTGGCATTGCTACTACCTATGTAACACGTTTTGGTTTTGATGACTTAATGAGAAAACTGCAATTTCTTGCCTTTCTCGTATTGGATCATATTGATGAATCTATCACAATTGTAGTTGTATGCATAATGTTACTTTATAAAACTTACAAATTTTAAATTTACAATGTAGAATCTAGATCTATGTCTGAATTTGTATGATGAATGAGAATTTGTGTTAGAAATATCTATTTAGTATTAATTTTTAATTTTTAATATATATATATATATATATATATATATATATAACATGTCCTACGTGTCGTGTTCCGGGAGATCTACGAGCCTGTGTCAGACACTCGAATTTTTGTGTCCTGCATGTCTCGTGTCCTGTTGTTCCCGTGTGAGGTGACTTAGTTCACAAGTAAGAGTTATTCCGTCAATGAAAAACTCATGCAGATTACTCACCACAAAGATGACACATGGACATTTCTCCAGAGTGTCACCCTATAAGACACGTGAAATCCACCAAGCATGAGATGCACCCACAGAACCTGAAACAGGGGTGTCTATCTTTGAACTGGAACGGTGTTTTTCTTCAGACTTTTGACTACGTCAAAGCCACTACGTCAAAGCCACCATGCTCTCCAATTTTTGGTTTGCGTTCATCTTGAAATCAATCTGATTTACTCACAAGCTGAGATTCAATGATGTCTCCCATTCCATGTTAGATTTATTAGAGTACACATGCGAGAGACAAGGCATATGATTTAAGGTAGAATCTTAATCCAAATTCCATGTCTTTTAATTGCAAAACATAATTTATCTGTAATACAAAATTGTTTCAAAATTAGTCACTGAAGATGTATCATGGATGTTTCATAGATCCAACCTAAAATGGCATAGCTATAATAGCTTTTCTTGCATGTGCCTGTTTTTAAAATTTTAAATCAAACAAAGCACTTGTCAATCTCGAAATCGTCTGTCTCTGCAAAAAGCTAAAATAACTCATCTTTATAGCATCTTGCATAAGATTGCTTCATTTGTGCTTAATGGTTGCTTTGGTTTCCTTACCTATTATGCAGCATAAGTGGTGAAAATTCCTGTCTTCAAAAATCTGTACTAAGTTATAGATTTTGATGTCATTTAATCTCTTGCAAGGCTATACATTTTATCTAATTTCTTTCTGCTGATGTAGAATGTCAGCTATAGACTTTTACTGCTCGGTTGATAAAATCAAAGGAATAGATGGGAAGGATCGTGTTCTTGTTACTTTTGATGGGAAGTATTTGCCGCATGTTGAGCAGGTAAAAGGCTGATAAAATTTGAGTAAACTTGCCTGATTTCTTTTACACCCATGATTGGATTTCCTAGCTATTATGACCAGAGAAAAGTAGTGACAATAAACTGAAGTCAAAATATTAATTTCTATAGCCAGCAAGTAACGGGAAACTGAAAGTAATTTTTTTAAGTAAAAATCTATTTCTTTGTTAAAATTGTCTGCTTTTATCACTTAAAGCTGATTCTTTCTATGAAAATATTGCAGAAAACAGAGCACAGTGCTGCAAGGCTGTATAAATAAGGAAGCTTACAAAATCTTGGGTTATCACGCTATTGTCTAGACATCACTTTATGTTGTTTAATATTATGTGCAAGTGTCATACTTATGTAATGCTTTAATGAATGTTCCCTGAGTGGCCAACTGCTGGGCAATCTATTCTTATTGCATATGAAGGCAAGCAAGTTAATAAGCCTGCAAAATGTTGATTGCGATGTGTGTAAAATAGAGAATCGCCTCAGTCTCCTCTTTGCCCTTGTTTTTTCTATATCACAAGTAAATGGAACCTAACGAGTGATTTATTGAAGTGTCTTGGAATGTTTAGTTGGGAATGGTGGGAAAAATTAAATTGGTTGGTTTCTTGTTTGTTTAAACTTTAAAACAATGTCTGAGTTTTGTTGTAAGAAAGTGCTTCTCATCGCAGAAACATTGTAAAAAAAAATACATGTAATTTTAATATATATATATATATATATATATATATATATATATATATTTTGCATTTTTGATTAGTTGTATATTTTTGTTGAAGTTTCTTAAAAAGTAAACTGTGAAGTTCAATAGTTTGAGTAAACACTCTACTGATCATCAAGCACACATAAAACTGGTAATGAAAACAAAAGAGTACATGAAAAATCGATTGAAGAATAATAATGTATTAGTTTATCAGATAAGTAAAATCCATTGAAGAATAATAATGTATTAGTTTATCAGATAAGTAAGATAAGATAATGGTAGATTAAGTAAAGTGAAAAGCAATTAACTCAAAAATGTACTCAAAAGTAGACGAAGTTATGATGAAAATAATAAATGAATAAAGCATATTTAATAATAATATTTGAATATTAGTTGTAAATGAAGATGATATATTAAATTATTAGTTGTAAATGAAGATGATATATTAAATTATTAACCCTAGGAGTTAAACCAATTTTTAAAAGGCCCATTTTTGGGAGCAATTAGGGGTAAAGGGTAAAGAAATAAGAAGAAAACCTTAAGAAATAAGAATAAAACCTTATTTTAGAGGAATTATAATAGCAATGAAAATAAATTATTAAAAGAAAGTGGATTAAAAAAATAAATTATTAAAAGAAAGTGGATTTAAAATATTAAAAGAATGCAGATTTAAAAGATGAGGATTATGATGTTAAATTTGGTTTAAAAATTATTATTTTTTTCTTGAGATTTTTAAGTTTTTTAATTTAGAATTAAAATAAAGATAACAATTAGATGTGCTTGTTAATTTGAAATTATTAGGCCTATGATGAGTTATAAAATAGATTTTTATTTTGGATTAAAGGATTATAGTTTGTTTAAATGATTATGTTATGAATATAATTCATAATAAATAGAATAAATACAATAAATGTAGATAATAAATAATCTACATAATGCTTATTTAAATATTCATTAGTTAACTCATGAAAGACCACCTGCCTAGGTATAAAAGCAGGGCCTCATTGTAACATTTCATTACTTATACATTTTTTATATAATAAATTATTATTACAAATACCTCTTGTGTATTTTACAATTAAAGTCAACAAGCATATCAGTTTTGTTGCTTCAGTGGTATCAGAGCCATGTTGCACAATATAGTCTCACGAGCCTATGAACTTAGTTTACGAGCCTATGAACATATTTTACCGTACAATGTGCCATTTCGTGTAGATCTTGAAGAAATTGAGTAGATTAGAAAAATTCAAGGGAAGCTTCAACAATTAGAAAAGTCATGTGTAGAAGTTACAACCCGTTTTAGAAAAGATATGCAAAAATCCATAATAAAGAAGAATATGTTGATGAGAATGATGAATATGAAAAAGAGATCAATCAAGATGGTGGAGAAGACGAAGCAGTAGATGATTATGATAAATTTGATAAAGATCAAAATGTTGTTATATATACGAGGATATTATCTATGTCAGATCTGAGGAAGGAGATTCACAGGTCATAAAATTGAACAACATGAACAATCTTCAATCGGATCTTTTATGATTGAAATCTTACATACATACGTTAATATTGGTCTAATTCTAGACATGTGCATGATTGATCCTGATGCACGCGAATATCATAAGCATATTGTGACTTGTTCCGGGGCATCCAAGGATGGATCTCTTCGCATTCTTCGGCATGGCATTAATGTGAATGAGCAGGTATCAATACAAATAAAAGGAATTACAGGGATTTGGTCCCTAAAAGCTTCATCTGCAAGCAACTACGATAAATATATCATTTTGAGCTTTGTTAATGGGCCTCATGTGCCAGAGAATGACAATGGCAAGAAGGAATGGCGGGGTGTTTTACCTTCGCTGGAAGGAACAAATCTAAGTAAGAAAACACTGGTGTTAGATCTCGACGGAACGTCGGTGCATGCGACTAGGGAGCCCATGCCCGCCGGCTACCATTATTCCATCACCTTCATTGGACGTGAGAGACCTTCATTTTATGTGTTGAAGAGGCCAGGGGTCAGCCGATTGTTGCAGCAGTTGGGCGCCACGGGATTGTACGAAATTGTATTGTTCACCACAACATCCAAAAATTACGCAAACGCTGTGGTGGACACGCTGTTGTATACGTTGCTTGACACAGAAAGCATTCCCATTGATACAAAGGTGAATATAATTCCACCCACCCACCGCCTTTCGAATGAGCATTGTTGCAAAGTTGATGGAGTCATGGACGACGTCAAAGACCCATCAGTTCTCCAGGGATCGTGACGTCAAGTCCTGACAATTGGTCGGGTATGTAGCCGTAGGTTTGGATGTGAGGTGCAGGCTTGGTTGTGTGGTCAACCAAAATAAAAAAAAACCCAGAAACGACGTAACCTCTAGATTCATACCATTTCGATTTTAAGGATGGTTCGATTATTCGTTTGACTATACATTAGATATCGCTTGGGTGTCAACCAGAAATGACGTGCATTTATTTTTAATTTGGGTCATGAATCTTGTGAGTCCGGTTAAGCTCATAACATAGTTAAACATACAATTAAAATACAAACTATATATATGTATATATATATATATATTAAAAAAAAACATAAGCAAAGTGAAGAAAGTTGTCGGGTTAAGATGAGAGACACCAAGTTACATATGTCGAAATGATAAACCGCAAGATGAAGACAATTCCCAACATATAGCTTTGAGGACAAAGCTTTTGAAGGAAGGGGTAATATTATGAATATAATTCATAATAAATAGAATAAATAGAATAAATATAGATAATAAATAATGTAGATAATGGTTATTTAAATATTCATTAGTTAACTGAAAAGGCATGTCTAAAAGACATACCCAGTCATGAAAGGCCACCTGTCTAGGTATAAAAGTAGGGCCTCATTGTAACATTTCATCACTTATACATTTTTTATATAATAAATTATTATTACAAATACCTCTTGTGTATTTTACAATTAAAGTCAACAAGCATATCGGTTTTGTTGCTTCAGATTACAATAAAAAAAACTTAGAAATAAATTTAATTTAAACAAAGAAATAAATCAAAGGAGGTGAAAAGAAAAAGAAAGAGAAACTAAAAGATTCATGGAGGGGAAAGAAAGAAGATAGGAAAGACATGAATTCATGTTTTAGGAGTAGGGGAGGTTTATTAGTAAGATGCTGAATGGTGGCCTTCCAAGAATGACTTATTATTTTATATCCCTCATTGTGATCAAAATTATTATGATGTTTTTCAATTTCTAGAACTTCTCTGATGATTTGGGAAGAGTAAAAGTGGGTTGAGGCCAAAATTTTGGTTTTATTAACGCAAATGATGTGTTTAAAATTATGAGTGTTCAATGGTTGTTGATTTAGAGATTTGATTGTGAAAATTGTTAGTAATGTGCTCTTTAAGATGGGATTTAAAAGGCATTCCATTTGGACCTATGTATGATTTTTGACATGAGCAAAGAGGAGGCCTTTGAAGTAGACTTCGAATTTGTGTAGCCTTCATCCCCTGTAGAAGCTTTGTTCCCAAAATATTTTCCCGAAAACCAAGTCCACACAAAGCTCGTTTTTCCTAAATCTCCCAAGGCACCCTTGGAAGAGGAATACAAGTTTTAAGAAGAAATTAAAGGATTATAATTTGATTTAAATTATTACAATAAAGAAACCTATAAATAAATTTGATTTAAACAAAGAAATAAATCAAGGGAGGTGAAAATAAAGAGAAACTAAAAGATAATAAAGGAGAGGGGGAAAGCAAGAAGATAGGAAATACATGACTTAATGTTCTAAGAGTAGGGGAGGCTTTTTAGCAAGATGTTGAATGGTAGCCTTCCAAGAATGACTTAGTTTATAACCCTCCTCGTGATCAAAATTATTAATATGTTTTTCAATTTCTAGAACTTCTCTGATGATTTGAGAGAGTAATAGGGGGGTGAGGCCAAAATTCCGGTTTTATTAACGCAAATGATGTGTTTAAAATTATTAGTGTTCAATGATTTGCTGATTTAGAGATTTGATTGTGAAAATGGTTAGTAATGTGCTCTTTAAGATGGGATTTAAAAGGCATTCCATTTGGACCTATGTATCATTTTCAACAGGAGCAAAGAGGAGGCCTTTGAAGTAGAATTCAAATTTGTGTAGCCTTCATCTTCTGCCCCTGTAGAAGTTTTGTTCCCAGAATATTTTCCTGACAAGCAAGTCCACACAATGCTGGTTTTTCCTAAATTTCCCAAGGCACCCTTGGAAGAGGAAGACGAGTTTTAAGAAGAAATGGTTCATGAAGTTAAGGAGTAATAGTCCTCTTCCTTTGGATTCCCCATTAGAGAATTGGAGTAGACCAAGATGAAGAACATTCCTCATTTATGTTGAATTTTCCTTAGGCCCTAGATCTGGTCTATGGCTAACCACAAACATAAACACACTAGGAACTCCAACACGCAATACTTTACACAACAAAAATGTACAACAGTGAAATCAATATAATTCACATAAATATTTGGCCCAAATCTCGACCTTTATTATTTCGTTAACAAAGAATCATTAGGGCTCCTGTACCATGGATCATGGCCCCTCATAAAACCCTTTTACAAGACTAGTATACATAGTATACTATTAGGGCTTGCGATTTGATCCATTAGATTTGCAATCTACCCAACACAACAAGAACAAAATACATGATTTACTTGTTGTATCCCTCCTTTACTTCCAACCCTTTTTGTCCTCTTGTCCTTTATGTACCCGACTCCCCTTTGGCTCTAATAACCATAGAGAAATAGCTCCATTAACTCCTTTGTCCAAGCAGCTGGTCTCAATGGCTTTTGTCCTTCAAAATCATTGCATGACCAACTCCAAACACTTCAACTACTCACAATTACTTAGTCCTTCAAGATCACTATATATATAAGCCTTCAAACCAACTGTTCAACTATCCTTTAATGAACTAACTTCAGATAACCCACTCAACAACTCAAATTCTCTAGAACAATAGCCCTTACAACCCTATGTTGGCCTCTTCTTAGGCATGTAGTGCCTCGACCCTCTTATATAGGCCCCTGAGGCCTCTTGACCTCTTTCCTCCCTGTGGCCTAGCTTCAAATAACAACCACCCTTCTCTATCTTCTCAGCTGAGGCCTTTTCAGCCCTCTTCTCGTCACCTGAGGCCTTTTCGACCCTCTTCTAGTCACCTGAGGCCTTTCGACCCACCTCCACAAAAGTCGAAGGCTTCAACCCTCACATAAGATATTGATCTAAACCAACATCCCTTGTTTCTCCTCATCTAGGACCTTAGATAGAACTCGACAACCTCAAGTCTATTGTGGGGAAAACTCCACAGTTAAGTGCGCTTGAGCCAGAGGAGTTATGGGATGGGTGACCTCCCGGAAAGTCCTGGTTACTGGGTGCAAGCCCCGAAAGTGACGATTGAAGCTATGTGATTCATTTCACTAGTTTCAATCCCACTTCTTCACCCCTGTGAGCATCACTCGATGCAATGAGTGTTAAGTGGACTATTCAAAATCATGAGAAATTAGCCAGTTATGACTACCTTTCATGGAAATGGTCATAGATGAATGGCTTACTTAACGCAATTGAATCCCAAAAATGATATCTAACCTCAAGAATCCTTAACGTCAACTTCTTCTGCACCTTCCAATAAACCAAACTTTGGAGGAGTAACTTCAACCTCCTCCTATGGGGCAAATACACTTCTAGAACATAATTATACCTCTAAATCATCCTCCACTTTAGATTTGCAGCTTCCCTTCTTGGCTTATCCTCTCACAAGATGAGTTGCTATGATTTAGTTCTATTCTCACTCATGGGTACCCTCAACTTTCCCTCGGCCCTCCACTTCTATTCATAATGGGCAAGGCACTCGATCTCCTTCAAAGGCTACAACAACATAGCACAAATCTTCTTCATTGTCCTTGATCATGCCCTAAACCAAGCTCGACCTGATCTCCAACCCTCCAAAACCTCAAGTCTCTTGTTGCTCATCTAATCTTTGACTCGACCTCATAAAATTGAAGATAACCTTGCCACAATTTTCTTTCAAGGGCAAATCTCGACCTCCATGAGCATAAATTGACCCTCTACTAGGGCACTCCTTGCACAAGTGAAGTCACATCTTTCTTGTGTACAATGAGCCTCTCCTTTGGCTCTATTTGTACTTGTCTCTTGGGGTTTCTTGGGAAAAATTTAGATCTTTAGAGTTTTTGCTCTCTTACCCTTTAGAATAAATAATTAGTTTCTTTAGGTCCCAAACCCATGGCTTTGGGTCCCAAACCCCAACTTTGGGTAAATTTCCCAACCAACTACTTTTGGTGGGTTTCCTTCTCTTGGAAATACCTTTCGAGCTACCCAAAATTCCAACGCTCCCTCTTAGTGAGGAAGACATTCCCTTCACGCTTCTAGCTCCATGAATTTCCTTGGATGCCTATGACCGTCCTCGCATGAGTCATGACTTTCCTTTGCATAGCCGTATTTTTCCTCACACGTGCCGTGTCTTCTTTTGTATTTGGCCAAGCTTTGTCTTGCATGGTGCATGACTATCCTTACATGCAACACGACTTTTCCTTGCACCACCACGAGTGTCCTCACATGGTTCGTGATTATCCTTACATGAATTGAAAACTCCACTCTCTTGAACCTAAGGATTCAAACTTCCATTGGGTGACTGAGGTTCCTTTGCAGTCTGCCTCTGAAGCTAGACTCCCTCTGAGTCTACACAAATGCCACTGGCTCACTTTGCTTTCCCTCTTAGAAAGTGCTACTAATGAACCGGTGTCCTTCCAAATTCAGTCCCGAGCTGCAGTCGAACACTAGGGCTAATAAACTCTAGACCACCGCAATTCAACTCTGCTAGCGATCTCATCCTCCTGGGTCAAATACTTCATGTGCACATGGCTCCCTTGTTAGATGTGCAACTCCACAACCCAATGAATTACTATCTCACAATAAACCTACCATCCCCATGAAGCTATCTCGTCCATGCCAAAGCACCTTCAATGTTGAACCTTCCGCTCCATGCCTAGGCAACACATTTGGCAATACTGTTGCTTTTTACAAGAGTCACACAAATCCCTCTTGAGTTGATCCTTGTGCACACTCTGATCTAGAACTCCCGGAAAGTGTTACTACTAAACTTGTGTCTTTCCAAAGTCAGTCCTGAGCTGCAATTGAACATTGGGCCTAATCAATTCTAGACCACCACAATTCAAATCTGCAAGCGATCTCATCCTCCTGGGTCAAATACTTCATGTGCACATGGTTCCCTTGCTAGATGTGCAACTCCATAACCTAACAAATTACTATCTCATGATCAACCTGCCTTACACACAAAGCTATCTCGTCCATGCCAAAGCACCTTGAACCTTCTCTGCTGAACCTTCTGCTCGATGTCTAGGCAACACACTTGGAAAAAGCACCTCATTTTGCAACAGTCACACAACTCCCTCTTGAGTTGATCCTTGTGCACACTCTAATCTAGCACTCCCAGAAAGTGCTACTACTGAACTTGTGTCCTTACAAATTCAGTCTTGAGCCACGATCGAACAATGGGTCTAATCAACACTAGATCACTACAACTCAACCCTGTAAGCAATCTCATCCTTCTGGGTCAAATGCTTCATGTGCATATGGCTACCTTGCCAGATGTGCAACTCAACAACCCAACGAATTACTATCTCACGATCAACTTTCCATCCACATGAAACTATCTCATCCATTCCAAAGTACCTTCTTCGCTAAACCTTCCGCTCCATGTCTAGGAAACACACTTAGCAATATTGCTTCTTTTTGCAACAATCACACAACTCCCTATTGAGCTGATCTCAATGCACACTCTGATCTAGCTATCCCTTCAAAGTAGCTCTGATACCATGTGGAATTTTCCTTGGGCCCCACATCTGGTCTATAACTAACCAAGCACATAAACACACTGGGAACTCCAACACATAGTACTTTGCACAACGAAAAATATACAACAATGAAATCAATAAATTACACATAAATATTTGGCCCAAATATCGACCTTTATTATTTCATTGACAAATAATCAGTAGGGCTCCTGTATCAGGGATCATGGCCTTTCATAAAACCCTTATACAAGACTAGTATAATATACAACAATGAAATTAATAAATTACACATAAATATTTGGCCCAAATCTCGACCTTTATTCTTTCATTAACAAATAATCAGTAGGGCTCCTATACCAGGGATCATGGCCCTTCATAAAACCCTTATACAAGACTAGTATACATAGTATACTATTAGGGCTTGCATTCTGATCCATCAAATATGCATTCTGCCCAAAACAATAAGAACAAAATACATGACTTACTTGTTGTGGCTCCCCTTTACTTCCATCCCTTTCTGTCCTCTTGTCCTTGATGTACTTTTTTTTTCCAAGGAATAAACTCGCGGAGAACCCGGGTGCACTTCCCCAGAATATTTGGATGGTACGCGCGATAAACCGTCGGCGCTATTATACGGCGCCTGATCCCGTGGGACTCAAATTCGAAATCGAACTCGTGACCTCCCTGATTACGGAGAGGACCCATGTCTGGCTCAGACCAGTTGAGCTATCCCTTGGGGCAACTTGTCCTTGATGTACTTGTTTGTTCTTGGCTTACAATAACCACAAAGAAATAACTCCTTTAACTCCTTTGTCCAAGTAACTTCCCACAATGAATTTTGTCCTTCAAAGTCATTACACAACCAACTCCAAACAATTCAACTACTCACAGTTACTTAGTCCTTCAAAGTCATTGTATATATAAGCCTTCAAACCAGTTGTTCAACTATCCTTTAATGAACAAAATTTAGATAACACACTTAGCAACTCAAATTCTTCAGAACAATAGCCCTTACAACCCTACGATAGCCTCTTATTAGACCTGTAGTGCCTCGACCCTCTTCTACAGGTCGCTGAGGCCCCCTCGACCCTCTTTCCTCCTTGCAACCTAGCTTCAAATAACTGTGATCCTTCTTTATCTTGTCAGCTAAGGCATTTTCAACCCTCTTCTAGTTACCTAAGGCCTTTCAGCCTCCCTCCACGTAAATCTAGGGTTTCGATCCTCGCACAAGACACATATATGAACTAACAATCCTTGTTTCTCCTCGTCTAGGACCTTAGATATAACTCGACAACCTCAAGAACCCTTAACGTCAACCTCTTTTGAACCTTCCAGCAGACTAGACTTTGGAGGAGTAACTTCGACCTCCTTCTCTGGGGCAAATACACTTCCAGAATAGAATTAGACCTCTAAATCATCCTCCACTTCAGATTTGCGACTTCCCTTCTTGAATTATTCTCTCACAAGATGGGTTGTTATTATTTAGTTCCATTCTCACTCATGGTTACCCTCTAACTTTCCCTCGACCCTCCACTTATGTTCACAATGGTTGAGGCACTCGACCTCCTCGAAAGGCTACAACAACATGGCACATATCATCTTCATTGGCCTTGATCATGCCCTAAACCAAGCTCATCCTAGTTCAACCCTCAAAAACCTAGTCTCTCTTGCTTCTCAACTAGTCTTTGACTCGACCTCATAGAACCAAAGGAATTCCCATTAGATCAACTTGAAATTTGTGCCATATGCAGTGAAGAGAATCCTACGAGTAGTTGCCTATCTTTACTCAGACAAAAAGTTTTTTGGCGGAAAAAATTTGTTTTGTTGCACAAAAATGACCATGGCCACAAAAGCCACAAGGTATGATCCAAGCTCCATCTCAGTTTTAGTTCTTATTGGACTAACCCTTCATGCAATATTCCTCTCAACAATGGTGGTTAATTTCTCAACTATGGATGGCTTCTCCTCCTCCCCCTTAGTATCTTTGGCATCAAGGGTGGAGAAATACTAATGGAGGCCCTCAATAGACTCCCAATGCAACCAACGATGTAGCTCCTTCCTTTTCCTCACATGAAAACATCCACATCTGCCCCTCCAAAATTTCAATAATCTAACAACTCATACTAATCCCAATAATGATAGGCCAAATCAACCAACACAAGCTGTTGGGATTGCAACCTACTTGGCTTACTCCATATCTTCCTTGGACTCCCATGGCATCCACCTTATATCCAGGAAGACATTGACTAAAGAAAATCCTCTCATGAATATTGAATATCTCAATGGAGAGGCTCGAAATGAAGAACTTGAGCAAGAATTATCTCTTGAACATTTAGGAACCAAGTACGTAAGCCTTGGACTTCAAGAATCACCTTACCCTAAAAGACTCAATTTAGAAAAAACTAAAACCTAACTAGAATTTGATTTCTTGGGTGATTTCAAGAATGTGGGTATCAAGATTCCGCTTTTTCAAGCTATTAAAGATGTGTCAATTTACTCAAAATTTGTGTGGGAACTCTCTTTGAGGAGGCTCGACCGAAGAAGGAAATATCCCCAAATGATACACATTATGGGAAAACTATCAGATCTGATGATGGGGGGCTCCTCGTGACGAAATATTCCAATCCTGGGAGCCCAATTGTTAATGTGAAAATCAATAATATTGTTTATTTCAATCATGTTAACTGATTTGGGTGCCACCATTAATGTTATGACGTGAGAAATCATGGATGCTTAAGACTCTCTGACCTTAGACAAACCCCTATTATGCTTAACTGACTTATATGTCAACAATTAAACTAAAAGGAATTCTAGAGGATGTAATGCTATCTATAGACTCGTGGGAGTATCCTGCCCACTTTATGGTTCTCTAAACTAAATCCTCTATGGGAGGATACCCTCTAATCCTTGGGCGACCATGGCTATCCACTATAGATGTGTATATTAGTTTCATATATGGAGTATGCCAATCTCCCATGGCACCTCCACTAAACAACTGATCTTATATCCTCCCACTTATCTGCGCAGATCTTGAAACACCTTTCTGGGTTGATCAGGAGGATATTGACGAGGGAGAGGTAGCTCAATAAGTCCTTATTATTGACCAATATATCGACATTAGGGAGAAAACTGAGGATGATGAAATCAGCAATTTCATTACGTCCTCCTCCTCATCCTCTAAAACACTTGCTCTCAACCACATAATGCAACCTGATGTTCAAGCCTGTCTAGCCTCAACAAGTGCTTCAACTCTCAAACACAAGTCCTTAGCTAAATAAGATCAAGGGTCATTAGAGGAAATTTCAGCCTAAAAGTGCCCATGAAATTTCCATGTCATAATATGTAAACCAATCAAAATGCTTTAAATTTAAAAAGAGCTACATAGGAAAAGTAGATTTTTTTTTTTTTTAATTGTATTTTTGGCTTATCTTCGTATAGGTTTATTCAAATTTCAAGTGTAAACACTCATTAAATGCAAAATTAAATTCCACATATAACGAGTACCCACTATGCATACTTTTGAGAAGACCCACCTTGATAAAAATTGCAGATAAATTAAAAGCGTCTTTTAACACGTTTTTTAATGTATCTGCAATTTTTATCAATGTGGATCTTCTCAAAAGTATGCATAATGGGTACTCGTTGGATGTGGAATTTAATTCTGCATCTAATGAGTGTCTAAAATTCAAATTTGAGTAAACCTATAAGGAGATAAGTCGAAAAATACAATTTAAAAAAGTAGTTTTCTTATTTTCCCTCCAAAATTTGTAACTTTTATTTTATTATTTTAACTATTATTTTATTATTTTTCCTTAGGAGGCCACTTTTAGGCTGAAATTTCCTCTAATGCAACTTTAGAGATGACTGAAATCTCCCTTGGTAAAACCTTGAATATTAATTGAGGGATGATAGAAGATAAAAAAGAGCGATTGGTTAAACTATTGAAAAGTCACATTGAGCGGATTTTGCTTAGACTTATTCAAACATGAAGGGGATCCATCGTGACTTGTATACTTATCACATTTACATTAAGGAAGGATCTCAACCCATTTGACAACATCAATGTAAGATGAACCTTGAACTAAAATAATTAGTAGAAGAGGAGCTGCAAAAGTTGCTCATGGCTACCTTATGTACCCAATTTTCGATAGCCAATGGGTCTCCCCTCTTGTCATAGTCCTGCAAAAGAATGATAAGTGGAGGATCTATGTGGACTTATTGTGGCAAACCAACAACCACCATTTTTACATTATTATCTTTATAATAATAATGGGGACCCTCTATGTGAATTTTGGTCATATCAATCTTTTCATGCTTAAAATTTTCAATTTTTGTGGGATTTTCATTTTTCTCGGTTTTCCGCTTTGATCACTTCATTGTGTGTGATTTCTCACCAACTTCCCAATAACTCGAATTTTGCTGAATTTGGACTTATAGTTTGAAAATGACACTTGTCCAAAGTTTGATTGATTTTTACTGTCTGGACTTAAACATGTACAAAATGCATTTTATTTAAAAATGTAAATACAATTATTTAATTGATTATTCAAATTAATTTATAAATATTATTATTTTATTCAATTAATTTAAATTAGTTGTAATTAATTTTTAATTATTTAATTATTATTATTATTATTATTTTTAACTATTATACAAAATCACCAAATTAAAGAACTATATATAATCATATAACTAGCATACCCCTTAAGAAGGGGAAGATTTTTTTTTTAAAAGTATTGATGCATTTATTTCATAATGTACGATGGACAAATGTTATTGGTTGAGGAGAACAATGTTTTGTATTTGGAATACATATTAAAAATAGTAAGCAATACTAGTATGAACGCCAATTTTTTTAAAAGTATTGATGCATTTATTTCATAATGTACGATGGACAATGTTATTGGTTGAGAAGAAGAATGTTTTGTATTTGGAATACATATTAAAAATAGTAAGCAATATTGGTATTTGATCAATGGTGTCCAACTTACACAAACAACAATTTTCTACGGAGTGAAAGATGCTCATTTCCTTACCATAATTTCTTAACCTATTTTTATGTTTCTTATTATTTTCCCATTTATTCCTTATTATTGCATTTTTTTGAGTAGACCTTGATCCTTTTAACCATTGGTAGTTCAAGTAAGATGTTGTTCAATCTGTAGGTTTACTATTTGCAAGTTTGTAGGTTTACTATTTGCAAGTTTCGGTTAAAAGTAACCAAAAAAATGCCCTAAAAATGTCATTTCATCTATTTGTTAGAATAAACATTTTAATTTTTACACAAAATCATTTTATTTAACTTTATATAAATTATAATTAAGGTGAGTACAAGGGAGAAGTTATTAGGATCTTTAGGCCTTAACTATATAGGCTCATTGGGGGAGGGATCTATAATAAGAATCCTTGTTGTTGAAGCCCTTTGTTTACTTTCTTGCACTGGTTCAGATGAAGCCACAACTTCTAGGGTTCGTCGCCGCCATGATTCATGCACACTCCCTGTTCATCCTTTGTCGTCGTGTGCTTTCTGTTATTTCTTACCAAGGGAGTCAAGGGAGATGGGATTTTTGGTTTCATGCCTCCCTTTTTTTGTTTCTTCTTGGGCTTGCAAAGGGATTTGAGGGGGTTGGGGTGTGGCAAATTCATGGTCGACTTTCCCCCATTTCATGCCTCTTTTTATGTTGTAGTGGAGTTGGGCGTTTTCCGATACGATGTGGTGGTTTAAGTCATCTTGGCGAGGTTTATCATGGGTTGTTATTGCCGTAGTTGTTATGTTGTTGTTATCTTTCAGGTATCTCTGTCATAGGTTCTGTGGGTTTTCTTGGGTTCCCTGGGTGGACTAGGCCCAAGTTTCTATTGCTGAGGGTTTCAATGTTTGCTACCCTTTCTAGGTTGTGGTGGGCTTGCATCCTCAGCCTCTTCCTACTATCACAGGTTCTGTGGGTTTTTTAGGCCATCTTGGTGGCCCGTGCCTAGTTTTTTTAGGCTGACTCTTATGATTTTTTCTCTGGTGTCCTTTGGGGTTTCTTAGCAGGGCCGCACACTCTGCTCTCTTGGTGGCTATTCTTCCTTTTTTGTGTTTTTCCATGAGGCATTTCTTTTATAGGCCTTTTGGTTGATGTTTTTGTAATGCCCTTAGGCATTTTCAAAATGTAGTTTTATCCCTAGTTTCAGGTTGAATAAATTAATGTATATATGGAAAGAGTAGTCTTTAAGTGCAGCCTTTTGGAAAGTTTTCCGGTTTATTTTCCAATTTAATTTGTCTTGAATCTGACAAAGATTCATTGAAATCACATGTTTTATGGGTAAACTCTTCACAATCTAAGTGCCCTAATGGTTTTTGAAGGTGTTGAATCCATATATGCAATAAAAAAACCAGTTTGAACAACACAAATCAAGATTTGACCACAAATTGGTTTTGCCATTTTCCAACCAAAATTTTTCCCTAAAACTCCAAAAAATCACACTTAAAAACTAATCCTATATAAAATGTAAATTCAAAATTAAAATAATTAAACAATTTTAATTTATTTATTTATTTTTATATATATTATTAACTCCACACTTGTTTTCTAGACTATTAATGATCCTCCATTCCAAACTAAATTCTCAACAACAAGTAATAAATATTGAGCAATATCCAAACAAACAATTTCTAAGATGGAATATTAATTACCACGGTGAATAATGATTCAAATGTCGAGGTTCACAATAATGATTCAAACGTTAAGGTTAACTTAATTGTGAAGGGATTGAACTGCTAACATCAGCAACTCTGTCAATTTTTTTCCCAAAAATCAAACACGTATACAAATGAGGGTTAAACGCATGTAATCTTTGACATCCAAAATGAAACTCGTCAGTTTGTGGGCATTCTGGAAGTTATACCCTCCAAAGTCAGGCTCTCACTACAACTCACACTCCTCTCTTTGTAGGTCAGGTTTTTTGAATTGGAGTACTCATCTCCTCATCCAACATGGTTGTAGAAGATGTTTCATAATATTGTACAAACAGTCAAAATGTTTGGGCACCATGTTTCCAAATTCCAACCTTCCAGTCACACTCCTCTCTTTGCAGGTCAAGTTCCTTCAAGAGATTAGTGGACAAGTTAAGAAGGTAAATTTGCATAGTAACAAAATATAAGCATGATAGATGTTTTTACAAGGTAAATTTTCCAAACCACCAAAATGCCTGAACCTGATTTTGAAGGTACTTAGGGATTTGAGGAAGCACAGACAATAGTGGAACCTAAAACTTTTTGTAATATTACATTTTTCCGTATTTACTAGAAATCCAATATGAATAGGATGAGAGTGGGTTAACCTCACGGTCGACCAAAATGAAAAAAATATGATAGGCATGAAAACTATTTCATTGAGGTAAGTGGGATATATTTCATTGAGGTAATAGGACTCTGAAATTATAGAGCATGTATAAATCCTTGTGTAACAGGACTCTGTGATGAATCTTTGCTTAGCACGGCTCTGTGAGTCATTATAAAACAATGAACATTGAAACGAAAGAGAAATTTCTATAATTAGATATGGAATGTGAAGGAAAAACTGGTGTTCATGCCATACTCGTCCTACTGCCGGGACAAGGCCACATCAATCTCGCAATGATGGCGTGACTAACAAAAATGACCGACACATGGTAGTTGGAAATTACAGATGAGAATGTTGTGAGTGACGTGGAGTGAGTGAAATGTGTTCAACACGTGGTTTTTTTTTCATTTTTTGTGGACAAACGACGAAGGCCCCGGAGGAAATCTCCCCTTAAAAAACGCCTTCGACGTAATAAAAACCACATAATAAAATTTATTGTAATAATATAAAACATATATATATATATATAATTTTTTTTTTTTAAATAAACATTTACTACTTTACGGTTACCTCATTCCACTTCATTCTAGCCAGAAGGTTTTTTTTTGTTGCATTTTATTTCACCTGGGAGCTCATCATCAGGGTGGTGCAAGCACTACGTGTGGGAGGAGCCCATAGAGCATGCATTAATACACAAAATGAGCTTAAAGCACGAGTTGAAAGGGACTTTGTTTTAAAACTTTTATGATAGTTGGATGGCAGGACCCACTCCACGTGGAGCCCGACCTCCTCCCTACCATCCTCATCCTTATCGGTCCCTGGATCCTCTTTAAAGCCTCATCAACACATATAAGAAGACTTTTTGTTATTTTGCTATTTAAAAAACTTTTTGTTATATATATATATATTTTTTTTTGTTATATATGTTTTTATTATTTAATTTATTTAAATGATTATGTAGTATATTATAATTAAATATTTTAAAATGTTTTGTTTTTTTGTAAGTTTGGTAGGACTAAATCTTCAACATGTTCAATATATCATCTCGATCAGGGAATTGATCGGGTGATTTCACATAAAGATGTGTCTTAATAGAACACCCGATCACTGTCATCGCAGACAAAATACTTTTATTTTATTTTACATATATCTTATTTTTAATTTCTAATGATTTTTAATTTTTATTTAAAATAAACTTTTAATAAAAGTGCCTAGGTTTTTTGCACAAAATTGGTCAAATTGTGCAGTTTCCAACACTTTGAAAGTTTTGAAACATTAACTTTATAGAACCATAACTTCAGTTTCACTGAGCTAAATTGAGCAATTGGTAGCTAGTTTGAAATCTAGAATAATGGAGAATAATCTAACAACGTCAAATAAAGTAGACTTGAATATTTAATAGCCCAAACAATTAGCATAATTTTGAGTAACGAATTTGCAACAAAAATTGGTTTTGCTAAGTTTAGTGGGAAAATTTCATTTGCTTGGATAAATTGCTGCCGCTAATTCATTTTCCAAATTATTCCAGGGCTAATCAAATCTTTATAGGAAGTAATCACAACATGCAACCTATTTTTTAAAATTTTTATCTAATATAATTTAGATTTGACAAATTGTTGAGATAATTGTTATTTGATTTCTATTATGCAAAATTAATTTTCTTTCACTTTTTTGTTTTTGGATTGATTTTGGAAGGGAGTATTTGGAAAGATCAACACCAAAATTTCTTGAATCAATGAGATTGCGCAAAGAGAGAAAAATTAATTTTTCCAGTTGAAAATTGTTGGAGCAAATCTATCTCCCAACATCTCTCTAATTTTAGATTTCTTTTCGTAAATTCTAAATTACAATTTAGAGAATGAAGAAGAAGGTCTAGATCTAAAACTTTAGGGGAAAATTCTGCAGAGAGGAAGTTCTCAGTTGCACTATAGTATGAGATAAATCTTTTTTGTAAAATAGGAAAAGCCTTGATCTCTTAAAGGAGAAGAATTTGCACTATTGTAAAATTGCCTCTTGAAAGAGTTTGAGACTCTTTGGACTGCATTGTAAAAGTAATTTGAAATTAATGGAAGTTCTGAATTTTCATGCACTTTTATAAGAATCTCCAAAATTTCTATTATATTTATTATGGTAATATGATTTTGATTTATTTTTGTTAAAATGATAAATGTATGAATGATTGAATTAACACTTGCGTCAATACCATTTAATCCTATGCTAGTTGAATCTATAGAAAGCTACCAGAAAGCTACCTTTTATAGATTCAGAAAAACTTAAATCAAAATTAAATTGTTGATTTGAAAAGACTTGTTTGCAATTTACTAATAATTATTTATCATTAAATTGCAATCTCGCTTTATCTGTTATTATATTGAATAAATGATCTAGTATCGAATCATTTGTAAATGATTTAAGCATATGCATGAAGTTTATTTCGATAATTACTTATAGAGATAATATTCTTGCATATTTTTTTTGAATAGTTTGTAAATCCCATGAACTATTTCCGTGATTTTCAGGCTCATCTTTATTTTAGATTTAATAGCTTATCTTAGATTTAATAACAATTCTTTTCCATTTTTTTTTTTTTTTTAAATCTTTTTCTTGGTTTGGACAGGATCTATATTCTGTCCTAATCAAGATAGATTTAGGATTTATTTTCTATTACTTGCATTTTAGAGTAGATTTACATTTAGATTTAATCACTTCCTTTTTAAAAGTAGCCAGGGGAAAATTTAGGCGTGGCTTCTCTGAACCCTTGTATAAGCTTAAAAGCTGCTATCTTGCATGTGCACTGTAGAAGTGTAAGTTTGATTTCCTCTTTTTGTTGATGAATTATTAAGCATATTATGATGCGGGAGCATCATGGTTCCAAAATTGTGTTCATTTAGTAGAATCTAGGGGGTCTTGTGTTTTTCAAAAGAGCGGTTTTCCTAAGTATTTAATTAATGTAATTTTAAATATTTTAAGTGATTTAGGCGAGACATTTAGAATAGGATTTAATTAAATATTGAGAGGCATATTTGTAAATGTTCTCGAATATAGGAGAACATGAGTGATTGATGAGTGATTGGTGTTGATTGAGATATTATGAAATGTTGTAAATCTTAGATTAGAAAGTAGTTCATGATTTATGGAGGATCCTTAGGATTTAGCTGAATGTTGAGATCTTCAAGGGATAAAGAAGAGATTTTAGAAACTAATTGAGGACTTGGAGGATTTTTAGGATTTTGTTGAGTAACCTATGGATCTGAGCCAAAATTGGCTACAAAACCTTCTGTATATATATTTGTAAAGCCTCAAAGGCACACAAGAGGTAGTAGAAAAAATATCGTTATTCTTAGATAGGAGGTTTGATTTATAAGCCTACGGGCACAAAGAGAGAGTAAAGAGAAAAGGGCCATGTACAAGGCATATCAGGTGAAAGCTAGATTGTAACAGATTTACTTTTATTTGTACATTTATTTGTTTAATGAGAAATCAAATTCCTGTTTGACTGTGTGTCATTTATGTTATGTGTTGAGTGATCCATAATAGAAATAGTTCGATATCAGTGTATTAATTCTAGCTGATTGTATAAGTCTTCTGAGTGATAAAGGACTTATGGCTGGGTAGAATCTAGACAGGTTTCAGTCTAAGAATTAATTAGATGAGAATAAAGCTTATGAAAGTAAATTTGTGCAGATAAATGTGTGTACAGGTCGATTAATTCTGATTCAGAGAAGTAAGACAAAGGGTACTCCGTATTCAAGTTCGAGACAGTGTAATGGTATATGAATAAACAAAGATAAGCTCAGGAGAGATAGACTTGAAGTTTTCCGAACAAGCAAAGGAGGATTCACAGGAAGAGAATAGAGCAACAGGTGAATGGAGGAACAACATTAAATTGGAGAATCGAAGATTTAAGCATTGACGGTGGAGATCAAGCACGGGCAGAAATTAAGGCGATCGATTAAACGACAAAGATTACACAGAAGGGAAATTTTGGAGAGTTGCGGACGAGGACGCGTGTCAGTGCGGCACAACATCGCATATTAGAGATTTTGGAAGTTAAGTTAAGGACCTCGCAAGGTAAAGAGTATAACTTGCGATGTGGTAAAGTTCGACAGTTGCGATGCGGTGAGGGGAGGTGCCATGTGTCGGCATTGCGCAATATCATGTATCAACTATTTTAAAATTTAGAGTTAAAGATTTTGCACGGTAAAAGGTTTTGATTGCGATGCGAAGCAGAAAGGATGGGCATATGCGATGTGACAATGGAAAAGCCATGTGTCAGCATTGCACAATAGTGCACTTCACAGGGTTTTATGGTTTAATTCTTATTTTTATGGCTTTAACCTTGCGGGAAATGAAGAGTGATGCGCTGTGATTGGTTCAAGGTGTGGTGTACCCTATAGTAGAGTGTTCCGTGTATGTGTAAAGAGGTTTGATTTATATGGTAAATCTTTATTAAAGTGAAGCGTTATTGATCACATAAAGTATGTATGTTTGATAATTAAGAAATGTTATAACTTCCGCGTGTGTAAATGAGTTGTGGGCCATAACCCACAAGTTCGAGATATTGGCATAATGTGAAGCCGTGTACGAAATAAGGTAATTTGAAGGCACAATAATGCTAAAAGGTAAAGTCTAAAATTTTGAGTTAAAACCCAAGAGAATTTATGGATAAAACTTTCGCATGTGTTTGATTAAAATTGATAAAGAGTTTAAGTTTAAGGGGAGATTATGAGGGGTTAATTCCGCTAACTTTGAATGTGATGCATTTTGTTTAATTGTGACCTTATTGGTTGCATCATATTACAAGTCAATAGGAAGGGTGAGGGGGTAACTGGACCCAATAGAACCAGTTGAAACCACCAAATCAAACAGATAAGAGCTTAGTTTAAGACTCTAATTGGGTGGTCTCCCCAAATGTTGAAGAGGTCATTTTTTGTCATCAACATTTTCAGCGCTAAAAGGAGGGCCCATTAAGTTGTATTTTTAACTTTTTTATATTTTAAATCTTTATCTATTTACAATGGGTCCTTCTAAACTGCCTATTTGGAGTTACTTCAATGGATTCTACCTACCTCCACTCTAATTCAAGTAGTAAAGCTCTTTTCAAAAACAAAATTTGATGGTAAGAAGAATGTTTTAGCTTACGATCACATTCTTCAATTTATTTTAAATTGTAATAATTATGATATTGAAGAAGGTGTTATGTGTAGGGTGTTTACTCTCACTTTGAGAATCTTGGCTAAAGACTGGTGTGGATCATTTCCATTGGCCTCTATACACACTTGAGATGAGTTTTCAAAAATATTCCTTCATGCCTTTCATGACTATGATTATGAAAAGGCATGTGATCAACTTGAAGCATTGTGTAGAATAAAATGTGAGACTTTGAAAAAATTTATAATTAGATTTAAATTAATTTGTTTACAATTTCAATCGAAATATTTACCTCCTGAGTTTTAGTTAATAGGATGGCTTAAAAATTTAGTGTCTCTTCCTTGTAATTCTAACAATTGTAAGGAACTATAAGATATGACATTTGTAAGCATATGTACTATTTCTGAAGATTTAATGACTCAAAATAGTAATGTAGATCCGCTACAAATTGGAAATGCAAATGCTTTCGATAAAAAATTTCAACAAGAAGTAGAAGTCGCTAAGTGCCGTACTTGGAGCTACTTATATTAAAAACAATTTCACTATGCTAAATCATGCTACTTCTGTTCAAGTAGAAAAGCAACAAGTTGCAAAATTAACGAATAACAACCAACAAGCAATAATTTCAGCAAGCGTTCAACGTCGAGCAAATCAACAAGTAGAAATACAATTTAAAATTTCCAGATATACAAACTGCTACAAATAATTATAAATCTTCTACTGCTGAAATCAATAATGAATAAAAAATTATAGAGCAGGCTAAGAACGATTTTCAAGTCAGCCAAATACATGTCTCTCCTCCATTTCTTTCAAATAATAGCGGATCCAATTTTTTTGTTTCGAAAAACATTGATCAACAATCCAAAATCTGCAATAATGCAAATGTAGAAGAATTTGAAATGTGCATTTTGGAAAATGAGCAAATATTTTCAACTGAGAAATTTTTAGGTACATATCTTCAAATAGTCATTTATTTCTTTATTCTGGTCTATTTGATGAAATTAATTCATTGAATAATATTTCATCAATTCCTTTTTATACAAATGTAATTTCAAAAAATGAAGGAGTTTTCATTAATAATGGATTTCTGGTTAATTCTGAATGAGATAGAGAAGATTCAATTATCAATACTTCTAGCAGTCCTGGGAATTCTCTTATTTATGCATCTAATTTTATTCCTAGTTTTGATTTATCCTATGAAGAGGAAGAAAATGCTAGTGAAGTAATTTATAATGATGATTCGAAGTCTGAGAATATTGAGGCACTTTACCCTTCGGTAATTATTATGTCGGGTTATCATATTCTCAATCCTTCAAGTCCGTCCATATTTGAAGATGAGAAATATATCATCACAGAAAATGTTCCAACAAATTGTCATTTTCAAACATGTATTCATTTTAATGATTTCATTATTCAAGAATCCACCCTTATTTATGATTCTTACGACGATGAAGTTTTTCGCTTTTGATCATGAGCCAGAAATTGTTCCACTTCCACAAGAGTATGAAAATAATAATTTTAATCTCATTATTTCGGTTGACACTTGCGGAAAATAATTTTCTGTAAAAAAATCCTAGCTATCTTGTACTATTATTTATAACATTAGTGTAAATTATGAATTTGTTTTTCTTTATTTACCGAAGTTCAAGTTTGTTTTATTTTTTATTTTTGGATATAATATGCTGACACTTAGAGCATTCAGGCTCCTCATAAAATGCATTAATGGGCATACATGAAAACCAATTTAAAAGGTTTAACCATGAACACCAACAACTCTTAATTTTTAAATTTTGTTTGATGTTTATTTTATGCCAATGCATGCTTTCTTTTCAAATGATTTTTTTACAATCCCTAATGCTTGAGAGCGCATCAATATCTAGCCAACATTCAGATCCATTAGAAAATATTTTGAGTTGTAATCTTCTGAGTTATTCATTTAGCTTCCATTCACACTCCACTGATTTATTTGAAAAATATTTGATAAGTTCAACCTCACAAAGGATTTATGTTAGTGCTCTTATTTTTGTACATAATATCAACAATTTTCCACAAGATTTGAGATTTAAAGATATATTATTTAAATCTATCTTGCTAGATTCTCCCTTAAATCTCTTCCAATCAATAATAGAGATCCATTTGGATTTCTATGATCCAATTAGAATGCAGGTGGAAAAGATATTGCAAGGGAGAAATCTTGTAGATAATTTTCTTTTGTTAAATTTATTAGAGGTAAATGTACATAAAAAAATCGAAATATTGTTTTAATAATTTAACTACAATTTTATTTTTGTTATTGATTTTTGTTTTTATTTTTATATGTGGAGAATTGAAGCAGAGGGAATGACTTCACTGGAAGTATGATTTTAATTAGTATTTAATCTGCTTTGTTAAATTAGATTAGGAGTAGGATTAGTTTAGTCAGATTACTTTTCCTTTGATTTTTATTTTAATATTGCATAGTTTGAATAAGCATGTAATAAGCTCAAAGTGTTTCCTTGGTATTCATTCCATTTCTTAGCAGGATGCATTTCACAGTCCTCACAACGCATTTCTAAATAATGGCTTCTGCCATTTCTTGTTATGAAATGTTGAAGTGGATGCAAATTAATGACTCATTACTTAGCATTTAACTTATATTGAATAAGTAAATGATTTTGAACATATGCAAATTCTAAGAAAATGCATGTGAGAATGTTAATATATATATAAGGTAAACTTGCAATAAAATTCTTCTAGGTATGCATATATATGTTCATCCTCATCTATTGTTAGTTTTCATTTCAACACTTGTTTTCTCTTTAGGCACATTTTCTTTCTTATTTTTGTAGGTCTTCATTGGCTTGAATTGAAGGCCTGATTTGTTAAGAATTTGGTAGGGCATAGTTTAATTCAATTCTCTACATGATAATTACTTGTGAGCTTAATTCTCTTACTTAGGTCTTCTCTTTATTAGCTTATTAAGTCTTTCATCAAGTTAATTATTAAAACACAAGAGACACAAATTTAGGCTATTCATGCCAGGGCCAAAACCTCTCCCTCTTGGAGAGGAAAACCCGCAAGTAATTCTTCTTATAGACTTCCAGTTGAAAAGTAACATGACAATGACACAGACCCTTGACCCTTATATGCCTCCAAGAACTTTTCACTACTCTTCTCTTGGCTCCTAATGCAGATTTCCTTTTCTGCACCGTTTTGCACTAGGACTAGAGATCTCAGTCTCTAACTGTACTCCTTCTTGTAGTCCTTGAGATAGAATCAAAACCCAATGTCACAACTCCCTTTTATTCAATTTATCCTTCTTTTTATTATATTCCAAAATCTCGTACTAACTCTGTCAACCCTTAACTTCTTGCTACAGTTCCGAATTGTAGTGTACCACTGTAGTCCTAGCAGAAATACCCAAAGTGTATTAGACCCTAGACATTAGTATAATACTTCTCCTCCTCTTCACTGCGTATATATATGTATATACTTCAACTATAACTCCTTTTCCCAGGCTTGTTATCTCAGAGCTGTCCGAAGTCTTTTGTTGCACCAAACCGCAGACTGTAATGTTACCTCAGACTTGTCCAAAGTAATGGATCTTCTTTTCTTCACTGTGTATATTCTTCTCTTCACTGTCTATACCTCTTCCCTTCGCTGTATATTTCGCACCAAAATTGCAGACCTTTTCACTGTAGTATATGTACAAAAATCTTAGATAATCTGAACTATGGTTGCCTCTGTTCTGCGCAGTTTACTAGGGTATAAATATTTATTTCCGTCTATAATAAGCCAACCTGACCATGGATGGTTGTGACAGTTCATGAGCCTAATTTACAAGGGAATTCAACAGTATATTCAAGCCGACTTGAGAGGCTTATCTTCCAGCAGTGATTACAAGGTCTTGGAGTTATATTTACATCATTTATTTGACTCATTAAAAGTGTAACATTGCTTCATTTACATGACTCTAATTCATACATTTATGACAAGATGAAAAATCCCTAAAATACGTCAAGAAGAAGTCTTTGGACTATAATAAAACTCCTTGCTCATGAAACCCATGAAGCAAGCTTAAAAAATACATTTTATTATCTTTGTATTCTTCATTACATAAATACATAATTACATAGTCATTATGAAGATCGAACCTAGTTACACTCTCCAACACTCCCTCTTAACTAGGGAGGTATTCATAATGGTACATGGTTACTTTCAATTTGAAGAACCTCATAGGAAGAATTAGATTGGTAATCACATCTGTATAACATCATATCAACCAAAATTGTCATAGTGCAAGACCTTGAATAACAACCCCATCTCTCAATGAGACAATGGGCTACAATGCTGACGAGACGCATGAATTATAGACACCATTGTCATTGCCTCTCCAAGGTACATATTCCACCTGGATGTTCACAAAGTATGAACTTCCTGGACTATTCTTATCTTGGGTAGCTAGCCCTCTAGGAATATCGGTCCACGACTAATCTTATCTTGAATTCCCTATCACATTATCAAAGAGTATCAGATGCCAGATGATTACCTAATCCTCCATCCTATCTTCCCATGTGAAGACCAAAATGATGTGTCTATCCATTCTCTCCTTCATGGCCTTCACTAAGACTTACGAAATTTAGTCCTGGTCTAGTGTGTGACACATGAATTAGAGAGTCAAATCCGTCACTTCCTTTTAGTTTAGAAAGGACATACTCATTCTTATACAAGGAAAGCACCTAAGATCATTCTTAGGAATTACCAAGTTTCTTCCAAGTAAGAAACTTACCACTAGGCTCCGTCTTAACCAGAGACCTGCAACAACAATGGTGAGACACCCAGTTTCTCATGAAGAATTCCTCCCTTCGATGTCATGATATTGAGGAATCTTCAACTTTAGGATAGCTTCACAGTGCACAGATCATCCGTCACTTTCATCTATGAGTCATGTCATCTATCAGAAAGTGATTCATCAATATTTCTCATCTGGTCCATCATCATGCCATGCTGCTTTCCTTTGAACCATATTTCTTCCAAGGATATTTCATCCTTCCATATGGTTGGCAGCCCTGCATAAAATTATCCAGATAAACATATATACATGAAATTTTAAATCAGAATTTGCCTCAATGATGATCTTTCTTCATGAAATCTTCTTGTAGGCATCAACATCCTTTATTCAGACTGACACATCTCCTTAAGATATGTATTGTAAAGGGTCTTCATCTTTACCTGACTTCTATCAGAGTCTACATATCTTCCCAAGAGATCTCCTAGTTAAATCTTCTTGGCGTCCAGATGATAACTGCCTCTTATCATGGTTTCACTTCATGATCTCTTCCTTTCTTTCTCCACACGATTTTACTTTATTCCCAGGAAATTCCAGTATTCAGTTCCTTATTTGTATACAACCACCTCATATTCCATATGAGGACATATTATGTTTATTTCATATTTTATTGGAAACCTATGTATCTGAAGAGATTCTCCTTTCTTTGATCATACTTATAAAGGTATAAGTCAATCACCTGCAACCATATGACATGACTCCATAGCATCCAGTGTCAACATATAAATATATGTAGCTCATCTTTTTCTTTTTGAGCCATCCTACAACAATTTCTCTAGAATTAAGAACTTCATTCCCTTGACCTGTTTCATCAATATGTCATCATATCCTAATCCCATAATTCTGCAAGATAGATTTTCTGATGAAACCTTTTTCTTTATTTATAACTAGTGAATCCAAAGAGGACTCCATTAGAAAATGTTAGCACCTATTTCCATATTGATTGTTGAATGATGACCCTTGATCTCGATGACTTCCTTCCATCAATGTTGTTATTAGTGAGGTTTCTAGGAGCCACTTCTTTCATAGCTTAGTTGTATTGCAAACATCCTCCTATGAAAAGTTCTCCTTCTATGCTTCCATCATGATGCCATTTCTAGAGTGATGCATTAATGTACAATTCTTTATAACATACTATTTTACAATTGACAGAGATATCTTAAGAGGAATATGATCTCAATCATAGTAGAGATCTTTCGCTTCTTCTTTCTTAGATGTCTTTGCATCAATTTCTTCCCTTTCTTCCATGACATGTGATTATTCCCTTTTCCTCTTGTCCTTTCCAGATTTAGGACAATCCATTTTATAATACCCAAGTTCATTACATCCAAATCTTCGTGATTTTTCCACATTTCTCCTTTTATTATGAGGACCAAATTTACCAAATCTTCCTTTATTCCTGGACATAGTTGCAAGGGCTTGATTTTCTTCACTTGGTCCTGTATCAACTTTTGCTTTTAACCTAGTCTCCTCTATTTTACATACAAACCACAGATCTTGGAATGGTGTTTCTTCTTTCTTCCCACAAAATCTTGAAGTGACGTTACCCCATTCTCTTGGTAGAGAATTCAATGCCACTGTAGTCATTTCACTATCAAACATTACTTCTCCCAATTACTGTAGCTGGTCTCTTATTTCAGAAATCTTCATAAAATATGAAGTGATTTCTTCCTCTCTTGACAATTTCATCTTATATAGTTATTGTCTCAGAGAGATTACTTCTCTTGTAGTACTTACAGAGAATAGCTCCACCAACTTTTCATATATTTCTTTTGCACTTTCTAGTTTTTATATATAGTGTATGAGTGAGTCCTTAATGGATTCTATGAGAATCCTATGGGCTCTTATTTCTCCCTTCAAGTACTTGGCATGCGATGGAGCATATTCTTTTGAAGGTTGAGATGTATATCATTTGATGTAGCCCATAACTTCATTTTCATTTAGATTCAAATCTGTCTTTTTCTTCCATGCACAAAAGTTTGATGACCCAACCAATTTGTTGTTTTCTTTGCAATAAGTCATTTTGAAAGATTCAAATGAGGTCATTGAAATACTTACTTGTGTGGATCGATTTATTCCTTTTATCAACTTCCTGGATGATGATGATGAAGATGATGGCAGAAACTCCCTCTTAGATTGATTTCTTCAAATTAGGTGGTCTTGGATCCTTGATGATTACTTCAAAATGATTATGTCTTCAATAATCTTGGATGGTGCTTGAAGATGTGTCTTCCAAAAATGTTGATTAGGCTTCAATATTAAGAATATTTTATGGCAAAGATCACCTCCTCAATGTGTGGATCCTTTGAAGGTCTCCTTGAGATGACTTGAGGGTTTCCTTGCAAATTGATTTGACTTATCAATGTAGACTTTGAGTTTTTCTTTTATGCTTTCTAGATAAATTGATTTTTCACTTTGATTCTTGAGTGTCTCTTTGTCAAGTAGCCCTTTGTCTTCAACACCTTAGCTCTGATACGATGTTGAGAATTTTGTAGGGCATAGTTTAATTCAATTCTCTACTTGATAATTACTTGTGAGCTTACTTCTATTACTTAGGTATTCTATTTATTAGCTTATTAAGTCTTTCATCAAGTCAATTATCAAAACAAAAGAGACACAAATTTAGGCTATTCAAGCCAAGGCCAAAACCTATCCCTATTGGAGAGGAAAACTGACAAGTAATTCTTCTTATAGAATTTCAGTTGAAAAGTACCATGACCATGACACAAACCCTTGACCCTCATTAGGGGAATTTTGAGGTCTAAAATGGGCCTCATAAGGAAAATGTACAATCAAAATTCACTTTATGAGGACCAATCACATTTTAGGGGATGACATCATCCTTAATGGTTGAGGTGGCATTGCTTGAGTTAAAGGTGCTTACTTGTCACATTGTCAATGGTGGATAAAAACTCATTGTTAACCATGGTAGTGCTCTAAGTACTTTTAAAGTCAAAGTAAAGTACTTATAATAAATGTCATTTCACATTTTTTGAATAAAAATTTATTAGTCATTTCATATTTCTTGAAATAAAAAATGCATGGGTGAAAATGTGAAGCTGGGTTACACTTTTTGCCCTTTTTTGAGAAAAAATTTTCATTTTTTTTTTCGGTTCTTCAACTTTCTGCAAACTATAACAATTTTTCTGTGTAGAATTTCATTTTGCGGTAAAAATAAAAGTTGTGAGAAATTTTGTTAGCTTTCTATTACTTATTTTTTGAAATTTTTTTATGCAGATTTGATATGTCAACTTAGCGTTTCTTTGAGTGTGTGTTTATTAACAATCAAAGAATTCATAAGAAGTCATGTTATGTGGCAACATTGTATTCATTGAAAATTTGTGTTTTTGAAAAAACAAAATGTGTTACAACAATCTAGACAGAGTCTAATTTGGTTTCGTCATATTTACAAAGCCAATGGATGCATATCATAATTACTAGAATTTTTTGAACTGGTCCAATACGAAAAACTGCGTATTTTTGATATGTTTCGCGTGGCAACAAATTTCTTAAGATATAAGTTATAAACTAAAAATCTAAAAGCTACCCATTAGAGTCAACGGACCAATGTAATGCCCCATAATTTTTTCAATTTTTTTTACAATGTATTTTGGGGGAGACAAAATTTTGATTTCATTGAATCACGATGACCCTCAAAAATTGTTTGCACTCATTTTATTAGAAAAATAATTAAAATTATTAAACGTTTACGAAATTCCATAAAATTTATATTTCCTGAAAGTAGATTCAATTCTGAAAATGCTTGTCTTGGTTCCGACAGTTAATTAACAAGTTTTCATGGAATTTAATCAGTCCAAAGTTGCAGAACCGTTTTCCGAGTCTGGTTCTGCGTAATTGGTGACGCGTTAGTTCGGCCGAACTATTAGTGACAATTCGGCCGAACTATGTTTTCCGTTTACTAGTCGTCAAAACTGACATCTTAATAGTTCGGCCGAACTTCCTATCCAAAGTTCGGCCGAACTATTGTGCAATTCTCCGTCGGCCAGAAATTTTTGTGGAGCCCCCTACAAAAACACATATTTCGCGTCAATATAAATTGCCGCGAAATGATTCACAATTTTCGCACATTTCGCACTTAATTTCATTTTACAACTTGGTTTGAATTCAAAAACTTTTCTTCAAAGTTTGGGTTTAAAAATTTTTTTTGGAAGACATTTTCTGGAGGCGGCGTGATTTTTCTTGGAGGTTCAAAGTTTGAGTTTAAAGAACTTTTTTGGAAGACATTCTTTGGAGGCGACGTGATTTTTCTTGGAGGTATGTATGTGTTTTGTGTTGAAATAAATCTTTTGAACTTTTTTGTTCAAAAAATTTTCTTCACATTTTGGCTTTAAAGAATTTTTTTGGAAGACATTTCTTGGAGGCGGTGTGATTTTTCTTAGAAGTATGTACGTGTTTTGGATTGGATTCGTATTTTTTAGAAAAGATTTATTTTAATTAAATCTTTTGTGATATTGTTTGTAATTGAGTTATTGTCTAATTTTTTAAAGGAAATTTTTTGAACCTCATACCCTATTATCATGGGAAATCGAAGAACTTGTGTGAGAAAATATGATCGAAAAAGAAAGCCTGAGGAACGTAGAAAAGAGACGAGACAATATCGCAAAAGAAAGTTAGAAGCTCTCTCAAATATTGAAGAGGAAAATCAACCTCAAGCAAAAATTGAAGCAGGTATGTAAATGTAAATATTACATGATCTATTGATATATATTTAAAATTTTCCTAATGTAAAATATGAAGCTTAATTTTTATTTGATGAACTAGTTTGAAAAATATTTTGTTTGATGTAAACAGACACAGATATTCCTAAAAATATTGAAGAAGAAAATCAACCTCAAGCAGAAATTGAAGCAGGTATGTAAATGTAAATATTATGATCTATTGATATATTTTTAAAGTTTTCCCAATGTAGAATGTGAAGCTTAATTTTTATTTGATGAACTAGTTTGAAAAATATTTTGCTTAATGTAAACAGACAGAGATACTCCTCAAAATATTGAAGAAGAAAATCAACCTCAAGCAGAAATTGAATCGGGTATGTAAATGTAAATATTATGATCTATTGATATATTTAAAATTTTCCTAATATTTATTGACATATTTATTAATTTAGTTATTTATTGAATATGTACTATTTTTTTCGAATATGTACAGATGAAATCACTATCGATAATGAGATGTTAGAAAATGTCGACACTCACACATATGGAGATAAAAAACCTGACTATGTTATACGATATCGTGTCGATAAAATTTTGGAAATGTTTTTCAAAACTGAGCAAGTGACAACTCAAGCTCAAATGTTGAAAGGTCTCCTATCATCAAGGAAATAAAAAGAAGCGACGACACTATTGGGTATTCAAAAATCAACCAAAGATAAAAAAAATGAAAGAAGAGGTGATAAAAAATATGAGTAGTGCTATAGAGTCAATTAAGAGATCTAGAGATAAAGATGTTTCAAATATATGTAGAGGAATACAAATGGAAATGGTTTCACCAAGTACTCAAGAGAATCGTTTGAATCTAACATCTATGGCACGAGCACTGGGAACCTCGCGAAAAACTCTTCACAAACATCGAAAATTTTGACTGCAAATAGACGTAAATGATGAACTCGCTTGTTGGAGAGCTATTTGTAGGCAACCATACAAAGATAGACTTGGAGAAGATGTTAAAAAAATAATATATGAATATTGGAAGAACAATTCGCGTGTTTCACCCATTGCAAGAGATGTGATGCGAAGAAGAATAGCACTAAATCAATACGAAGAACATGAAAAACATCTCTTGGAAACCACTCAAATAGAGTTATTCAACAAGTTCAAAGAAGAGAATCGTCAAATTCAAGTTTCACTCAGTGCTTTTGTTCAACAAAAACCATGGTATGTAAAACCTATCACCGTACGCGACACTTGTTGTTGTCGTTATCATGTGGAATTTGAGTTGTATTATGACACATTCCTTGATTTCGGTAGAACATTATGGAAGGATTCACCTCCTCCTTCCACTATCCGTGAATTCATATCTCAAATTCTATGTGAAAGAGAAAGCGATGAACTATTTTACAAAAAGAAATGTGTTGGTGGTAAAAATGCGATGATTGTGGAAATTTGACTAAATTTCAAAACAAATATCGTATTGATATAAATGATCAATCATTGTCCAACATGAAAGTGAAATGGAAGAGATACGAATATACCAGTACATCGATTCAAAGTGCAGATAGTGTTAAAGAATCGAATTACGAGAAGACGAAATTTTTCTAATAGACTTTTTGAGAAAGTTTGAAGCAGAAATTTACAAATACACCATGCATTCCCATAGAGCTCGATGGCAAGACTTGCAATTCAAAAAATCTCGTGTAGTTTTTCCACCAGGGACCATTTTGTCAGTGATTGATTTTGCAGAAAACTACACATTTGTTCCACAAAAAGAAATTCAGAGTGAATACTATCACTCTGACCAAGTCTCCATGCTCGCCCATATTCTATATAGACATGCTGAACAAAATGTCGATCATATAGAAAGCACGAGTGAAAATCGACATATCATTAAAGAATATCATTTTTATATCAGTGACGATCGTACACATGATACATGTTTTGTACAACATTGTTTTGGAAGAATTTATGATTCATTGAAAAATTGTGGAATAACATTCAATGAACATTGGATATGGTCAGACGGATGCGCAGGTCAATTCAAATCTGCACGATCATTTTTTTGGTTGTGTTGTCTTCATAAGAAAACCTGCATTAAACATTGTTGGAATTTCTTTGAGACTCGCCATGGAAAAGGAGAACATGACGGTGCAGGAGCATGCATAAAACGAGTACTTTGAAGATATCAAATGAACCACTCTGCACGCCGACTTGTGAACGCTGAAGAAGTTGTTCAATGGTGCAAAAATGCTCTAAGCCATGACATTAACCCATCAAGAGAAGTGCGAAGGTACATTCAATTTAATTTATATTGGAAATCTAATTTTAAACATTGTACATTTATCATGCAATGATTATTTTTAATTGTATTTTGATATCATATTTACAAATTCTTTTCTAATTTTCCATATAAAGGTTTTTCTGGCATATTGGAATCGGAGACATAAATAGATCAATTGGAAATGAAGTTGGAACAATAAAAGGGACTCGAAAATTTCATTCAATTCAAACAAAATTGTCCACAAATGTGTTTGCATTGGATAAAAGAAAATATTCTTGTTTTTGTGATGTTTGCATAGACAACACAAAATCAAATGACGTCTGTGAAAACAAAATGTATGTGAACGATTCGAAACATACAGAGCTAAATACAAAGGGAAAAATGTATGTTGCAATGTTTGAAGAAATGGAATCAGATGAAACTACAATATCATCCGATGGTGATCGAGTTTCTGATCTTGTTAGAGAAGGTAACATTTGAATTACTTTTTAATGATTTAAAGATCTACAAATAAATTTAAATATGCATAATTAAATGTTAAATTTATTTTATTGTGCAGGATATGTTTTTGCTGTAATTGCACCTATTGACAACGATGAAAATGTGAAGTATTATTTGATGCGTTGCACTGAACGAAAAATGAAATTATTACAAGACTATAATGATCACGGATTTCAGTATGACAGAGGGTCTATTATACTAAAAGGTTATTTTTTCAGACAAACTCATCAAAGTGGAGACTTTGTTTACTTTGAAGACTATGAACTTGATTCCATAAGTTGTCAATATAGTCACTTGGTGTGTGCAGCACGCATAAAGTTGATAGAAGTTCAATCAAAGAAAAAATCGAAAATTAAGAAATGGAAAATGTCAAAAACCGATCATGAACGGATTATTGAGGATGGAATTCCATTAGAATTTTTTTGAGTGAAGTGTCCAACAATTTATTATCTTTGGATTAAATATGTTTTAGAACTTTCAGTACTCAACTAAAAATTGAGCTGCTTATGTTATTTGTGGTTTGCAAATGTTACAAATTGTTTGGGTACAAGCACGTGCTCTAGTATCAACTGAAAGTAGTTTTTCTATACCTGTGCATTGATTAAAAATGTTAAATATATATATATATATATATATTCTAGAATGAAATTAATTGTTCTTGTATATTAATTGTTCTTGTATATGTTCTCCGACCATATGGTACAAATTATTTCACTTTATTTTGTAAAGTCAGATTCGGTCCCCATATGGCCTAGCCTCCAAGGGACGAGATAACAAGTGGTTGTCCCCACTTGCCCGAATCTCAGCTTTTAAGTACAATTTTATTGTTTATGTCAAGCATCTTACATGATGTCCTAGCCAAAGATAGATTCTCTTTGTTTCAAGTTTCCAATAAAAGCTGTCACTGAATGACCTGCTCGAACTCTTGTGGTAAACACCATACCTCATCTCTCTTGCTCTCCAATATTATTAGGTTTAATTATTATAACACAAAAATCGTTCTACATTGTCAATAATTTTTTGCGCTTACACTAAAATCAATGAACACTTTTAATCCAATGTCTTTACAAGTAATGTATCATCATACATGCAATTATATCAAATTAGAAATCAACATATACAATGAAATCAATGGGGATTGTCTTGTTACAAGTAACATAATTTCAATTTACCATATGTGCAAATGTAAGTTGAAACCATCCAAAACTTTAAGTTGTAAATTGAAACCATCCAAAACTATAAGTTTTAAAACCCTTTTGATTATATATTGTGCATCATTAAAACATTTAACATTTAAAGTTCATTAAATATCACATGAAAAAGTCAAGAACATGGAAGATAAGATCAAGAGGGACTTTCTTGATCGAATTGTTCTATGGAGCTTCATGAGAAGAAATATGTGAAAAGCACTGTTAAGCCATGCCAATTATAATTCACCATCTCTGCACAAACATTTAACAAATTAAATATCACATGCCAAAGTCGATTCAAGTTTCCGGTAAAAGTTGTCACCGAATGACCTACTAGGATATTATAAATACTAACTTTGTAAGATCATTTGGCATTTGGAAAAATTCAAAAGTCTTAAACTGTCAATCAATTTAAAGTATCATTCACCCTAGGGAGTGTAAAATATTCAATGTAGGTTGGTGACGATGCTCACTCCTAGCTTGAAGCAGCGCCAATGACCAATTCTTTAATGAATTCCAATGCACTAGACCAAAGTTGGTTCAACCTACTTGGTTTTTCACGCAAGAAATTTCAAGGATGGACTTTCTAGACAAACTGCTGAAATTGAAAAGCTTGACATGGAGATACGACAAGGTGAACAAAGACTTCAGGAACTCTTTATGGAAAGGGCTCACATGAAGAAAAGAAGCACCACGTTGCAGGCTAAAGTCAAGAACATGGAAGATAAGATCAAGAGGGACTTTCTTGATCCAAAACCTATTGGTTTGAAGAAAGAAAATGCATGTGTTGGCACACTTGGAAAAGAAGATGACCACACTAAGAGGATTGGTGCACTTTGTTTTGAAGGAGTCAATATATGTCGTATTGGAGCAATTAGACAGAATTCGAAAAGGAAAGAGCTTGAACCAATTCAAGCAGACCCAGGATTGAATTGTTCTATGGAGCTTCATGAGAAGAGATATGTGAAAAGCACTGTTAAGCCAAGGGCTAGTTCGAAAGACATATTGAAAGAGGAAATGTTGAAGAAGATTGCGAAAGTAAGGCGCAAGACAAGGAGGAATGATGATGAAAGTTCCTTGGACTTGAGATTCATGTCTACAACCGTACATGGGAAAAATTTCTCTGCTTTGATAGACACGAGGGCTACCCATAGCTTCCTAAGTCGAAAGGCAGCTTCATCTCTTAGAAAGAGGAAGGCTAGCATCGAGAAAGAGTTGAGTGCTTTCAAGGCAATCAATTCGAGGATGAAAGCAGTGACTGGTGTCATGAAAGGCACACATGTGAGAGTAGGGTCATGGTTTGGAAAGATAGACTTAAGAGTCATTGACATGGATGATCATTCTATGATGGACCGAGACATTCTCTTAATTCTTGTGATCAATCTTAAACTATTTTATGAAAGATAGATAAACCATTTAAATATTTAGCTCAAACTCTTGTAGTAAACACCATACCTCAAGTCTCTCTTGCTCTCCAATATTATTAGGTTTAGTTATTATAACACAAAAATCATTCTACATTGTCAATAATTCTTTGCGCTTACACTGAAATCAATGAACACTATTAATCCAATGACTTTACAAGTAATGTACCATCATACATGCAATTATATCAAATCAGAAATCAACATATACTACATAATGAAATCAATGCGGATTGTTTTGTTACAAGTAACATTTCAATTTACCACATGCAAATGTAGGTTCACATTCTATCATTCATGTAGTTTTAAAAACTTCAGATACCATTAGAATTATAATTCAACTATCCAACAAAAACATTTAACATTAAATATCACATGCCATGCCAATTATAATTCAACTATCCAACAAAAATATTTAACATTAAATATCACATTTCAAATGTAATTCAGATGAGAACATTACTTCACATTCACATGCCAAAAGTACTAAAACCATCCAAAAAACACTGAAATCAATGAACACTATTAATCCAATGACTTTACAAGTAATGTACCATCATACATGCAATTATATCAAATCAGAAATCAACATATACTGTAATGAAATCAATGGGAATTGTCTTGTTACAAGGAACATTTCAATTTACCGCATGTGCAAATGTAGGTTCACATTCTATCATTCATGTAGTTTTAAAAACTTCAGATGGCATGCCAATTATAATTCAACTAGATCCAACAAAAACATTCAACATTAAATATCACATGCCATGCCAATTATAATTCAACTATCCAACAAAAATATCACATGCCCAAAGTACTATTTAACCATCCAAAGAACACTGAAATCAATGAACACTATTAATCCAATGACTTTACAAGTAATGTACCATCATATGTATGCAATTATATCAAATCAGAAATCAACATATCCTGTAATGAAATCAATGAGGATTGTCTTGTTACAAGTAACATTTAAATTTACCACATGTGCAAATGTAGGTTCACATTCCATCATTCATGTAGTTTTAAAAACTTCAGATGCCATGCCAATTATAATTCAACTATCTAACAAAAACATTTAACATTAAATATCACATGCCATGCCAATTATAATTCAACTATCCAACAAAAACATTTAACATATATGTCCAAAAATATGTCCAAAAAACATTGTAATAAAATATGTCCAAAAATTGTAAATCTCACTCAAGTATCAAACTGTATCAAGTTTAACAAATTTTAAAACCATCTAAATTTTGAAATCATATCAAATCTACTGTATATCTTCTCCATCAAATGGAGGATCTAGCCTCTGGGTTCGGTTAGCTCCCTATCTTGTAAAGGGGAAACCTACATACACAATGCACATGTACTTGAACATTAAAATTTGAAGTTTTAAAAATGAATGAGAATATATATATCTAGAACTTCATGTAAAAAACAAAATATAACAAAAAAATCACGCAATACCTCGTAAAGTTGCCTCTCCATTTGATGAACAGGATCTGCCATAGAAACATCTCCAATGGTAACCTGTACAATATACATGTACAATTAAATATAAATATATATATATATATACATAAATAATTTATATAAATTAAAAACTTTCAAATGAAAATGCACGTGTACATATATAAACTTATTTGAACAATAATATTAAAAAAAAGAACTAAAGACAACTTCTTCAAATGCCGTGGATGTTCCTATCTCCGTCGCTAAAGTCCTCGGATTAAAAAAATCTTCTATACGAACCTAAATTCAAAATTTTTTAAATAACTCAAAATATAGATCTCTCTCTATATATCTCAATCTTTAATGGAACTTTTTGAGGTAACATAAATTTTGAACTTGTGAAAAATTGTCCATACTTGTACATCTCCCAATGAAGTAGAAGGTATATCTCCTAAGGAAGAAGAAGGTACCGCCATCCCAAAAACATCAGACAGAATCGGTACCCGTTAAAACATTTTATCAAATTATATATATACATACATGTACATGTGTGGCAACAATTATTTATTTTAGAGTCACTTAAAAAACACTAACATACATGTGCCAACATATGATGATGGCCGCACTCCAAATTTTAGACGCTGGGTTTTATGGTCCTAACGCGTAATTCACACATTTCTCATCACGATCATTAAACATAGAACCGCAAATGGTGTTTTAACATATAATCATACATTTTTGTTAGATTAATGTACACATACAAATAAATGTATACATGTACATACACATGTATTTATTACAAATTGTACACATGTATATGTAAATATAATTTCAAACCCTAAGGTCACTAACACATACCGCTCCGGTGCCCTCTTCCTCACGAAAAATTAGGTCTTGCAGACCATTGCGACAATTTATTGCGTATGTTCGGAGATCTTCAACATTCATGTTGTAAATCTCCTCATATGTATGATAAACAAAATTGGCACGTGCATTTTCACGTGCTCTTTGTCGATTTAAGCCAATATTGACTCCACTCAATCCGCTATGAACATTTTCGATCATAACATCTCTTGCTTCACGACTTATTTGAGAAGTCGCATCCATCTCTGATCGCAGGGTTTCGACTCTAGACGGTCGACTCACCAATGGCGGCTCAGGGCGAGGCAACTCCACATCTCGCTTAGCGCCCTTATGTTGATATAATCGACCTCTCCCCGTGCCAAAAAATTCTGAAGGAAGATCATTGTAGTCGGGTTTCATACCCAAAAAAAATTATGCATAAAACATTTGTGAAAAATAAAGAGGAACCTCATCGTTCCATGGAAGCCTTCCAAAGGCCGCAAGATGTCGACTATACAAATATTGTGCTTTGTCTGGGTGCTTGAAATACTGCACCTTCAACATTTTTTTTTTTAGCCCTTCCTTATAATTAAACATTGACTTAGCATCATCTCTTGAAACTCTTTTTTTTATGTCCTGCCATTTATCGGGACCTATCACTGTTTCTCCTCTCTTTCTCATCACTTCTACAAACGAATCAGTGGTTGGCCCCAAATCTTTGTACACTTTTACCATTTCACTCAATGAATGTGTAACTATTTCTAGGCTTTGTCTACTCTCAGCAGGTAGAGACAAAGACTCCAGATCTCTTTGCAATTTTGTATGAAGGCTTTGACACCTTTGTAAGGTGCATTCCGCCATGTTCGTTTCCCATGGTATATCAGTAATCTCAGCCGGATAAGTTGTGGTGGGTTGACAGCCTTCTTCTTCAATGTAGCGCACTGCCCTGCGTCTTTTTTGACCACTGGCTCGAACATTTTCAGCCTCTGCATCAATATATATAAAATTTCGTATATTAGAAAAAACACGTGTAAAAAAAGTTGTACAAATTTAATGAGAAAATATTGAAATTGATGGCAACCTTGATGTTGTTGGTTAACATCATCTCCAACATGACCCTGCTGAGAACCAACCCCAGAATGACGCTGCTGAGAACCAGACCCACAGTGCCCCTGTTGAAAACCAGCAGCCGTTGATTGCTGGCCTTCGGGGGAATAAATATCACCCCTTCCCCCAACCTGCTACCAGGCATACCTCGACCGGTTGAACCTTGGCCACGCTCCATGGATGGAGTAGAAAGCCTTCTCCTCTTGCCTCCTAAAAATTAAAATATGAAACTTGTTAACAACTAATTTCACTCACAAATTTAGTAAAAAAATCAATTCCATATGTACACACATGTATGGATATTTAAGATTATATTTAAATACCGTGAACATCCTCCGATCCCCGAGACTCCATATGGGATTCGAATGATCTTCGTCTTTCATCCTCCATGATATATATCTATTGGTCGACATTAACAAAATATATTTCAAAAAATCAATACCTCAGAGTAAAATCCAATTTGGGGCTGTTAAATCCAATATGTTCTATATTTCTTACATTTCAGCCCTCCTATTTTTCTTTCCAACCAAGGTTTATAAAATAACATGAGAAGCAACATGAGACTTAGAACAGTCATTTTCATTATCTATATGGAAGGCAAGAATGATTATATCCCCTTAAGCTTAAGCTTAAATGTAGTTTGTCAATTTTTATCATATATTTTTTGGTAAGTGTAAATGTTTTTTTATCTATAGTACAAGTCATGAGTTCCCCAATTTTACCTTATGTAAAGCATGGTTCTAGGATTACTAAAATTTGTACTTGCTTTTTTAAGAATATATCAAATAAATTTTTTGAGAAGCAAATATGGCTTGTTCCTTAGAATTTGGCACTTAGAATTTCCATAACGCTTATAACCCCATCCTTACAATTTTTATAATTTCCATGATGAGACATTTGAATTTCCTTCCCCATATTTCTTGTTAATGATTATAACCTTAAAATGGCTAATATTGGTTTGTCATCATCATCTAAAAATGACTTGGTAGGTGAAAATTTACCATGTCAATCATCATCACTTCACACCATCTCATACATGACCCCTTCTACATATTATATGCATGAATTTTTGGAATGTCATCCTCTCTACCTATCCCATGAATGATTGTGACAATAGGTGAATAAAATACAATTTATAAGCAGAAGATAGTTTCTAGTTTGTCCTCCTCCATCCGCCCCATAGCTAGTGATTTCTCAATTTTCCACTTCCAACTTTCTATTCTCGAAATTTCTCGAAATTCATTAGCAGCTAATATTATCGATAGCCACACCACTATACATATAATTATTATATACACTACTACATTAATGAACTCTACATTGTTTGTTATTGTAAAGTCCAATAACAAACAATGTTAATTGAGTTTAGTAGTGTATATAACAATTTCTTTGACTTCCAGGTGTTGTGACTATTAGTAGAATTAACTACCAAAATGAATTTCCAAAATAAAATGTTGGAAGAGAAAAAATAGGCAATCACTAAATATGGAGTAGGTGGAGGAGGATAAAGTTAGTGTCCCTTCCTTATCAAATTTCCTTTATTCACCTAATGTCACAATCAATCATGGTCTAGATAGAAGGGATGACCTACCATAAATTCAATCATATAATGTGTAGAAGGGTCATATGTAGATGGTGTGAAACGATGATTACAAACATGGTACTTTTTCATCTACTAGGTCATTTTGAGATGATGATTACAAACCAGTGCTAGCCCATTAAAGGTTATAATCATTGGTGCCTAATGTGGGGTGGACAATTTAAATCAAGTTCATATCAAAGTACAATTTAGCTCATTTTAGTCAAGGTTAGTTAGAAGAATTAGCTATTGGTTTCTACCTTCAATTTCCTCTGAAAATGAATGTGTACGTGCTTTTGAGAGACATTAGAGACATTAGAGTACCTTCAATTTCCTCTTAAAATGAATGTGTAAGTTCTTTTGAGAGACATTAGAGGAATAAGGTCCAAATTTTTGATGAAAATGTCCTATGAAAGTAAAGGGTTTTAAAGGCAAGCATGTACAAGGCATAGTTGAGCCAAATTTTCTTCAAGAAGGGCTTAATTATTTGGGTCTTGGTTATGGAAAACATGGAAAATGCTCCAAAGCCAAGGAGGCTTGTGAGGTTTGTGTTCATGATGAATGGAACATGTACATAGTTTACCTTAAAGTTGTTGTGTTTTACGGATATTAAAATGAATAACTTCTATTTAGATCCATTCCAGAGATTGACTGCAGGGGCATTTAATAGATATGTCACCTTTCATAAAAGATGAGATCCAGAGGCTACCTGGCCCTTTACAGACTCTGCCTATAGAACTTGTAGAAGTAAACACTAGAGGCATTAACAATATCAAAGAACGTTTTCATGCTCGGACATGGGAATGTGTCTCTTTCCCTACGCAAAAAAATAGTTCTTGAGGTAGTTAATCTTCATAAACATGTCATCAAGCAAGTCAATGTGATCATCCCTCCTTCCCTCCCTTCTAAAATAATTATGTTTTTCGGGGTCAAAAAGCCAAAATATGGAGACAATTATCACCAAATCCAACGTATGATTATGCATGATGGAGAATATGTAGCACTTTCCCTTGTTAAATATATTAACAAGGGAAAGCGCTAGAGATTCTCCATCATGCATAATCGTACGTTGATGCTTATAGAGTGAAAAAACTAAAAGAATCAACTTGTAGGGTCATTTTAATGGGGGGTGGATAATTCCTGGGTCTTTGCAAATTCAAAGTATGGTGCATGTTGCATGAAGCAAGATGTTGAAAGTAGAGTTATGTTAGACACACATAAATGCAACAAATATGGAAATTTGCACATGAGCTCTATTATTTGACTTAAGAGTCAGTTGTTTGAAAAGGCATGTTTTGTCAACTTGTGTTTGGTTGATGGTTTTGTACACCAATATGTAAGAGTACATGGACATATTCACATGATGTGAATTTTTTTTTCTTTCAAGGAGAAAAATGATGTGTTTTCAGTTTGATGGTTTTGTTTGTGACAAGACGTCACAAGATTTTGCGAAGGTCCACTCTTGAGCGAGAGCCTCATGATTACAACCCATCCGTGAGAATCAAATGGGAGTGCATCCTTATTTTGAAAACAAGTAGGATTCTAAGCTACCTAGGACTCAAACCATCATTTTTAAATTTGAAATATAATGGTGTTGTTTCAATGCCTGAATCCACAACCCTAACACATGAAATCACTAATCTAATTACACATGAAATAAATAGTTATTTTCTCTAAAATTAAAAATATAACTAAAAACTAAATTCAACATAGTTGAAAGAAAAAGAAGCGCCATTGAAATGGTTTGCTGACAAATGGTTAGATTTCTTATCCAATTAAGGCCTAGCATGTATTTTGATGTTTCATTAATTTCTTTGCAAATTGAAAGTATGGTGCATGTTGCATGAAGCAAGATGTTCAAAGTACATGAGCTCTATTATTTGACTTGAGAGTCAGTTGTTTGAAGAGGAATGTTTTGTCAACTTTTGTTTGGTTGATGGTTTTGTACACCAAAATGTAAGAGTACATGGAAATATTCACATGATGTGAATTTTTTTTTTCTTTCAAGGAGAAAAATGATGTGTTTTCAGTTTGATGGTTTTTCTTGTGACAAGACGTCACAAGATTTTGCGTAGGTCCACTCTTTAGCGAGAACCTCATGATTACAACCTATCCATGAGAATCAAATGGGAGTGCATCCTTATTTTGAAAACAAATAGGATTCTAAGCTACCTAGGACTCAAACCATCATTTTTAAATTTGAAATATAATGGTGTTGTTTCAATGCCTCAATCCACAACCCTAACACATGAAATCACTAATCTAATTACACATGAAATAAATAGTTATTTTCTCCAAAATTAAAAATATAACTAAAAACTAAATTCAACATAGTTGAAAGAAAAAGAAGCGCCATTGAAATGGTTTGTTGACAAATGGTTAGATTTCTTATCCAATTAAGGCGTAGCATGTATTTTGATGTTTCATGAATTTCTTTGCAAATTCAAAGTATGGTGCATGTTGCATGAAGCAAGATGTTGAAAGTACATGAGCTCTATTATTTGAGCTAAGAGTCAGTTGTTTGAAGATGCATGTTTTGTAAACTTGTGTTTGGTTGATGGTTTTGTACACCAATATGTAAGAGTACATGGACATATTCACATGATGTGAATTTTTTTTTTCTTTGAAGGAGAAAAATGACGTGTTTTCAGTTTGATGGTTTTGCTTGTGACAAGACGTCACAAGATTTTGCGTAGGTCCACTCTTTAGCGAGAGCCTCATGATTACAACATATCCGTGAGAATCAAATGGGAGTGCATCCTTATTTTGAAAACAAGTAGGATTCTAAGCTACCTAGGACTCAAACCATCATTTTTAAATTTGAAATATAATAGTGTTGTTTCAATGCCTGAATCCACAACCCTAACACATGAAATCACTAATCTAATTACACATGAAATAAATAGTTATTTTCTCCAAAATTAAAAATATAACTAAAAACTAAATTCAACATAGTTGAAAGAAAAAGAAGCGCCATTGAAATGGTTTGCCGACAAATGGTTAGATTTCTTAACCAATTAAGGCCTAGCATGTATTTTGATGTTTCATTAATTTCTTTGCAAATTCAAAGTATCCAGTGCATGTTGCATGAAGCAAGATGTTGAAAGTACATGGGCTCTATTATTTGTCTTCAGAGTCAGTTGTTTGAAGAGGCATGTTTTGTCAACTTGTGTTTGGTTGATGGTTTTGTACACCAATATGTAAGAGTACATGGACATATTCACATGATGTGATTTTTTTTTTCTTTGAAGGAGAAAATGATGTGTTTTCAGTTTGATGGTTTTGTTTGTGACAAGACGTCACAAGATTTTGCGAAGGTCCACTCTTGAGCGAGAGCCTCATGATTACAACCTATCCGTGAGAATCAAATGGGAGTGCATCCTTATTTTGAAGGAGAAATTTCAATAGGTTTTAGGAAATTTAATTTCAAGTCATTTAATTTCACTAGAAATAATTCAGAGGTACATGAAATGAATAGTATTTAGGAAGAACAATAGTCCCTCATGGAATATGAAGAAAGTAGCCACTTCATTTTGTATATATGCATGCTTTGAGTTACTCCTCAAAAATTTTCAAAACATGTGTATTTATTACTCTACCCATCCCGATTTTCATAGGATCCATAGCACATACATTTCTATATGCCCTAGTTGTTGTAAGGCCTAATTATTTCATCACTTTCAAAGGAATTACATCAGTTGTTTCTCCTAAATGTAGCATATAGTTGTGTAATAATATTTTATTTATTAGTAGGAATATATGAAAATGTTTATGAATTACATTTTTATTCCCTTGATTCATCTTTTATAACTCTATAGGATAATCCTCAAAAGTAGGGTCATCTACTTCATAAAATTTTAAGAACTTCTTAACCTTATATCTTTATTTCATATTTGCATAACTTCCACAAATGGGATAGAAACAAGATATTTTCCAAGTGTTGAAGAAAACCAACATTAATTTCATTGTACACTCTTTATATAGGTATGGTTGAATGTTGTACATCTGGTACATAGATCAATTTGTTGTTTTCATTGTTTACTCTTAAAAATTATTTGAAGTGGGAGCGAAGAGTTGGTCTCTTCCTAGGTTGGCTTACATTTCCTTTAATATGTGATCCACCCCTTTCTCTAATTCATATTTTTATCTCTTCTATTAATTATGTTATTCTTTCTATGTATTGTTAGTACAAGGGGGTGAAATAATTTCTTATCATTTTCTATGTGGTGAGGTCGTTTGAATCTCCAATAGTTGTGTTGGTGTGGTGGGAACCATGCTAGGAGTTGGGCATTCCATTGATATGGTCAAGGTACTTAGTGTATGAGGAGCATCCAAAATTAGGCGGATTGGGATCTTGATGAGGGGGATATGTCACTTGATGCATGTAGTGATGATGGTATTTGATGAGTAAAGGACACATATAGATGAGATGAGTGTCTTTAACATAGAGCACTCAAGGGCATGCCATATACTAATTAACCGAGTTCATGACATAATAAATGGTGGAAGAGGAATCATCAACATATGAGGTTGGTGTAAGTGGTAGTGCTACTATTGAGGCATGATGTATGGTGACCAACACATCTTGATATCGTCGGAGATTGAGACAATGTTGTGTATAATGTTTGTGTTTCACATAAATAGACAAGAGGTCGTTGGTTCTAAAACCCTTATTACGTGATGAGGTGGCAACATCACATGATGGAGTGGGGAGAAATGGGGGTGCTTAAGGGGTATGAAGGATACCCTTCAACTCATGAAGCATGGGGCATGAATTGGTGGGATGACCTAATGTGTCTCAAAGGGCACACGGGGGACTAACCTTGGGTATTTTTGGTTGAAGGTTCTTTCTAAAATAAAAATTATAAATAACTATGGAAACTTGCATTAACATGTGTGTGTGTGTGTGTGTGATCCTAAAAATACTTAGTCCAACAAGAATAAATATACTTGGAAAATATAGCCAAACATATAATCAAAATTAATTTGTGAAATACAACCAACCATATAATTGAAATTACAGGTATGAGCATTTTTATTATAAAAATAAAAATAAAAGTAAACTATGAAAATGATATTGTATAACAAATTATCCTACAAAAATTATTGTAGAAAATTTTCAAAATTGAAATGCAACCTTAAATTCCTTGCATTCTTTCATCAACTTTGTTAATAATTGAATAGTCTACTAGTTGACTATATTACCAACTCCAATGAATATTGTCTTTTCCTAATGTTCATTGTGAAAATGGATCCTCACATTAATGTGATAGGATCTTTTTCATCTCTCAAGTTACTAGGTCAAAGCATCCTAATGGGTAAATTAATTGTGAGATAAATTACTTGCATTAAATGTCAATCCAGGTTCTTATACTTCTGAAGTACGTGTTTTCAGTTTGATGGCATAATATACCAAGACATGTGTTTTTTTTCTTTGAAGGAGAAAAATGATGTGTTTTCAGTTTGATGGCATAATATACCAAGATGTGTTTTCAGTTTGAATTCTTCTCGGCAGGAAATTGCACTTTTCAAGCCCAAAAGCAATGGCTTCCCACGCTGTTAAAAACCCTCGCATAGACCTTTCTGGGATAGCATGAGCTCTGCTACTGATGTCGAGGGCATGTACTAAAGGCTTCCATCTATGGTAAATGCTGGAGTGAAATTGATTCGCAGAAGATGTTATGGAAAAATCACATAACTGCATGCTCCAGATTGAGTTTTGAGCAAAATCACTAATATGTCAAACTTGGCTTTCCGGGCAGACTTCTGAGCCACATTTCGTCCACAATATTTTCTTAGTTGCAGTTGATACTGAGTAAACCCTCAAAATGTCTTTGAAACGCCAGTTATTAAATTAAGTTTTTCTATCAAATATCGAACCAGAGATTTGAACAAACAATATAAACAATTTTAATTGTATATTTTTATGTCACATCTAACACTTTTGTGTTCTATAAATTAGAAAAATTTCTTCTGAATTTTTTTTTTTCACAGAGAGAAAAAACTCTGTTTTATATTAAAGGAGATAAAACAGTCCATAGAGAACAGTGGACAAGAGAGAGAGAAAAAACTCTGTTTTATATTAAAGGAGATAAAACAGTCCATAGATAACAGTCCATAGAGAACAGTGGACAAGAGAGCAAGTGATCCGGCCAAATAAAATCCGTAAAAAATTTATCATATCATTTACATTAAAAACTGAACTGTACTAACGACGAGGAGAACTGTACATATCAAATTATCAAATCAAATTATCAACTATACATATCAAATTATCAAATCATTTACATATCAAATTATCGCAGAACAGAATAACGATCGCGGACGTAACAGAACATACCCGGCAGATTTTAACGCAGCAACAACGACCATCAGCAACTCGACACACAACAACTCGACACACAGCAGCAACTCGACACACAACAGCAATCAGACAGACAGCAGCAACTCGCCCAACGCCGCAACTCGCCCAACTCGCCCAACGCAACAGAGGAGAATTGTACATATCAAATTATCAAATCAAATTATCAACTATACATATCAAATTATCAAATCATTTACGTATCAAATTATCGCAGAACAGAACAACGATCGCGGACGTAACATAACTTACCCGACATATTTTAACGCAGCAACAACGACCAGCAGCAACTCGACACACAGCAGCAATCAGACAGACAGCAACAACTCGCCCAACTCGCCCAACGCAACAGAGCAGCAAAACTCGCGCGGCAATAATGAAAACAGTAACCTTATTGCTTTCGCGGGCGATTTATTTATAAAAAATAGTTTGGCCGAACTTTTAAGTAAGTTCGGCCGAACTCCTATTGCCGGTTTTCCAAACCTCCGGCAAAAAATCTGTTTGCTGCGCCGTCACTGTGCCGTCAATCTAAACGGACTCAAAAGTTCGGCCGAACTATTGCCGAATTTTTTTTTCTGCCCACGATTCTCACAAAAGTGTAACCGAACTTCACGTTTCCGCCCATATCCCTATACATTTATTATGTTATATTATATTATATTATTTTTATATAGTATATTAATTACATGTTATTATAAAATTTAAATAATATAAATTTTAATTAATAAAATATAATATAATTAAGATTTTATAAATTTATATTTATATTTTATTTTAAGTTATCTAAGTACAAAGGACAAATGCATTAGTTGTTCAATGATAATGATTTTTTTCTTGAAAATCTCATTTTTATTTATAGTCACATCAATACAATTTTTTTTATCAATTTTATTTTGGTACAAATTTTGAATTGAATTTAACTATGGTTACATGGATTGTGGTGCAAAAAGTGATTTGAAAATTCATAAATATTATTTTATTGGTTTAACTATTATTTTATTATTTCCTTAGGAGGCCCATTTTAGACCTCAAAATTCCCTTAATTATATATTCCTCCAAGTCCTTGTCACTCTTCTCTTGGATCCTTATGCTGATTTCATTTTTTGAACCATTCTATACCAAGACTAGAGAACTCGGTCTCTAACCATACTCCTTCTTGTAGTCCTTGATATAGACTCAAAACCCAATGTCACAACTCCCTTTTCTTCACTGTATCCTTCTTCGTATTATATTCCAGAATATCGTACCTAATTGTGTCAACACTTAAATTCTTGCTATAGTTCCGAACTGTAGTGTGCCACTGTAGTCCTAGCAAAAATACCTGAAGTGTATTATACCCTATACAATAGTATAATACTTCTCCTCCTCTTCGATGTGTGTTATAAAATCCTTTTCTTGGGCTTGTTATCTCAGAGATGTTTGAAGTCTTTTGCTGCAACAAATCACACACTGTAATGTTACCTCAGACTTGTCCAAAGTAATGTGTCTTCTTTTCTTCGTTGAGTATATTCTTCCCTTCACTGCCTATACCTCTTCCCTTCGCTGTCTATTTCGCACCAAAACTGCATACCTTTTCACTATAGTATATGTCCGAAAATATTAGATAATACGAACTGTGATCGTCTATGTTTTGCACAGTTTACTAGGGTATAAATAGTTGTTTCCATTTGTAATAAGCCGACTTGACCATGAATGGTTGTGACGACTCATGAGCCAAACTTCCAAGGGAATTCAACAATATCTTCAAGCCCAATTGAGAGGCTTATCTTCCAACAATGATGACAAGGTATTGGAGGTATATTTACATTGTTTCTTTGATTCATTACAAATGTAACATTGCTTCATGTACATCACTCTAATTCATAAATTTATGGCAAGATGGAAAATCCCTAAAAGACATCAAGAAGAAGTCTTTGACCTCTAATAAAACTCCTTGCTCATGAAACCCATGAAGCAAGCTTAAAAAATACATTTTATTATCTTTGTCTTCTTCATTACATAAATACATAATTACATATTCATTATGAAGACTGAACCTATTTACATTTTCCAACATGATTTCGGTAACAAATTAAATTAGAATAAAGTGAGCAACTAGCCCTTTTCAAGTCACAACATGTTCAAGGAAGTATTCATTTTTCATCAAAATATTTTTAATTTTTGTGCTTTTCTTTGTATTTCCTTTGCTTTACAAATTTTCAATATGAGTCATGATCATATTGATGCAGTTGAAATGAAATGCTTGGCTCTTGCTTGTTCCAATTTTCCATGGGCCTTTATATTCTAATAATTTAAATGGAAAATTAAAGAAAGGTCTTGAAAGCAAAGGAAAATCACAAATAATCTTGTAGCAATTGTAAAATACTCCAACCCATAACCATACCTCTGCACTTCATAAAATTCTGTATTTTGCTAGGGCCGTGCTATATCAAACCTTTTTCTCTACGATGTTCATCCAACGTCTTCTCTTTTAGTTGAGCCGTTTTTTACAAATCTTGGGATGACTGAGAGCCTGCATGATTATTTTTTCCACATGTTATATGTCCATGGGTTCCTATTTTTGTGTTTTCATTGGGCAATCATCCCTCGCTTTCCACGTGAGCCTGCAACCACTTTAATTTGTCTATTCCTTGAAGTATATCCTTTATTTATATCAGCATGACATGGATGGGCGACCCCCTAGCCCTCACTCCATTCCTGCACATGTTACACATTACCCAACACTCGGGAGCCCAAACCTCCCTTTTATTTCAATTTCTTAGACCTTTCGGGCACCCGACTCCTGGGATGATGTCATGCTTTATCAAGCATATGTATGGACACTCAAGCTTGCTTGCCCATGTGATTTTAATTTAATTAAATGACCGGGCCTCAACCATTATCATTTTATAACACAATATGGGTCCTGCCACCATCCTACCGACTCAATCATGCCTCTTTTCATTACCTTACCTTGCCATCTAGCCTGAAGGTTTTTTCCCAGAGTTTTCATTTGATGCTCCCTTCCATCCTTCCTGGGATCATTTTCTAGGGTAATGTAATACACACTATAGTGTATGTAGGTCCTCACACTTCTTTGTTTATGGTCCCTCATGCCTTCTCTTTACACATCATCTCGCTCTCACTCATATCAGAGGTTACTTTCACTCTTGCATTCAAATAAGCTGAGGATGGACTACTGAGGCAACCCATCATTTGCGGCTCACATGCACCTTTTTCTCTTCGCTTTGCTGTTGGATGCTAGGTCTTTTCCCTTTCGACATCATGCCTGATTTATTCCTTGAGTGCTCATCCTTTACTCTTTTCGAGCTTGTGCTCCTGGGCTGGTATAACACCCACAATGTCTGCCAACATGTTTCTCGCTCCAATAAAACTGAAACACCTGTTGCCCATGAAAAATTGTTATATTAATGCAAAAAATTAGTAAGAACACACATGTAAATTGAATTGGTGGCTACTTTATTTTAATTTTTGGATTCTCTTGTATTTTGATTATGTTTATATTGCTCCACTCTAATGCTTATAACACAAAGGTTCAAGACCTCTTTATATTTATATGAGTCACTACATAAGTTGGGATTTTGGATTGATACCATGGGATCGTTAAAACATTTGGAGCTGATATAAAATCTGAAGAAGTAAAGGGAATAATGCAATTGAAATATAAAGTGAAGCACATCCTCATTCTGATTTCTGATGATTTCTTTATTCTTGGTTCCCTGAACATGAGCTATTATTTTTCCAGCTTAACGCTTGCTATAGTTTAGATTTAATAAATTGATGATTTTGGGAACATGAAAACTTCATTAAAATGCAACTTCTACATAATTTAAATATCAAATAAAAAGAAGTTATCTCTTGTTAGAAAAAATCAGTCTCTTTTAAGGTAAATCTCAGTGAAATTCTTCACAGTAAGTTTCATATACTCATTTTCATTTATTACCATTTTCTTTATGCTTTTTGTTTCAACCTTGTTTTAGTATTTGTTGATATAAACCTATGTTTTTGCAGGTCTTCAAGAATTTCTTTGAAAATCTTGCACCCCTGCTTGTTAAGATTTAAAATTCGCTCTCTTCATCTTGCTTTTTTTACATTAAGGTAAAGCAATTATGATGCTAATCAATTTTCAAATAAGCCAAATAAGGGAGTCTCTCAACCTCTATTTTGTTTTTCATAAGCCTCATTTTTATTAGAAAATCATTAAGATGTTTTCCATGCAGGCTTAATTTTGAAACACGAAAACCGCAAGGGGAGAGATAACTCATTTGCCTTGATTTTTCTCTCATAACTACTATCTAGTATTTGTTTTAAAATCCTCATTACTTATAACTCTGCGATATATCATTCATAAAAATATCAACTTAAGGAATATATATATATATATATATATATATATATATTTTCCCTCATACTTGGTTATTTTGTTGATACATTTTTATAAATAGTCTTCTTGAGGTTTATTTTAAATATTTCTTTTCTTTTTGTCAAACCAGGAGGTGACTCCTCAAATCAGAATATGTCATTAGCTGAAGAATGTACATGCATTTATACATGGAGGTGAGGCTATTGGCATTCATCTCCCAATGACTCTTGGCCTTCCTTATTTCCTACTATTATTTATTATACAAAATTACATATCCACACCCATCCCATAGGATTAGGTGTCAAAATTCCCCCCTTTAATCCGAAGGGATGTTGGTGAGTCCAAGCATCGATCTGAACTTTTCAAACTTTTCTCTTCCAAGTGCTTTGGTGAAGATGTCAGCAGTTTGCTCATTTGTGGAACAATGATGTAGATGGATGGTTTTGGCCTGAACATGATGTCGAATGAGATGGTACTTTGTATTGATGTGCTTTGTTCTATCATGGAACTTTGGGTTCTTGGCCAACTTTATTGCAGAAGTGTTGTCGATCATGAGTGGAGTGGAATACATTTGTTTCATCTGCAAATCTTCCAGGATTTTCTGGAGCCACACAATTTCCTTTGTTGCTTCAGCTGCTGCCACATATTATGCCACGGTCGTGGAATCTGCTGGAACTGACTGTTTGCGTGATCTCCATGAGACAGCTCCTGATCCAAGACTCATGGTGTAACCTATAGTAGACACCCCTGTTTCTTTGTCGCCATCAAAGTCTGAATCAGAGTATCCGATCAAGCTGAAGTTGCCTACCTTTGTATATTTGAGTCCAAAGTCTTGAGTCCCCTTCAAGTACCTTAACACTCTTTTTGCAGCAAACCAATGTCCTTCACAAGGTTTTTTCATGAACCTTGAGAGGATTCCAACAGCAAATGAAATGTCAGGTCTGGTGGTGGTCAGGTAGATAAGACTTCCTATAAGTTGTTTATACTTAGTTGCACCCTCAAATTCCTTCCCTTCAATAGATGTGAGCTTCAAGTTTTGTTCCATTGGAGTGGTTAAGGGATTACATTCATCCATGCCAAACTTTTTCAAGAGATCTCCAATGTACTTCTTTTGAGAAAGAAATATAAATTTAGGATGTTGAATTACTTCAATACCCAAATAGTAATGAACATGACCCAAATCAGTCATTTCAAAACCTTTCTTCAACTCTTTCTTCATGGATGCAATATAGCTCTCATTATTCCCTGTTATCAAAAGATCATCTACATATACCACAAGATATACAACTGTTTTTCCAACTTTCTTAACAAACAAAGTTGCATCATCAAGATCAAAGTGTTTGAAATCAAGTTTCAAAAGATGCTCGGTCAATTTCTCATACCAGGCTCGTGGTGCTTGCTTGAGGCCATACAAGGATTTCACAAGTTTGCAAACTTTGTGTTCTTGACCCTTTATCACAAATCCTTCTGGCTGGGACATATAAACTTTCTCCTTTAGATCTCCATTCAAGAAGGCTGTTTTTACATCCATCTGATGGACTTTCTATCCACTCTGAGCTGCTAAGGCAAAGAGAGTCCGGATGGTGGTCCATTTTGCTGTGGGAGCAAACGTTTCTTCATAATCAATTCCTTCCTTCTGTGCGAATCCTTTTGCCACAAGCCTGGCCTTGTGCTTGTCAAGTGAGCCGTCTGCTTTGTACTTATTCTTGTAGACCCACTTGCAGCCAATTGGTTTCGCTCCCAAAGGCGGATCAACCAGCTTCCAAGTGCCATTCTTTATCAAGGCATCATACTCCTTCTGCATCGCTTCTTTCCATTCATCATGAGAAGCGGCTTCTTTGAAGGAAGTTGGTTCATGATCTGTAGACAAACTCAATTCACAGTTATAAGCAATATCCATATCAACGGGAGAATCAGAATTATCTACATCACCTTCGATTTGTTGAGTGGAACTTCTTGTTCCTGTTTTTCCAACCTCATCAGGATGAACATTCTCCAGTGTCTTTGTCAGCCATTTGGGAGGACCTTTCTGAGATGGCCCAGGCTGGTCATTTGACTGAGTTGGGATTGATTCAAGATTCAATCTCCCAATTCTATCAATCACATCATCCAATGTGTCATCCGTGGTTGTTTCTTCATGTGGGGGAGAGAGTGCTTCAGGACATGATTCCACAGTTTGATTCAATATCAGAATCCCCCCTTCAAGATGTGGAATCTCATTATCAAATTCTTGAAAAGACTTTGCATGTGTGAATCTATCCAGGCGATCAAGTTGCCGCTCAACAACCTTGTCACTCTTGGAAGATTCAAGGAATATGACATCTCTTGCTATTACAAACTTCTTATTTGTTTCATCATAGAGACGATATCCTTTGGAGGTATTGGAGTACCCCAAGAAGATACATTTTCTGCTTCTAGCACCAAGTTTGTTCCTTTGACCCTTGGGTATCAAGGCATAACAGGTGGACCCAAAGACCCTGAAATGCTTTACCGAAGGAATGTGGACATGCCACATTTCAAAAGGAGTTTTGTTTCTAATTGAACTTGAAGGACACCTATTCTTTATGTAAACAGCACATAGAACTGCATCAGCCCAAAACATCAATTTTACATTCTTGAAAAATAACATGGAGTGGACCATATTTAAAATAGTTATGTTCATTCTTTCAGCTACACCATTCTGTTGTGGATTATATGGCACAGTGGTTTGATGTTTGATTCCATGTTGACGAAGATAATTTTCAAATTCATTTGAAGTGTATTCTTTTCCATTATCAGTACGTAGAGAGCCAATATGTGTTTGTGCATCATTTTCAATCCATGCATGAAAATTCTTGAAATTTTGAAAAGCATCAGACTTATTCTTCAGTAAGTATATCCAACACATTCTGGTGTAGTCATCAATAAATGTCATCATGTATTTGTTTCCATTTTGTGCAGGCTACTGGTGCATAGGGCCGTGCTATAACCGAATTAACAAGCTCTTGCTTTCTAAGGGCCGTGAGGAATCATGAAATGGCTGCTTGCTATGCTTTCCTAGAATACAAGCATCACATTCCTTAGGTTTCCTAGGAATTGTAGGCAGTCCATTAACACCATTTTTCTTCAACAAACGAAGGCTTTCATAGTTTAAGTGTCCAAATCTAGCATGCCATAAAAGACTTGATGGGAATGCACCTTCATCATGATGTGAACTGAATGCAAAGTTTTGAGCATGAGCAGATGAACCTTTCAGCTTCAAGAGTCTCCCTTCTTCTATTCCCTCCATGACAAGTGAGTGATCTGATGCTTTTCTGACCTTTGCCTTGCCATCAAACAAGTGAATTGAGTGTCCTTGCTGCCGGATTTCGACCAGGGACAACAAGTTTCTCTTCAACTCCAGGAGGTATAGAACCTCATGTAGGATATGATCAGGAAGACCAGGCAGTTTAAGCCTGACTGTGCCAAGCCCTGATGGCTTGAGTTTGGATTTATCTGCGAAATATACTGCTCCATCAACTTTGTCAGTGAATTCTTCAAAAAATCTTTTCTAAATGTCATGTGACATGTTTCTCCTGAATCTAGCAACCAATCATCTCTCCATGAAGTAAATGAAACATCAAATAGGTTTTCAGTTACTCCATTGTTACAATGTGCTAGAACATAGTGAGCGGATTCAGGTGCTTTACCTTTGTCTTTGTCATTATTTTTACCTTTGTCTTGATTTCTTTGCTGCTCAATTTTCTCCCATGGTGTTCTGCATTTGGATGCATCATGTCCATCTCTATTGCAACGTGTGCAATGAAGATTGGATTTGTCAGATTGTCTGCCCCCCCTTTCTATGAAGTTTCTTCTTCCTCTTCCTCTTCTGCCACGTCTTCCTCTGGATGAATATGGAGCATGAATCTTTTCTCTATGTGCCAAGTATGCAGCCTCTTCGGAAGATGAAGGGGCTGTCATCTTCCCAAAAGCTTTCTCTCTTTCTGCAAACTTTTTCTCAAGTGTATCAAAGGTGATATGTTCAAGGTTCCCACTTGCTTGCAAAGACTCAAGATAATGTGAGTAAGTCGGATATAATGCCTTAACATATGCTATGAGAGGTATGTCCATTTTTACACCAGTGCTATCAATATCATGCATGATCGATCTAACTTCTGAAGCTAAGGCAAGGGGATCATCATTCTTCATTTCAAGACTGAACAACTTAATCATCAAATGAACATTTTCTAATTCTGAATGTGAGTCATAGAGTTCTTTTAGCTTGCTCAAGGCATCATAGGCATTTGAGAATGATGAAATGTGGCGGCTCACCTCTTCATTTACGGAAGCTGCAATCAAGGCATAGGCCTTGCAGTTCTTGTTTTCCCAAATGGCGAGCTCTTTGTCTGAAGTGGGCTTTGATGGTGGATTTCCTTCTTGTCCTTCATAGATTCCTCTCCACAACTCATTAAAAATGAGTGTGTGTTTAATCTTCCGAGACCATTCAAGATAGTTCTCTTTGCCGGAGAGAACCACCCCAACAATAGAGATGAGAGAATGCATTAGTTTGCTGGAAAAAATTCTTTTGAAGAGGAAAAAATTCTGCTAGAAAACTTTTCAATTCTGGAGATTTTCTCAATTAAAGGGGACAAAAAATCTTGCTAAAAATATACTGAATTAAAAGGACAAAAAAAAAACTCTTTGCTGCAAATACTGAATTCTGCAAAAAAAAAAAAAATATGTATATATATATATATATATTTTTGTTTGGAGAAAAAATTTATATGAAAATATGGTGGAGGGGGGTGGTATTATAAAGTGGGAATGGTATTAAAGGATGGGAGGGGGCGAAATTAGAAGGTGGATTGTAAATAGCGCTGGAGGAGGGCTGTATATAGCAGAGGAGGGGCGGTATATAGTAGAGGAGGAGCGTAATGAAATGGAGATAGAGCGTTACAAAATACAACAACGGAGAGGAGCGGTATATATATATATATATATATATATATATATATATATGACAAAGCGGTATTTAAAACTGTAGTGAAATAAACAACGTATTATGTGGGTGGAAATATGGTGGAGGTTGTCAGTTCAAAACCCGAGCCACGCTCCCTATCCTTTGACCACATATAATATAACACGACACTGACTCAACGAGACTTTGGTTTTGCAGTCGATGACGATGGTTTGGGTGAGCGTGCGGGTGTATATGGTGGAGGCAGCGTAGAATTGGAGTGACAGTGGTACTGTGGAATAGACAACACTGTAGTGAGGAGCTGTGCGTGTTACAATGACAATCGGAGTTTTGAATAAGCAGAGACAGTGATATTATGCAGTTTAAAACATCGTAGTATTGGAATTACAAACTGCGTGGAGGTTGGCGGAATTATGGAGAGATAGCGTTGTGATAAATAGACAGCGTATTAATATGGTGGTTGCGCATTACAGCTGGTCGGGTCGGCCACTACAGGACTGTATAGGGTAGAACGACCGACGGGCCAGATGTTGGACTATGCAGGCCGGATGTTGCAGTCGACTACTACATGACTGTGCATGGAGGCCGCTGCGGTGAATATGTTACATCGTTGCACGATGCTGCCGTGGGACGGGTGAATGGGCAGACAGTGACACAACAACGCTGAGTGGACTGATGTGCAGAATAAAGGGTCGTGGGTCGTGTGTTGTAATATATGGCTATGGTGATATATAAATGGAGGAGCGTTGTTATAAATGGGATAGAGCGCAGGTAGGGAGGGGAGCTGGTCGATGGGGAAGGCGTTGGGGAAGAGGGAAGATGTGAGGTGCGTTGGGTGTATGAGCGATGGAGAGGCCGAGAGGCCAAACGAAAATTTAGGAATGGGATCTTTGCAGGACTGCAGAGGGGGGCTGCAATTTGCAGTGTTTCAGGAATTGCAGGATTGCAGAATCTTCAGGAGCTGCAAATGTCAGAGCTATGCAGAGATAAAAAAAATGCAGAATAACAGTATAGCAATAAGTAGGAGCAGCAAAAACTATTATTAAAAACTGACTGAGCAAAGGAGAGGGAGTTACACCACAGGAAAAAATGCCAATAGTGGGACTGGCTCTGATACCATGTCAAACCATGAGGTAACTCCTCAAATCAGAATATGTCATTAGCTGAAGAATGTACATGCATTTATACATGGAGGTGAGGCTATTGGGATTCATCTCCCAATGACTCTTGGCCTTCCTGATTTCATACTATTATTTATTATACAAAATTACATATCTACACCCATCCCATAGGATTAGGTGTCAACACTTTTAGCTTCCTTTTTTAATTTTTGTTTTCTTTCTCATTTGCAATTTTTGGGATGTGTCAATTTCACGTTTTCTTTAGATTGGAATTGGTAATATTACCAAGATTTATATGGATTTTTTCTTCTTCTTGAATTTGTAGGTCTTCCCAGTTTTTCTCTTATTGGTTTAAATAAGGGAATACTTTTAATATTGGGAAATCAATTTATGCTCTATTATTAATAAACAAAATCTCATCTTTAAGGAATATTTCTGCAATGATGGTTCCATTATGTTGACTTTCAACTTTCCTAACTAGCGAAGCCCTGATTTTATAAATTTTATAATGGTTGCCACACTTTGTGCCTAAATATTTTTTTCATTATCAAATGAACTACTTTTTAACCCCAATTCTAAGAAAAATAAAATATATTATCAACAATTACTTTAAGGTAATTAACTCTTGAAAATAAAGGCTAGTCAAACAAAGATTAGTTAATTAAAACTTCTTACGATATCCCTTGCTCTTATGGAGATGATATTCCTTCCCATATATTACGTAATTTGTTGGAGATTAACAATAACCATAGTTGAATCTAAAAAATAAAATAGTTAACTGAAGGATATGAGGTCTCATCACGAGCCAACCTACCATGATCATAGGCCCTAACATAGTGATATTACCACTATTGGTCACCAAGCCAAGGTAATGGCTTTTGGACACGAAGTTGAAGGATAATAGGTCTCATCATGAGTCAAATTTCTCACTTTGTTAGTTCCTGTGAATGACACTGTCATCAACTCGTTACTAAGCTCGAAAAATGATCTTCAATTCTCATCCTAACTATGTATTTATTTATAATAGACGAGACACTAACATCTAAAAGGGTTAAAATACATCCTTGTCAAGGCTATAGACGCCTGTTGGCAATGACCATGCCTATGATATATAAGTTAATTTAATACCGTGATTTACTTGATTACCTTTTTTTCTCAAAACTGATTACCGATGAAGTTTACTATTGCGCATACAAAGTTTGTTAGAACACATGATTCATGGAGTAATATTTTAATAAGTTCATGGATGATGATGGATATGATTTCTCCCTCTTAACTCTACATGTCAGGGGCAAAGCTATTAGGATATTTGAAAGTTGACATTTTATATCATCTAATCATCATTCCTTTATTTTTATAGGTTTCATACTCTTAATCAGAGATAAATTCTTCGTCCTCGTATGTCACCATTGTTGTGGAAAAACAACAACCCCCATTTTTACATTATTATATTTATAATAATAATGGGGACCATCCATGTAAATTTTGGTCATATAAATCTTTTCATGCTTATATTTTTTATTTTTTGAGAGATTTTTATTTTTCTCGATTTTCTACTTTGATCACTTCATTGTGTGTGGTTTTTTGCCAGCTTCCCAACGACTCAAATTTTGCTGAATTTGGACTTACGGTTTGAAAATGACACTTTTCTAAAGTTTGATTGAATTTTACCACCTATACTTAAATATGTACAAAATGTATTTTATTTAAAATAATGTAAATAAAATTATTTAATGTATTAGTTTAATTAATTTTAATTAATTAGGTCAATTCATTTGTAAATATTGTTATTTTATTCAACTAATTTAGATTAATTAGATTACTTATACTTAATTTAATTAATATGTATATATTAGTTTTTAATTATTTAATTAATTTCTAATTAATTATTAATTATTTAATTTTGTGTCACTATTATAAAAAACCACCTAATTCAAGCACAAGAAATAATCATATAATAAAATTTTATTGTAATAATATGACACATTGTTGAAAAGGTTTGGGGGAGCAAAGAAGAAGTATTTTGCTGCTTTGTTGACTTAAAAAAGGCATTTGACACGGTCCCTAGAGATAAGTTGTGGTGTAGATTGGAAGAACTTGAAATTCCTTTACAATATAGAGCTTCCGTTCATAGGCTTTATGAAGAGGTGAAAGTCAAAATTAGAACTTCAGCAAGCATTTCAGAATTTTTTAGAAGTGACATCGGAGTCAAGCAAGGTTTCCCTTTATCCCCTACCCTTTTTGGTTTATATATTGACAAACTGGGAGAGTGGCTAAATTTTCAAGGTGGGAATGGTGTTCGACTGGGGGAGTTTGTGATAAAGCTTCTTCTATATGCTAATGATATTGTGTTGGTTGCTAAATCGCCCATGGATTGTAGATGCACCTATATGCCCTTGAGCATTTTTGTAAAGCAGTGGGGATGCAAGTCAATACCAGTAAGACCAAAATAATGATTTTCTCTAATAAAATGAAGCAAAGCCAACATATGTTCTTCTTTGAAGGCAACATTAATGAAGAAGTAAATGAATACAAGTACCTCAGGATCGATTTCAACAACAAGTTTAATTTGGAGGATTGCAGAAAGAAAATAATTTTAGGAGGGTGGAAAGCATTATATGCACTTCAAAATAGATGTAGAGAGGCAGTGTTATGGGATTGGAACATGATCAAAGTACTTTTTGGACTCCTAGTTTGTCCAGTGATATTATATGGGTGTGAATTGTGGGCTAGCAACATCCCTGTTTCAAAATGGAAACAAATTGAAAAAATTAAAAAACGCTTGATCATGAGCAAGTTCAAAATAAAAAGTTCAGTTCCCTATGAAATAATGTTGAGCGAAACAGGGGCAACTCCCATCGAAGAAATTTTGATGGTGCGTCTTATAAAGTATCTAAAAATAATTGAGAAAATGGGAGGAGGTAGATGGTTGAAAGTTATCTTCAATGAAGGTATGAGCGAAAGAAAGAAATCATGGATGAGACAAAACAACAAATGGATGCAAAAATGGAATATTTACCTGAATTCATGTCCCACAAATAACAAGGAGTTAAAGAATTTTGTTCTGGTGAAGTTCCATAAGGGTATATGGGGAAAAGAGTTGGGTAGAAAGAAGAAGTATTATGTTAAAGAATTCAACCCCACTTGTGATCTCCAACAAAAAGAATACATTGGAGCTAGCATTCAGTGGAGAGAAAAGGTTCTTATTGCTCAATTAAGAACTAACTCACATCAACTTCGGTGTGAAACGAGACGGTGGAAGAGACCTAAAGAAGCTTGGGAAGAAAGGGTATGTACTTTTTGCACCTCTGGGGTAGTGGAATCAGAAAAACATTTCATTTTGGAATGTGACGCTTTCAGAGACATCAAGGATGGTTACCGCAGTATGTTAGCATCAATTCCGTGGCATTGTCTTTTCAGTGATGGAACTGTTAGAAGGTTGGGCCAGCTCATCATCAATTTGAGTAAGAAAAGGATTTAATTACAAAAGCCAAAAAACAAGGAAGATGGTGGTCCCATAGAATATTTTTAGTCTCGTGGATGTTAAAATATCATTCACATTTTATTTGCTTCATTCCATCCCAAAGGTTTTTCTTTGTTGATTTTATTTCACGTGGAAGCTCATCAATGGGATGATGCAAGCACTACATGTTGGAGGAGCCAAAAAGGCATACATTAATACACAAAAGGAGCTTAAAGCACGAGTTGAAGGGGACTTTTTTTAAAAAATTTTATAATAGTTGGAATGGAGGGCCCACTCCACGTGGAGTCTGATCTTTCCCTCCCCTCCTCATCCTTATAAGTTTCACACTCCTCTTTAAAGCTTCATGAGAGGTTTTTTTTGTTATTTTTCTATTAAAAAATACTATTAAATATTTTTTAAATAATTTTATTTCATATATCTTATTTTTAATGTTTTTAAATTTAATTTAAAATAAAACTTTAATAAAAGTATTGATTTTTTTTTTTCACACAAAATTGCTTAAGATATGCATTTTCCAACACTTCAATAGTTTTGAAAAACTAACTTTGGAGAATCATAACTTGAGTTTTATTGAGCCAAACTGAGCAAATAATAGTTCGTTTGAAGTCTAGAATCATAGAGAATAATATGGCAGTATTGAATCAAGTAGATTTGAATATTTATTAGCCCAAAAATTTAGCAGAATATTTAGTAACAAATTTGCAACAAAAAATGGTTTTGTTGAGTTTAGTTTGGGAAAATTTCATTTGCTTGGATAAAAAATTGCTGCTAATTAATTTTCCAAATTATTCAAGGGATAATCAAATCTCTACAGGAAGCAATCATAGCATGCAACCTCTTTTGTTTTAATCAATCTAATTTACTTTAGATTTGACAAATTGTTGAGAGAATTGTTATTTGATTTCTATTATGCAAAATTAATTTGTTTTCATTTTTTTGTTTTTGGATTGATTTTGGTAGGGATAAATTGAAACGATCAACCCCAAAATTTCTTGAATCAATGAGATTGCACCAAGAAGGAGAAAACATAATTTTTCCAGCGGAAAATTGTTGGAGCAAATCTGTCTGCCAACAACTCTCCGATTTTAGGTTTCCTTTTGTAAATTATAAATTGAAATTTGGAGAATGGAGAAGGGGTTCCAAATCTGAAACTTCAAGGGAAAATTGTGCAGAGAGGAAGTTTTCAACTGCACTATTGTATACGATAAATATTTTTTTGTAGAATAGTCAAAGTCTTGATCTCTTAAAGAAGAAGAATTTGCATTATCCTAACACTGTCTCTTGAGAGAGTTTGAGACTCGTTGGACTGCATTGTAAAAACATTTTGGAATTAATGGAAGGTCTGAATTTTCATGCATTTTGTAAGAATATCCAGACTTTCTATTATTTTTATTATGGTAATTTAATTTTGATTTATTTCTATTAAAATGATAAATGTATGAATGATTGAATTAACACTACTTTTAATTCCATTTAATCCTATGCTAGCTAAATCTATGGAAATCTACCTTTTATAGATTCAGGCAGATATAAATCAAAATTAAATTGTTTATTTGAAAATAATTGTTTGAAATTTACTGATAATTATTTATCATTAAATTGCAATATCGTTTTGTCTCAACTGCTATTAACAAAAATCTTGAGCTTTTATGGAAAAGAAGCTACCAACATGCCTTTGAGGAACTAAAGTCCAATGTGTCATAATCTCCTATTCTAAGAGGGCCCAATTAGTCCCTCCCCTTTCACATCTCTAGAAACACAACAAATACTGCCATTGGATCTATCTTAGGGAAACAAGAAGAGAAAAATCCGTATGCAGTATACTTCATCAACAAAAACTCCTCATTGGAAAAATTGAACTATATCATGACTAAAATAATTTCTTGTCATTATTAATGCGATAAATCAATTTAAACATTATATTACATGATATTAAGTAATATTACATACATACCATGATGCTATTAAATATTTAATGAACAAACCAATCACTAATGGATGAGTTACTACATGGTCGTTTTTTTATAGTAGTTTGATAATACCATCTTAAATAAACCTAGAAATGTTAATGTGGTCACTAATTTTCTTTCTAGATTAACATCTAATGAAAATGAGCCCCCAATAGAAGATTAATTTCTTGATGAACATATCTTCATAGTATGTACTAACTCTCTATGGTTCATAGATAGTGCTAACTACTTGGTTGCATGCAAGCTTCTTCATTACCTGACTCCAAAAGAGCGATGGAGGATTATCAGACAAAATGGAAGATTCTTGCGGATTGATGTATGCCTTTTCCACATTGGACCTAACTCAATTATTAGAAGATGTGTACAGGAATATGAGGTCCAAAAAATATTGAAAAATTTCCATGGTGACCCATGTGGGAGCCACTTTTCTGAAAAAAGAACTAGGTACAAGGTACTCCATCAAGGGTATTATTGGCCCTGTATTTTCAAAGATGCCAAAGAATATGTGAAGAGATGTGACAATCGCTAGCTCATGGGTAGAAAAACATAGACATACGGGATGTCGTTACAACATCAACTAGTGTTGGGACCCTTTGACAAATGAGCCATTGATTTTGTGGGGCCAATAAATCCCCCTTCCTATTCGAACTCCTACATCTTGATCTGCACAAATTATGTTACAAAATGGTTGGAAGTAAAGGAACTCCCAACAAAAATTGAACATATAGTGGAAAAATTTATCGATGAAGATATTTTCAGAAGGTTCGAGATATCCCATGAGATGTGATTGATGGAGGAACTCAATTTACTTAAGGCTCGTTGAGGAATTAATGGACACTTACAAGATAAAACATGGGGTAATGATGTCATATCATCCACATGACAATGGATAAGTGGAGGGTATTGAAAATATCATTGAGGTAATCATCACAAATATTGTCAAGCTACATCTCAAGGACTAGCCTGATTGACTCCCAAAAGCACTATGGGCCTATAGAAGAACTTAGAGAACTACTGCCAAATGTACTCCATATGAACTAGTATATGGAAAGATAGTAATTTTTCTTATTGAAATAGAGTTATAAACACTAAGGACAATGGTGCAACTTGGAATAGACTTATCAGAAGCCTCAAAGTAAAGGATCCTTTAGATCAATGAGTTAGATGAACTATATTAGCCCACCCTGCATTAGACAACCATGATACAACTTAGAGGTATAAGTGGCACGATAGGTCCATGAAAAAGAAGAAATTTAAATATGGAGAGTGGGAACTACTACTTGACTCCATGTTCAAAGACTTCAGAGGGAAGATATGCATCAAATGGCTAAGATCGTATGAGATTGATACAATATATGATAATGGAGCCATAAAGCTTCGTATTATTGATGAAGAAAGAACTCTTATGATGACTAACAGACATAGGATTCACTTGTATCACCGACTCTTATGAAAATATAAATTTTTGAGGAAGATTACTAATGGATAAAATGATAATGATATAACAATTGTCAAAAAAGGAGAAATACTTGTAGGATGAATCATTATTCCATCTTGAAATACATTAAAAAAGAAGTAAAATAAAAAGAAAGAAAGATCATGTATGAAAACCCTTAGGGGCATACCTGAGCACATGTCATGTGAAAACCAGTTGAGGTTGGCGCATGATATGTTAAAATAAGTATATAAAAAAAGGAAACAACAAAAATAACAAAATTGGAGGGAAATTAACGATTTCATCATAATCCTTCTTGCTTATACACCTATTATTTTATTTTTCTACTAATAAAGTGACTTCCAAAATATGTAGAGGAGGACACTACTATTATTTCAATTTTGTTGCTGCAACTCTATTACATGGTCCAGTTGTTGCAACTATAAACTCCATTGTTGAACCCTTAGTGATGCAATTCGATTGTCAAACTCTTATTGCTGCAACTATGCTCAAAATCGTTGTTGCAACTCAACGAGAGGACACCATCGTTGCAATTCTAGAACCACAAATCCACTGCTGCAATTCCAATGGTTAGAATGTGTAATGAAACTTATTGCCACGACACCATGTTTTACTGATGTTGATGCTGCAACTGTGGTTAAATACTATTGCTACGACTCTGTTGAATGCCATCTTTGTAAATATCTCACACAACTAAAATGTTGTGTTCGTGCTGCAACTCTAATAGAAATTCATGTTGCAACACTAAAACTAGTAAGATAAGCTTCAGAGGAAGTAATTGCTGCTATCCTTGAATTTTATTTAGAGGAGGAAGAAGAAAAATAAGCTATTAATCCTGAAGAAAACATTTCTATAACACCCAAACTCATAAAGCCTAAGAAAGTAAGTACCATGTGTTCCTTTCCATTGTACGCAAGTCTTTTATGAAGGAATAAGGTATTAGAGATGGAAAATAAGAACTTTCAACTTATTAAGAATGAGCCTAGAGAGATGAGGTCCTTTGAAGAGAATAAATGCCTTGCCCAAGAAACATATTTACTGGATGAATGGGAACCTCACACTAAAACCCAAGAGATAGATCATACCCCTAGGAAATAAACAAAAGAGTCAACTGTCCAAACAACAAACCTCATATGTGCTTTAACTGAGGTGACCACTCAGATTGAATCGAAAAGAATGGAAGATATGGACATACAAATGGATAAGTGGGTAAAGGAAAAGAAAGACAAATGGAACCAATTATTGGCCTCATATGAAGAGGGAGTGATGCCCATTAAGGAGCATCACCAAATTGTAAAAGGAATGAAATAAAAGTGGAAATAATTTTTGGAAACCCCACACAAGTGTATGGGAGGAAGAAAAAGAAGAAAATAAGTTGTTTTAGCTAGAGAAACAAGTTAATTGGTGGGAAATAGAGAAAATACAACTTGGTTTGTTACTAGAGTATGATTTTAGTTGTAGATCCCCTTTTCCACATTAAAACATGTTTTTGTAAGAGAAATTCATAATATTCGAGAGAAAAGCAATCATGGCTAGTAAGCCATTTGAAATCACAACCCCAAACACATTTTTTGAGGCTTACTATGATTGTATCAATGATGAGAAGAACCTCCTCTATTAGCTTCATCAACATAATGTCTTGTTATTTCATGCTCCCATTTGGAACACCAATCATTTTGTGGGGGATTTACACTTAAGAGCATTTATGTCCATTAGAGAACTTTTGAGGTATAAAATGGGCCTCCTAAGAAAAATGTACAACCAAAATAAACTTTATAAGAACCAATAGGATTCAAGATGATGATGTCAACCATGGGGATGATTCACCATTTTTGGGGTAAAACAATAAAAAATATTAAAAAATAAAATAAAATAAAATAATAAAACAATTTTTTCAACTTATATTTTCAACTTAACTCCCTAGGGTTTTATTCAAATTTCGATTGAGAGTACTCGTTGGATGCAAAATTTAATTCCTCATCCAAGGAGTACCCATGATACATACTTTCAATGGACCATGCTACACGAAAAATGAGAAATACATGAAAAAAAATGATTGCAATCACATTTTTCATGTATTTATCATTTTTAATGGAGTAGAATCCTTTGAAAATATGCAACATGGGTACTCATTGGATGTGGAATCAAATTATGCATCCAATTAGTGCTCCCGCTTGAAATTTGAGTAAACCCATAAGGAGATAAGTTGAAAATACAAGTTGAAAAGTAGTTTTTCTTTTTTCCCTCTAAAATTTGATGATGTATTCTAATATTGTTTTATTACTTTCACTATTATTATATAATTTCCTTAGGAGACCCATTTTATACCTCAAAATTCCCCCAATGCTACCTCAGTAACTATGTTGATTGGGCATTAGCCCATAAAATTGCACAACATAATTCATTCCATTAATTTTTGGGTTAGGGGAGAGTGCCACATGCCCCTACAGGTTATTAAAAGTCATAAGAAGTGTACTTAATCTACCCAACATGTGGAATTTTAAATAAGAATAGATAGGTAACCATCACACATTTCATGGCACAAATTGAGATAATGGAGAAACCATCTATTGAAGAATGTGTGGAAAGGCAGAAGCAAGTTATAGAAGATACCCAAATAAAATACCCATTCAATACCATCAATAAGAAGATACCATTAAAAAGAGTGCAAAAATAAATTAAATTCAAGGAGAGGGGTAGAAACAAATGGATTGGGTTTAACTTTCACTATCCTATGATCTAGCTTCCAACCAAAGAGTTTAGGAAGGATTATAAGTTGATCAGGAAGGAAGATTGGCTTGTAAGAGGAAAATTCAGGCTATAGGGGGATATTTTCATGTAGATGAGGCAGGATAGAGTGATTATAGCCTTAGTAACCTCCACGCGACCTTTTTCTTCTCAGATTTAGAATGACTATGCGTTGCATGAGGACACATAATGAGTTCGACTGGGGGGAGATGACAAGTGCCTAAATTGACATATTGTTAGCACCCATATAATACCTTTTACTCCGTAATTTTCCCACAATCCATCCTTTCTTATTGCATTTCCACCCATATTGATACATTTTTTGTCAAGGTATGAATATCCTTCTATGTGCCATTTTAATGCTTATTTATATGCATTTTTAGGAAATTGTTGCCTTTCTGTATTAACAGTGGCACACATGATGCAAAGGCTGCACAAGTATACAATGTTTCAATAGTGGATGTAACTCCTTATAGGTGTTGCAACTCCTTGTAGGCGTTGCAACTCTCTCTACTAGAATAAAATTTAATTTCTCCAAGCCTTCAGTGTTGTTGCAACCCTGAGATGTGTTTCAAAAGAGTTGTAACTCTGATGATGGTCATCATTATTGTGCCTTTGGTGTTGTGATTTTTGTAGTTGCGACTTGTGTTGCCCTTGACATCATTGCTATAACTCATGTTTCCCCTGCTAGTGTTGCATTGTTGTAACTCTCTGTTTTTCCCATTGATGCAACTTTGGAAACAATGCTACAACTACATGCTTATTGTGTCAATGCAATAATCAACTAACCAATTTTTAGTTTTGGACTGATTATGAAATTAAAAAAAATCTCTCAAGTAGGAAAAATATAGGAACAAGTCACAAAGGCCAAGAAAAGAAGATGACTCAACCACCACCTGCCACACAACTATCTTGATTCAACCAATGGCCGATTTTACCATTCTTTAAAGAAATTGATGCAAAAGGATGAACAACCTGATTCTCATGGTTGTCCATCCACCTATTTGATTTATTTAGATAGAATCCATTTTGTATAAAGAACTGTTGCTCCCTTTGAGCTAGGTAGTTTGTAATTGGTAACTAGTACAACATTAATAAAGGAACAATCTATTATACTTTTATATTTCTCTAATTTAATTCTCTTTCTGCTCCAATTCAAGTAATGGTGTGGTAAGCATTCATATTATGTTTCTTTTCTAACCAGTGCCTCGTCTAAGGAGGTAGGTCCCACTCCTTGGTTACGTATTATTTGTATACATAGTGTAGACATAGCTGTAATTTCTATTTTTGTTCATTTCTACATTTTTTTCTTCGTATTTTTGCAACTCTAAATCATTAAGTGAAACAACTTCGATAAATTACATTGCTATAAATATGAACTATGGATTTATTACTATTGTAGTCAGGTGTTAATATTGTCTTTATTTACACACTAATTGATTTCATTAAGGATTTATAACATTTCTCAAGTTAGGGTTTTTGTTGCAACTCAGTTGTAGTATTAAACTGCCATGTTTCTAGAATTATAACATATCAATTTTTCCTGAATAGCTTGGATTAGTTATTTTATCAAGCATTTAGTTTATGGGTAAATTTTTTTATAAGCAAGTGTGAATTAATGGTTTATGAATATTGAATGTATTTCATTGTACGTGCAACTGCATATGTTGGTGTGATTTACTTTCTTATAACATAGATTAGACACTGTACCTTTACATTCCTACAAATGTGGTGTGATTTAGATTATGGTGACTTGTAAAAGCATCTTTACATCTTAAACTGTGACAATCATATAATTACGACGTCTTCAAACACATACATGATTGTACTAGCATATGCAGTGCACAACAATTCACAAGGTCCCTTACAAACCATAGGTTGAAAATTAAATGAACATTATTTTGGTTGTCTATAAGCAATTAGAAAAGTAATTAAAATGTCCACCACCTATCCACGTGGCTCAATTGTAAGATGAAAATTTTGTGATATGTAGAGATACCTTTCCCGTCGATACTATCTTATTAGTGGTTTCTTTTTTTGAGAACTACACTATTTAGCCACAAAATGGGACTCTAAGCCAATATGATCACTTAGAGTAGGAAAACATAACAAATCATATCACATACAAGCTGCATGAGCTAAGTAGTAGCAAAGACATAAGAGTTGCATTCAAGGAGTATCACTTCTACATAAATTATGCTAGGTGCCATGACTTAGCTTATGTACACCATTGCTTTTAATTGTTATAAAATCACTTGAAGGGGATATACAAATGGATTGAGGTTGGATTCAGTTAGATGATTGCATAGGTTAGTTAAAAAATGCTTATGCATTTCAACGATTGTGTATGTTGCACAAAAAATATAAGGTGGCATATTTTGGAACTATTTTAAGGCTAGACTTGGGGAAGGAGAGCACAACGAAACTTGCGTGTGCATAAAAAATATATTATATAAGAAATAATTGAATTTTACAACAAATTCCATCATTGGAGATGAAAAATCTATTGTTGAATTTCATTCTTTACTAATGGTAGAGAGAACAAGAAGAAAATAAAACAAATCAACAATGAAAGGACATGTGTAGATATATTTTTGGATGATCACAGTCAATATAGATCAATCACATACATGTGAAAGAAAAACAACATTTGAAACTCATGGATTTCATTTAGTTTGAACCTAAAAAAATACTATAGTTAATATATTGATGAAAAAATTTGCTTTTTTTTTGGCCCATGTAGTAGTAGTGAAAAAGATGATTGTGAACCCATGGATTGTATTGATAGATGTGATCATGTATCAATTTCTATTAGTAAATGTGTAATTTCTAAATTATCCTAGTTGGAGGAAGACCAATCAACTATTTCACCACATTATGATCATATCTTAGACGTTCTACAAACAGGTTCAGTTAATATTAGATTAATTTTGTTTAAATAACATGATGCTTTGTTGATTTAATGGGCTCTCACATTAGAAATCCATTTTTTGTAGGGTGCATACATGCATTGGTTTACCTAAAAGGTAATGCATGGGGTGCTAACTATTGGTCGACATAGTGCTTAGAGGAAAATCATGCCTTCAATGCCACAGTCACACTAATAGACTCCAAGGAAATCAATTTCTAATTGGGTTGATGTATATTAAAGGAGAATATCTAACATAGGATGATAGAACATGAAAGAAAGGTGGTTATGTATTTCAAAGTTATAGACCAAGTGAATTTGTGTACCACTTTAAAAACCTAGTTGTTGGTACAAGCCTCCAATTATAAACAATTCCAAGAAGAAATCATAAATGACATGGTACTTCTTTATTTATTCCAACCATGAAAAGTTAATGGATACTATTTCATCCATATAACTATGATTCATATATTAAAATTTGTAAAACCATGCATTAAGAAAAATTTCTATTTAAGATATAACTAAAATTGCTGGGAATTTCCTTTATTATGAAATGTATTTCGGATTAATCACATCATAAAGTTATGGTCAACGTTTGAATCATCTAATGTGGTTCATCTAATTTCCTTTATGCCAAAAAATCAACCTATGAAAACAATATAATTTGAGAGAGGATATGAAATTCATCACGGGTATCACTGCACTAGTGAGGATTTTATTGCTTCAAGCAAGGAGGAAAGGATGGGAGAATTCTATCAATTTGATAGTTTGGATTCAATTATGCATTTTAGTTTATTGCAAGTTTGTATGAAAATGAAAGTTATCCAAAGGGGATCTAGGTCCATGCCTACATAATAAAAATCATGTTTGAGTTAAACTACTTTGTGAACAATCATCTTGTTAATAGATAAGAAAACCATTACTATTTGGAGTTTGCATGTAAAGTGTTTGATGAAATGGTTGAACAAAATGTGGTGTCACGGAGTGAAATGATATATACTATGTTCATATATATATTTTTTATTATTGTGTATGTTGTTTTTCTTAGAGGATATCATATCATAAGAATTAGATAAAATGGTTGGTAATTGTTTGAGATGATTGCAATGATTCTAGCATCCTTAGGCCATGCTATTAAATGTAAATATAGTGGTTATGTTAGGATTTTTCTCACATAGTATTCTTGCTCATGTTTTGAATATGATGCTAGGAAAATGATTATTGTTTTCTTGATTTTTAGTTGCTCTTCCAAGAGTTCTAAAATTAGTTGAAGTATAAGAGTAGGTATATAATCATTATGAGGAACTTAGTGCAACGTGCTTGGAAACATCTTTACAAGTTTAAGTACAATTTTAGTATTTCACACATTTTGATAAAGGCTCTACATTTTACTATTCCATCATCACCATGTGGTGATGGTTGGTGCTTTCTCCACTCATTTTCATTATCTACGATGTATCCATCAACTAGCCCTCTATAATGGCCCAAACTTGAAACATAATTAAATACAAAAATACCTCTACAAATTCTAATCATTAGTTTCTAAATGTAAAGAATGTTTCATTAATAATTACATAATCCATTGTTATAGTGGGTGGTGAGAATATACTTGTGAGATAAAAAATGATTCAATTACAACTTTGTAGAAATCAAATTGACATGCACTAGTCTATGATCCCACAAAATGCAAACAATGTGTTCAGGATGGATCTCCACCCAACCATAGTAAAGTGCTAGTAGTTTTATGCTCTTCTTTCCCAACTTTCAAAACCAAGCTTAAAGCCCCATTGGTCTATACCAAATCCCAAGGCTCAAACATCATCTGCCCCAAGGAAAGAATCCAGTCTAGTACTCACATAGGGCCCATGCATCTAAAAAATTTGACCCAGAATCCGTCTAAAAATCCTACTAGGTATAGCCCTAGACATCAAAATCCCACACACAACTCTATCCAAATTTCAGACTTCAACATTATGGCTCCAATATCAGACACTTGAGCTCCTTAATATGGTCCCATATCCTATTGAGAATTATACAAAGCAAAAGAAACATTGGCACAAGTGGTTGATTGAGTTTGTGATCCCCAACCCATATGGTGTTACCTATTCTTTTCCATAGGTATGGGCTCCCATAAGGTCATCAAATAAATCAACCTTATTGGCCCACTAGTGGATTTCCTGATAATCACCACTTTACAACATGCAAACAATGCATTAGTTATAATCATAACATCATCTTCTCATATAAAATAACCCACATGTTAAATTTTTCATGTCATCATGAGAACACTACATCACTATTATTTTAATATCCTAGATAGTAGGACACCACATACTCACACTTGCTACATGCAATTTCCACATGCCATCACATCATGAAATACCATCATATTATTATAACATCAATATATATGTATCAAATGCATATCATTACATCAACATATTAAATGGAGCTACATGTTAATACAATAACATAGCTTAATATCATAAATATGATAATCATCTCAACACATCTCATGCATAGAGCCACAAAACATCAATAGTGTTTTTATTATGTTTCATCAACTGAGTCAAACTCATTATCCTATATAAACAATGAATACCAACTATTACATTTAATGCAATAATATCATTTGACATCCCTCTAGGATTCATTATGGTTATATTTGTTAGCAGGGGCTCGATAATCATACTATGAGTGCCAAAATTTCATCAAGATAGTTATTATTTTCCAATTATCATTTCCCAATAATATATAGTTGTTACTATTGAATCTTTAACCCTTTTTATAGTCCACTAGTTTAAACCTTCCCATCTCGTGACTTTATATTATATAGGTTATCATTATGACCTTTAGTAATCATGGTGCTCAATCGATTCATCAATATCCTTAAGATGGATTGCCATTAAGAGAGAGACAATCCTTCATTATCGTCACATATAAGTTGGTTATTGGCATTTTCCTATTTAAACGTAGCACTTAAATGTTATTCACTTGGTATACACATCAAAGAAGTTGGCTAAGAATTAATCAACTTCTTTAGTCTAAGTATTTCCATCTTGTTTTTATTCAAATAAACGCCTTACTTAACTATCAATAATAATTGACTAGTAATTATTTTCCACATTTAACCATTCTTATTACCATTCTATAAATTAATTATTAATTTGGTCTCATATCATCATACTTCTACCACTCTACATTTAACCCTTCTTATTACCATTCTATAAATTAATTATTAATTTGGTCTCATATCATCATACTTCTACCACTGTTTACAAGGACCTTCATTATTATCGTGATCATTAACTTCATTATCCCGCTTATAATAAAACTAAAATAATATGAATTCATGATCTCCCCAATAAATTTAACAATTCCAAAATAATTTGACATTTATATTAAATTTTTCTTAATTTTTTTTTTTTAATATAACATATCATATATTATTTCTGTATCATACCATTAAAAATAAAATGACTATAATTTATAAATTATTACTCAATTCAACATAAAATAATTTTAAACCTATCAAAATATGTCTCCATCAAAAGAAGCCTTGCGGGTGTAGATCTTTACTTGGTCCACATGCATAACATCAAATTGTGAGTATATAATTAGTTCGTATCCTCTTTACTAACAATACAAATTTGATTATTTAACAATGGCACATGGTGCATTTTTAATTTGAATCGGGTAGATTGATTTCATTTTCTTATTAAGATTTTATGTGGTTTCTTGTGATACTTGGCATTATGAGTTAACCGTTTGGTCAAGTAATGTTGAAGTAGTTTTTATCAATAATTGAGGTGGGAAATAGTTATATATCACTAATTTTTTTATTTTTTTATTTTAAATGTCCTAATATAATTTTGGTTGAGACCTTTATTTTTTATTTAGGTATGATTTTAGAAAAATATTTATCAAATTTCAAACAAGATTGATTAAAAAATATTAAAAAAGCAAGCCAAAACATTTATTAATTAGAGTATACTCTTCATACATCTTTAAAATTACTATTAAAGTATTCCTCGACGCGGGTGGGTGCAATGGATGAGGGAGGCCTCATGGGGTGAGCCCAACACCCTTTCAATATGATGGGCATTAAAGGTCAACGGTCATAGCTCACCCCTGAAATGCAAGGGAACGCGAGAAAACAATTGGATATTAATTTTCTACGAAAGGTGGCAGGGAGAGACATGAGCCTAGAGGAGAGTGTGGGAGGCTATGTTGCTAGGAAACATAGGTGCGGGGACGGGGACGGGGACGGGGACGGGGACGACACTTTTTGAAACAGGGTGTGTGGGTGCGTCGGGGTATGTACTATATATATATATATATATATATATATATATATATATATATATTATTATTTAATATTGTATATAAATTATAATTTATATATGTGAATTTGTATAAAACAAGAAAAATAAAATATTTTTGATTTAAAAATTAAAGTTTAAACTTCAAAGATTTAAACATGCACATCATTGAACATTCAACATTCAAATAATGATATATATATAATATGAATCATGATAATATTAAATAACTTAATAAGCTATAAAAGTCACGATATATGTCCATTGTCATACTACATTCAAAATTTCCCTTAAGGGCAAAGAGTCAAGACATCTCCAAACATGAACTAGGAAATTTCAAAATACTCAAATAAAAATTTAAAATAGTGAACAATGGCTTCCTCAAGCCACATCATCAGCATCCATGTCATCAGCATCACTTAGATCTTCAATTAGCATGCTCTCAAGGTAGGAATCACTCTCATCTTGAGCCTCCTGCTCATCCATAACAGTTGAAGGTAGCTCAATAAGGCCATCTGGTTGTATTTCCTCATCCACACACATAGCATCATCTGTGTATTGGTCCCATCTCTTGAAAGGACCCTCCTTGTACCCAGGGTCTTTTCGAGATATGAGACGAAGTGTGCTATGAATGTACACTAAGTTCTCTGCCTTCTTTGAGCCCAACCTATTTCTTTTTATTGAATGGATAAAGGCATAAGTACTCCAATTCCTCTCGCAATATGAAGAACTAGCTACCTGGAAAATTAGGGGAAGCCCATTAAATTAATTAAAAATTTAAAAAGAAAAGCTAAAATGAAAATTGAAAATCCAATACAAAAATTTAAATGAGAAATAAGATGAGGAACTCCAAACTAGTTACCTGTCCAAGTAACCGTATGGAAAACTGCTGCAACTCAGGAGCATCAACACCATGAAGCCACCACCAATAAATTGGATCCTTCTTCTTGCGTCTATCGGCCAAAGCTACATGTGAACCAAAGACACCTCGACCACGTGAAAATTGGGAAAACTTTGTTCGTATGTCAAAGGCTTCTTCTGTATCACCATTAATTTTCTTTATAGCGGTGAAGAATCCTTTGAACACCTCTCTATATTGGGAAGGAGGCCTCCTTCATGTGGTGGGATCATACCATTTTGGATTAACTGCATAAGTTGCCATATGAAGAGGGGTGTTCAATTTATTCCACCGCCCATGTATAAACTCTTTTAGTTGTGGCCACAAAGTAGGATCATTCCTATTTGTGATGGCTTGGATCCTCTCACACATGGAGTCCATGTTCTCATAAATTTCACCTAAACATGGACCATCTGTATCCGCATAGCGGATCATATCACAAATTGGTTCTATAAATTCCACAACAAATTTGGCATCAACCAAAAATTGATCATCCAAAATCAACCTCCTCGCCTCCAAAGCTGCATCGGAAGTAGATAACTTCCATTGATCCCACATATCACTGATCACTATGGCAGATAAAGCCTCCTTCATCTCCACAAGCCTCCTAAGTAAAATTTAATAAGTGGCAAATCTGGTATCTGCAGGTTTAAGAAGCTCCATTTTGGCATGCTTGCGGTAAATGGCTTGTGATTGATGATGGTTGCATATAAAGATTTGAATTTTGCAGCCATTTTCAATGATTTCTCGGATCCATTCAAGTTTCCCAATGTCCTCCAATGCATTATTCAAAGAATGCACTGCACATGGTGTCCAAAAAATATGCCTGCGTACATCAAAGACAAAATTAATTAATAATATTTAAAAAAAATCAAACTTGTAAGTTGTAATCAAAAATAAAAAAATAGATAAAAATTCAAAATGTAATTTAGTTATTCATGTAATTTAAAAATTGAAACTTGTAGTTGTCACTAACCTATACTCCTTTTGAACCTTTGCCCCTGCTGATTTGCACACTGGAGCTGCATCAGTAATAACTTGAACAACATTGGATGGCCCCACCTCTGCAATGGCATCACATAATTGGTCTGTCAAGAACATAGTGTTCTTTTCTTGACCAGAACAATCAACGACCCTGAGAAAATAAGGATCAGACATGGAAGAGACAATGATGTTTATCAATGGACGATTCCTACAATCAGTCCATCCATCCATGACAATGGAGCATCCATCTACACTCCAATATGCCTTCAAGGGTGCCATTGTCTTCTCAAGACGAGCTTTCTCCTTGTCCACGAAGACAGTTCAGAGCTTCTCATAACCAGGTGCTTTATATCTTGGAGGTCCATCATTAATAGCACGAACCATTTGCTCAAAATAAGGTGAACAAGCTGCATTGAAGGGAATGCCACATGCAAGAAAATTTTTTGCTATTGCAAGATCAAAACCTTCCCTACCTTTCACATCAAACATGTCATAAAGGCCGCCAAATTTAGGCTTCTTGTGTGCATGACTGGTAGTGTTTTTTGATGCTCTAGATGGAATATGCTCATCACCAAATTGAACATCATCATCAGATGGTAATTCTTTCTCATTAGACTCATCATCTTCATTGACATCATGATCAAAATTACGACATGACTGAGAGATTGCCTTACCATCAGCCTTTTGTTGCTCTCTTTGTGCACTAGGGAGTCTATTTGCATCATCTGGGTCTCCAATGCAAGGATCAACACCCTTCCTTGGTATCTTCATGAAATGAGCTTTAACTTGGGTATAACTCCCTTTCCATTCAAGCTTACATAAATTGCATTTTATTGTAGCTGTCCCCCCAGAACCCTTTGGAGGTTTCTGCCTATCCACATATTTCCACAGTGGATATTGTGGATTTGGTGAAGACATTGTTAATTTTGGAAATAATTTAATAAGCCAAATGGCCAAACCTGAAAGAAAATAAAATAGAAAATTTAAATTAAAAACTGTGAACACTGAAAATTAAAATTTAAAAATCATAGGTTGACAAAGTATTTTAATTCTGCAAGCTGAAATCACTATTATGTTCCTTAGGTCTTGTGCCATGTTCTAGTTCTTATTGACTTGCCTCATAAAACTAATGTGGTATTCTTTCCTTGTCATGTATTGGAACTCTATTTTATTACACTGATTTGTAGCCCTTGCTAGTTTGATTGGAAAATTTATTCAATTTTGAGTTTTTTATTATGTTGCAGAAGCTTTTACTGAAATGAAGCATCAGACTCCTAGTAAAATCATAGCCACTTTGGGCAGTTGTGAAAGAGACATTGAGATAAATTTATTTATTTATTTATTTATTTTTCAGGTTTGCTGCTGGTGCCTCAACATAGATTGGCATCTTCCTCTAGTCGTGCCTTTTTCAACCTATTTTCGAAGTCTGTCTTTAACAGTAACCCACAAGTTGATAAATGGATTAGATCCATTGGTTTTTCCATCACTGCTTGGAACTCTACTTAAATTTAGTCCATCTGGGCTAAATTTTTTTCAGTCTATCTCTATCTTAGTAGGATTTCATGCTGATGTACAGAGGGCCGACTTAAAAATAAAAAATAAAAAAATAAAAAAAATTACCTGTCTTGCACAGCAGCGGCTACTAGGCAGACGCTGAGGACGATGGCTGTTGGACGCTACTGGATGGCTACTGGATGACGGGCGACAGACGCAGAGGCAACAGATGAGGAAACCATCGAGGAGGAAGACACAGTGTTAACGCTGGTCACTGTGCTCAGTGCTAAGTTGCTAACGATGTTCCGTGCCCTTGAAGAACTGCACCTTTGGCTACAAAACCTGTTCCTGCTAACGCTGTTCCGTCGAGTAAGAGGGTGAGGTTGAGGGTGCCGGCGCGGTTTGCAGTGGGATAGTCGATTGAGTATAGTTATAACTTCTTAGGGTCAGTCGATTTTAGGTTTAACCGTTTAAGTTTAGTGTTATAATTCTAATTTTTAAGTTTTAATTTTAATTTTAGTTTTTAAGTTTATGCTTTAAGTTTTAATTTTAATTATTAAGTTTTAAATTTAAATTTAAATTTTTACGTTTTTGTTATTTAATATTTAATAAATTAATTTAAGTTTTGAATTTTTTACACAAAAAAAAAATTCGCCTTAAGAATAGACTATAGTTATAAATTATTTAATTTTAATTTTAATAAAAAAATCTTAAATTTTAATTAAAAAAATTTAAACTATAGTCAAATTTTGATTAAAAAATAAAAAAAATTAGCCTAAATTGCCCCCGAAGAACCCGAAAAGAACCCATTTTCGGGGTTCTCCGTCGCTGAAGAACCCTAAAAGAACCCTAAAAGAACCCGAAAAGAACCCGAAGAACCCTAAAAGAACCCTGATTTTGTGCTGGAAGTCTCGGGTTCTTCCATGAAGAACCGAGTTCTTCAGGGTTCTTCTGGGAAGAACCCATCCCAGCACCCGGTACGTGGGGACGGGAACCCGGTACAAGTTCGGGAACCCTACCCCTGGGTGCGGGAACCCGTGCAACGCAGGTGGGAGGTCAGAGCCTGAGAAAGGTTGTGAAGCGGATTTCTTTGCTGCTGACATCTGGGTTCAACTCCTGTCTTGAGTGTGAAGAGTTTGGTATGGGGTTTGAAAATTTGTTGAGTGTGGAAAGGGGTTTTTGAGGCAGTGAATTTGTAGGAGATGTTGGTTATTGACAAAGGTAGGAAATTGTTGTCTCCCAGAACCAATTCTGGTTCGACAATTTAGATATTGTTTTCTTTGGTATTTCTCCCTTATTCTATAATTCTTATTGGTTATGTGGGTCCTTATCTTGTCGACCTATCACTCACTATAGGTTTGTTGAGATTTGGGGTTGCTACTACGATTTCCAATCTCAACTTTGGTTATTTCTAATTAGGGAGTCGAATGATACTTTTTTAGTTGGTTGGTTTTGAAAGTTATGTCTGGTTTCTCCTCATTGATGCCTGTAGCTTTGTTTTCTTAATGTAAAAAATAGGGTTATCATTGGGGCATGTCTCTTCTCTCGTTTTGTTTGTGGCTTTGTCTTAACCCTCAAAGAATTGAAAGCTTTAAGGTTGGAGGATATTATTACCCTTGTGAGCTTGGAAGGGGTGGTTTACTTCTTGGCTCAAGTGGGTGTCCATTGTCTAATGTTGGTAATTGCATTATTATCAGTCAATGTTATGTTAATGTTTATTCTATTGGATTGAGTACTCCACAGAGCCTTGAATGTAGGTGTATATGTGGATATTTGAAGAGAAGGCCACCTATGCGTCATGCATCCTAGGCAATTCATGTGCAGTAGGATGGGGGGGTGGTGACAACAACTCTCAAGGTCAATGTAGGACTCGTTTATTTGCTCAAGAATTTTCCGAGGCATAATTCAATGATGTTCCTATAGAAACTAAAGGAGAAATTTGAAACCTGGAAACTATGGTGGGTGCTAAGAGACATTCTTATTCAGACTCTAATATTTTGGAAGAGGAATATTGTTGGATTCATGACCATGGTCATACTAGGAGAAAAAGGAAGAAATACCTCAATTTAATAGCACTTCACTGAAAAATGAAGACCCTGCTTGGTATGGTACTGAAGGATAAGCAAGTGGAAATATATAATGTGTTTTCTTCACTGGAGGATATCAAAATAATGTTGATAAATCAATGATTCTCCATGGATAGGCTTGACGAAGGGCTAACCCATGTTGAAGGGAATTTTCAGAATCACAAGCTCGCGCTCCTCTTGGATCAAGTGCAAATGACCCAAATCTTATTTTTTCCTCTAACTCTTAATGGTTTACAAATGTACTGGCTTATTTGGTCTTAGATTAAGTTTTGTAATGTCTAGATATAACTAGAATGTATGGTTTTGTTTTCTAAGTCTTTTTGTAAATGTTAGATGTGTGACTCTTCTGGCTCCCTAGAATTAGTGAGAATCCTTCTATAAGAAAAGAAGAATCATCATTGTATGACTACACTATATAATATGGTTTTGAAGACGTATTGAGGAAAAAAAGTTTTTAATTTAAAAAAAAAACCTACTATTAAAATATTAATCTCTCTATATATAAACCAACAAAATAATAGTGAATAGTGTTTATAGGAGTTGTCTTTAATGTGACTTTTTGGAGTTTCACGTGGATTTTCTGATGGGAATCCGACTACAAAATTTGAGGTGAAATCTTGATTTGTGTTATTTAAACTGGTTTTTTGACTGCATATATGGATTCAACACCCTGAAAAACCCCTAGGGAACTTCGATTGTGCAAATTTTACCCATCAAACTTGTGATTTAAATGAATTCCCACGGGATTTTAGACAAATTAGATCAGAAAAATAAATCTGAAACTTTTCAAAAAGTCGCATGAAAGACAACTCGGTATTTATAAATATGAAAAGAAAAAAACAACTTCATTTAATTTGTAATACTTCTAATAATAGATATTTATATCATGTTATATTTATCATAAATATTGCAAATCGATTTTAAATATTGAATTAATTAAAATAAAACTATAACTACTAATAAGGCCGCATAGCTAACGTTCCCTACAACTTAGTTTAAATATAACTAAATTAAGATATTTTTTCTTTGTAAATTTGACAACAATGAGAATACATCATGGTCATGTCCAAAAATAATATCGAAATAACATGGGCAATTAAATGAGCAGCTTAACATCTAGAGGTGCCTTCAACGCATCCAATCATAGTTATCGAGGACCTCATGGACAACTAAATTAAAATAATTAAAATATGAAATTATTTTACATTGTATTTATTGATTTTAATTAGGATTGGTTAATTTCAATCATATATTTATGAAATGAAAAATGGTTTTATTATTTTACTTTACTTTAATATAATATATTGATTAATTATATATTCATTAATTGTAATTGTAATTTGATTAATATTATTCATATGTAAATTTAAAATGTAAAAAAATTAAAGTTTTGATTAGAGTAGAATAAATTATTATTTTGTTGAATGACTATAAGTTAGGTGGCTTAAAGTGCTTCTCTCTAATTTTGTAGCTACCATTGCAATGCACTTTACCATTAATTTGAATAAATTAGTATTCATAATTGTTTTATATATTTTACATTAAATTCTTTTATTAGTGGTTTTCTCTAACAAAAGAAAGCATAACCAACATAATTTCTACTTTGAAGGAAACATTACAGAAGAAGTTGCAGACTACATATACCTCGGAATTGACTTCAACAAAAATTTAAGTTGAGATGGTTGTAGAGAGAAAAGAACTTTGGGAAGGCTGGAAATCATTTTATGCTCTTCAAAACAGGTGTAGAGAGGCAGAGTTGTGGGACTGGAAAACTGCTCTAAATCTTTTTGGGCTTCTAGTGATTCCGGTGATTCTCTACGGTTGTGAAATGCGGGCCAGTAGCACAACCGAGATGCATTGGAAACAAATTGAGAAAATTTAAAAGAGTTTGATTACAAACAAATTCAAAATTAAAAGTGCAGTTCCTTATGCTATCTTGTTAAGTGAAACTAGGGCTGCTCCTATTGAAGCAATTGATATGGTGCGAATCATAAGGTATTTGAAAAAAATTGAGCAAATGGAAGAGGGTAGATGGCCTAAGGTTGTGTTTAATGACAGATTGTGCAAAATAAAGAAGACTTGGATGCGGCAAAATAACAAATGGTTTAGTAAATGGGGTATTTTCTTGAGCATGTGTCCTAAAAACAATAAAGAGATAAAAACTTTTGTTATGCATAAGTTACACAAACGTACTTGGGAGAAAGAGCTAGGGAGAAAGAAGAAGTACTACATTGAAGAGTTTAACCCCACTCATAGTCATCGGCAAAAAGTGTACATAGGGGCCAATATTTCTTGGAGATCTAAAATTCTTATTGCTCAATTAAGGACTAATTCTCATCAACTCCGTTGTGAAACTAATTTACCTTGGAAAAACATCTATTCCATCTATGTTTACTATCGACTTGACCAAGTGATATACCAACCATCTGTAAATCTATAATGTATTTTTCCCAGTTAACAATGTTTTCACCAGAAAATCCCAACTCTGCAGCTCATTTATAGATGGAATAAAGTTATAATGAATCAACATCTATTCTAATATGAATTAAGAAGTAAATGCACCTGTCATGAAGTAGTTGGATGATCTCGGCTGGCAGAGTGTGTGTGCCTTACACACCTTGTATAGGATCAATCTCGACTTTAACCATTGTACCATATCCAATACCCCAATGGAGATTTCCAAAAATCCACTACTTGATCTTCATAAATCCATTCCATATATAAGAACACTTCTTGTAGAACCCAACCCAACCTTAAACCATTCTTGGAAAGACAATTTTTTAAAATATTTCTCCTTAACAATCATCTGCCAAATACCAGTCCCAGTAATGGCACGCTAAAAGTTTTTATTCATGAGATCCCATCCAAACGTTTTGATGTCTTTTTAGCACCATCCACCAAACTCCCATTGCTTTGTAATATCACCCAAGCATTCTAGATGAAAATTTTCGCCACTGTTCACCCCTAACCTAAGAAAATTCATGATAATGGCATTGATTTTTTGAATGATTTGGCTAGGGAGAAAGTATATATGCATCAAATATACAAAAATATTCTATAACATCAACTATGCAAGAATCATTCTGCCACCCATGGATAGCCATTTGTGAGCCCATTGTGTCAATCTACAATCAAATTTACTTATCAACCATTGCAAATCCTTGTTGAGATTGTTGGATGGTGTTGTCTTTGATGTCAACCCATGGAGGTGTCTAGTTGGAATTTGACCAAAAATATTAGTCATTAATGTCAAATTGTTAATTAGCGCTTCTTAGTAATTTTCGGATTACATCAAGATGACAACTATATTGTTGGATGGTTGAAAAACCCAAGTCCTAGGGTTTGGGTTCCCTGGACGGAGGATGCACCCTAACTTTGTTGAGGGTTTTTGGTAGTTCAAATAATTGATTTTGTGTTGTAGATATAGGTCATTAGATTCTCCTAGAAGATATGTTTATGTTGATATGTGGTACACCCTGTGGTTCATCCTGGTTTGAGAAAAAAATGAGTTTGAAATTAAAGACCCAGTTTCTGAGCTAAAACCCCTAGGGGTAGTGAGATGACACCTCCTCTTATAGTGGTCAATATATGACATTTTTTTATCACGGTAATCTCACCACATAAGTCGAAGAATCAAAGACAATAAACACATCACTGATTAAGAAAGGTCATCACGTGCTTCACACCCATATGTCACCTACAAGTACACAAAATGGGCTAGTACATTAATTCCTTAAGGATTAACCAAACATCTTGAAAAAATATTAAAATAAATTAAGAATAAACATTGTTTTAAAACGCCCTAAAAGGTCCTCCATAAAACTATAAAAATAAGCCTTATGCCTTCCTCATTTTAATTAAGGCCTAATTCATTTACCGTAAGAACAACGACTTCCTAGATTAAGGATTAATTTTTCTAATTCATTTATCGTAAGAACAACGACTTCCTAGATTAAGGATTAATTTTTTCATTTAATAATGATTATTGAAATATTAGTTCCTCCAATATTCACATAATGAATCCCTCTCCAAAACCCTATTAAAACAAACCTAATACCTTGCTTAGGAATAAAAGCAATTATTTATAGTGACAAAATAGCATTAAAAAATATAAAAATAAAAAGTGCGATCCTAACATCTATCTCCTAACTAGCGTATTATAATTCTATAAAAAGGAATTATCCTAACCTACAATACAACATACATTCTTCACAAACATTTCTCTGAAATTTTTGGTTGTGAACTTCTGAAATATTTCAACGTGGTCATGGAAGCCTTGAGAAAAAAAAAAGTTCGACCTTTGAGGCATTTGTTCTATTTGATTATGTTTTGATTGGTGGTTTGGTTGGAAATTTAGGAAGAGAATCCTTGGATAAGTACTACGACTCTTCTAGGTAAGTTTTGTTCTTTCCCTTATGTACATATCTCTCGGCCTTCATTAAATTAGGACTATGTTATCCTTCAATCTCAGACCTGTGCAATATAAAAATATGACGTGTGGTTTTCAGACCTATCTTATAAGGTCAACCTTCTATGGTGTTTGTAAGTATGTCATAAGTCAAACTTTAGGTTTGCTCTAGATTTGTATTAGGTCTATTTTGGGCTTGTGTCAACTTAGTTAGAGATAACATTTAGGTCTTGTCAAAGTCTGGTTAGGGTGGACTGTGTTAATGAAAATTGGTAGGTTTTTCTAAGTTTCTTTTAAGTCTAATGAAAGGAAGTTTGTTCTCCTATAGTTGCCAATGTATGCCGTTGATTCTCACCATAAGACAGTGGTAGTAATATCGTGTTAAGTTAAATAATTTCATGGACTAAAGGCAATAAACCAATCAATCTTTCAAATTTCCTTTTGTGCATCTTGTTGACAAACCTCTCATTAAAATTATGAACCAAAACAGAGTGCCATAACACTTACCTTATGTGACCCTACAACAGTGATGTGTGCATCAAATTTGTGGACAACGTTGAGTAACCTCAATGAAAATGTGAAGTTGGGTTACACTTTTTTCCCTTTTTACAAAAAAAGATATCATTTTTAGAAGTTCTTCAACTTTCTGCAAGCCAAAGAAATTATTCTGTTTAGAATTTTATTTTACGATAAAAATAAAACTTGTTAGAAATTTTATTAGATTTCTATTACTTATTTTTTGGAATATTTTTATTCACATTTGATATGTCAACTTAACAATTCTTTGAGTGTGTTTTCTTTAACGATCAAAGGATTCATAAAAAGTCATGTTGAGATGCGTTGGTGTATTCTATGAAAAGTTTGTGTTTTTGAGAAAAAAAATGTGTTACAACAATCTAGAGAGAGTCTACTTCGGTATCGTTATATTTACGAAATCGATTGATGCATATCAGAATTAATAGATTTTTTTGAGATGAACCAATATGAAAAAACTGCATATTTTGAATATGTTTCGGTCCGCGTCAAGTTTCTCAACATATTAGTTATAAACTAAAAATCTAAAAACTACCCATTACAGATGACGGACCAATGTAATGCAACATAAAATATTCAATTTTTTTTACAATGTATTTTGGGAGATACGTAATTTTGATTTCACTTAATCATAGTGACCTTCAAAAAAAATTTCACCCATTTTATTAAAAATTAATTAAAATTAGTAAATATCTATGGAATTTGATAAAAGTTATATCTCCTGAAAGAAGATTGAATTTCGCAAATGCTAGTCTTGGTTCTGAAATTTAATTCATAAAATTTGGAGTTTAACCATTCCAAAGTTGAAGAAATGTGTTCAGAGCCAAGTTGCAGCATAGTTGCAGATGTTTTAGTTCGGCTGAGCTTTTTTAACAGTTCGGCCGAATTTTTTTTGCCACTCCGTCTTGTTAGTTTTAACGACTAAAAAGTTTAGGCGAACTTTTGTTCGTAAATCACGTCGGCCGGAAAAAATCGATGAAGCCCCTCCAAAAAAACAAATTTCACAACTATATAAATAACCGATAACGTAAACATTATTTTCGCACATTTTTTCATTTGGGCTAAATTTGCAAAGGAAATTTTTTAGGCTAAATTTTCAAAGGACATTTTTTGGAGGTATTTTTTAAAGTGAAAATTTTTTAGAGTAAGTGTTTTGGGTTGAAGTAAATATTTTATAATAATTTTTTAAAGTGAGTTTTTGTCTAAATTTTTAAAGTGAATTTTTTTGTAGGACTTTGAAGGAAATATTTTGAGCTTCATTTTTAAAAGACAATCTTTTTTCGGATTTTTTAAGTAAGTGTTTTGGGTTGAAGTATGTATTTTTTGAAAAAAATTTAAAGTGATTTTTTTGAAATTAAATTTTTTGTGATGATTTTTTGAAGTGAGCTTTTGTCTAAATTTTGATAGGATTTTTTTTGCAGGATTTTGAAGGAAATTTTTTGAGCTTCATACTAAATTATCATGGGAAATCAAAGAAATTGCAAGAGACAATATGATAAAATAAGAGACCCTAAGGATCATAGAGAACAGGGGAGAGAATATCACAAAAAAAAGAGAAGAACGCTCAATATCGAAAGGGGAAATTAACCTCAACTAGAAGTTGAAGTAGGTATGTAAATGTAAATATTATAAATGATATTTCAAATTTAACTCGTGTATTGTGAAACTTAATTTTTATTTGATGAACTAATTTGAAAAATATTTTTCAATGTAAACACAGAGAGATATTCCTTGTAACATTGATGATGAGATAAAAAAATTTGGAAGAGAAAATGAAAGAGATATTGAACCAATGATTAAAGATGTTTAAAATGTTGAAAGAAATTCAAGTGAAGAAATTGAATCACCAGGTATGTATATATCTGTTGAATGTGTATTATTGAAATTATACATATTTATTAATTTAATTATTTACTGAATATGTAAACTCATTTTGTACATTTAATCCTAATGTGTACATATGAAATCAATATTTTTGATTAGATGTTAGAAAATGTTGACACTGACAGATATGGAGATAAAAAAGATGACCATGTTATACAATATTGTGTTAAGCGCATTATTGATATGTACTTCAAATGTGAAAATGTGGCGGTTCAAGCCCAAATTTTGAGAAGTCTCTTAACATCAAATAAATTAAAGGAAGCTACGACTTTACTGGGTATTCGAAAATCAACCAAAGATAAAAAAATGAAGGAAAATGTGATACAAAATATAAATAGTTCTCTAAATTCAATTAGAATATCTAGAAAGAAAAGTGATTTAGATGCACATAGAGCAATACAAATGGTAGTGGTTTCATCAAGTACTAAAGAGAATCATTTGGTAAAATCTATGGCACAACCATTAGCGACCTCATGAAAAAATTTGCACTAACATTGGAAATTTCGATTGCAAATAGATGTAAATGATGAAATCGCTTGTTGGATAGTTATTTGTAGGCAACCAAACAGAGATAGACTTGGAGAAGATGTTAAAAAAAAAATATATGAATATTGGATGAAAAATTCACGTGTTTCACCAAAATCAAGGGATGTGATGCGACGAAGAATAGCCCGCAATCAGTACGAAAAACATGCAAAACATATCTTGGACACCACTTAGATAGATTTGTTCAATAAGTTGATAGAAGAGAATCATGAAATTAATGTCTCAATTAGTGCTTTTGTGCAACAAAAAATATGGTATGTTAAACCTATCACTGTACGTGACACTTGTTGTTGTCATTATCATGTGGAATTTCAGTTATATTATGACACATTCCTTAATTTTGGTAAAACATTTTGGAAAAATTCACCTCCTCCTTCTACTATCCATGATTTCATATCTAAAATTCTATGTGCAAGAGAAAGCCATGAATTATTTTACCAAAATAAATGTGTTGGTGGTAAAAAGAGCGATCATTGTGGAAATTTGAATTTATTTCACAACAAATATCTTATTGATATAAATGGTCAATCATTGTCCAACATAAAAGTGAAGTGAAAGAGACATGAATATATTCATACATGGATTGGTTCAATTAGTACTGCAAGTGCTAAAAGGATTTATTTACAAGAAGAATAAATTTTTGTGATAGAGTTTTTAAGAAATTTTGAGGCAAAAATTTATAAATACATCAAGCATTCCCATAGATCTCGATGGCAGGACTTGCAATTCAAAAACTCTCGTGAAGTTTTTCCACCAGGGACCATTTTGTCAATAGTTGATTTTGCAGAAAATTACACATTTGTTCCACAAAAATAAACACAGTGAATACTATCATTCTGACCAAGTCTCCATGCTTGTCCATATTCTATATAGACACGTTGAATTTTTTTTGATCATATAGAAAGCACTAGTGAAAATCGACATGTTATTAAATAATATCACTTTTATATCAGTGATGATCGTACACATGATACGTATTTTGTAAACCATTGTTTTGATAAGATTTATGACTCATTGAAAAGTCGTGGAATAAATTTCAATGAACATTGGATATGGTCTGATGGATATGCATGTCAATTCAAATCTTCACGATCATTCTTTTGGTTGTGTCGTCCTCATATGAAAACACACATTAAAAATTGTTGGAATTTCTTTGAGACTGGTCATGGAAAAGAAGAACATGATGGTGCAGGGGCATGTATAAAACGAGCATTTTGAAGATATAAAATGGACCACTCTGCACACCGACTTGTCTCAACTGAACAAGTTGTTTAATGGTGCATCGTTGCACTAAGTCATGAGACTAACTGGTCAAGGGAAGTACGAAGGTACATGTGCATATATACAAATTAACTTGCATATATATATATATATATATATATATATATATATATATGTAGAAATTTAATATACATGATCTAATTTTTATTAATTTTCTAATTTTAAACATTATTTATCACAATGATTATCTTTGATTGTATTTTGAATAACATATTTTTATTCTTGATTGAATTTTCCATATAGATTTTTTTGGCATATTGGAGTCCAAGATGTAGATATATCGATTGGAAATGACGTTGAAACAATAAAAGGGACTTGAAAATTGCATTCAATTAAAACAAAGGAGTACCAAAATGTGTTTGCATTTGATAAAATAAAACATTTTTGTTTTTGTCATGTTTGTATAGACGACACATAATCCAATGATTTTTGTGAAAACAAAATATATGTAAAATATTGGAAACATACATAAATAAATACAAAGGGGAAAATGTCTGTTGCAAACTTTGAAGAAATGCAATCAGAGGAGACTATATTATCATCTGAAGGTGATCGAGTTTTTTATCTTGTTAGACAAGGTAGCATTTCAATTGCTTTCAAATGATAGAGATTTAGAAATAGATAATAAAATCAAGTACACATGTTAATTTTAAAGTTAATTTTTCATGTTAATTATGATCTAAATTTATCTAAATTTGTTTTATTGTGTAGGAGATTTTTTTATTGTAGTTTCACATACTAACAACGTAGAAAATGTCAAGTATTATTTGATGCGTTGCACTGAACCAAAGATGGAATTATTGGAAAACTATGATGATAATGGGTTTATATATGACAGAGGGTCTATTATATTGAAAAGGTTATTTTTTGCAACAAAATCATCAAATTCGTGATTTTGTTTACTTTCAAGACTATGAACATGATGTCATAAGTTGTCAATATAGTCACTTTGTGGGTGCAACACGCATAAAGTTAATAGAAGTTCAATCAAAGAAAATTTTGAAAATTAAGAAATGGAAAATATCAAAAGTTGATCATGAACGAATCATTGAAGATGCCATTCTATTAGATTTTTTTAAATTGAATTGCCCAATGATTTCTTTTCCTTGGATTAATCATTTAGAACTTAAAGAACTCAAGTAGAAATTGCTAGCCTTTTTTTTTGTGCATTCTTAAGTTTTACATTATTATATGTATATTTTATGTTATGTACAAGTGTTTGCACATGTACATTGTTTTTCCACATGCACACAAGTAGTAATTTATACACATGTACACATACGTGTAGATTCTCTGGTCTTAAATGATTTTATACATTCTTTGGTATGATCTTGTTAATTTTATGTCATTATATTGGAAAATGTACATGTATCTAGCATATTTGATATAATGAAAATTTTAAGTTATGATTTTGTTGTAGAAATCTAAATAAAATTATAATATTCATTCTTGAATGCAAAATATGTGGTATGTGTTTTGTAATTTCCAGTTTACTATCAACTGACATCCATAGTAGCCTTTCTATGTACATTAATGAAAAATGTTGTGTATTGGATATGTTCAACCTTTAATTAAACTGAGAGGGGGGGGGGGGTGAATCAGTTTAACACATTCCTGATCTTTTAAAACTTTTCATTAAACTTATTTACACCTTCATTTCATATCCAATTTAATGTGTGAGTAATCTAGAATGTAAGCAGCAAGTATTATTTTAATATAGCAGTAGACTTAATATGAGAGCAACAGGTATTAAGCAGATGATACATATCAGAACAATACATAAATATCATGCACAGAGACACCAAATATAAGTGGAAACCCATAAAGGGAGAAAACCACATCTTCTTATTGTTGTGATGCAAAGGCAAGCTCCAACTCCCTCTCACCACTGTTTTTCTGCAGGCACCTACCTACAGGAGGCTCCAACCTCAATTCTGCAAGCTACAACTTGCAAGGAAGCACCAAATCCCTTCAATTTTCTGTAGGCACCAACCTACAGGAGGCTTCAACCTCAGTCAGCTACAACTGACAGCTATCAAGCTGCAACTTGATAGGGAAGCTCCAACTTCCTCAATTTAACAAACTGAATGTTTGCTGATTTACCTCAGATATCATCTCTGTTCTGTAGCTTCTCTTTCTGCTCTTCTTTTCTTGATCTTCTCTTCCTTATACTTCTATACTCTGCCTTCTCTATCTTTTTTCTCTCTCTCTCTATTACCCCTCACTTAAGCTTAGCAAAATTGATATTATGTATATAGAAATTCTCACATGACTGTTTGTATTTCACAAGGAATCCTAAGTGAACAGTCATGACTCTTTGGCTTCTGTCTTCTTATTCCTTTTTCCAACTCCTTTTTAGAATTGCTACAATATGTACAAATTTCCAAGCTATAGTGGGATTTTGTCTTTTCTTTAGGATACTTTCCTTTGCATCACAAACAATAAAAAATAATTACATCATTTACATTCACATTATTAATTACATATTTCAATATCACTCAGCTCCTCTTCTGAACTTTGGCTTTACTAGATTTTGTCTTTTTCTACTGCTGTTAAGAAACTGTTCTGCATCTTCTTTGTTTACTGTCATTTTTACATTTCACCTGTTCACTGCTCTTCTGAATCCTTGTATTTTTCTTGTTCATGAACTTTCATCTCTGCACACTCTCCTCTTCTTTTCTTTTCCTTACACATTCATCCAACCTTACTCTCCTTTTCGTTTTCTCCTGTATGCAGTTCCCTGTTCATTGTAGTTATATAATAGTTGATTTTAAATCTGGGCAAACTTGAATTAATGCGGAAAATTCATTTTCCATGGTTATAAAACCATACATATGAATTCATTCATATTTCAGTCATTACAGTATTCCCAATCCGGGCAATCTCGTCACATTCCTTTATTCTATGCTGGCACATTTAAATAAACAAGTCTGAGTATTTTTATGTCTCAATTTAGAGAATTGAGATGTTCATTCAACATTCCGCCATGACTATAACCTGACTGTCCATCGCATATAAAATCATATCGTATACCCTCGATCATTTAACTACGCGCCTGGATCATATTCAAACTTTATTATACGTAATATTTTCATATATATTCCATCGGACCTTATAATGTGTCAAATAGCATTAATAAACCAATTCTTTACATATATTTCCGCCCTGGGCCCACCTATGTAGCCAATCAAACGTATGGACCGTACCTGGCTGATTCCACGTGCCATCCAACGGCTGTCATTGCATTGCCCGATCCAATGGATATCGCACGGGCTACATGCACGAAAGATAACGTGCGATGGCGCGTCGTACTCGATTTATCCTCCGCACATCTTGGTTAGAATCCGAGCAAGTTCTACGAACGATTGCCGTCGGATAGCCCTCTTCCAGATCAACGGCTCGTGACAATTTCGCTCAGCGTCTCTGGTATGAAGAATAACGTGCGATGGCGCAGTTTAACAAGCGGTTTTGTAATGGGTCCATAAGCCACGTGTCGATTCCTGTATGGAATCGCTCGCAACTCCTCGAATACCGCCTTCCGTATACGTGTGGTGCGATGAATACCACCATCTAGCGCCAAACCGCCGTCACTGTTCATATGGGTCACGGTTCCGCTTAATTCCACGCAAGGTTCCATCGTATAGTTAAATATACCGTTTTAACGCTAATTTCTTCGCATTAACACTAACTCCTGGCAACATCAAACATGCGCTGGTTCCGTCTTATTTACACAAGGTTCCGTCCGAATCTCCATTGTATTATCACTCCGTTACATAGTTCATACATACACAGGATATGATTCTCTGTTACACAGTTCATACACACACAGGATATGATTCTCAGACTTTATTTATATATACATAAATAACGCCCGGCTTGGAATTTTATAACTGCTCTGCCTCTGCTGCTTCTGATAACGCTTCTGCCTCTTATTATATTCTCTTTCTCTGCCTCTATAACTATTTGTCTTATGCTCTCTCTCTTTATTTCATGTTGCCTCATTGCCTCATTGCCTTATTGCCTTATTGCCATTAATGACAATATTTCCAATAGTCTCCCCCTTTGGCATTGATGGCAATAACCTCTGTATTCTTTTAGAAGCCCATTTTTTTTCGTTTTCCTCCCCCTTTGACATCAATGGCAAAGGATTGCTCACTTACTAACTTGTTTTCTGTATTTCTTCTACTGAATTATGTTTAGGCCCTCTTCTGCTGACTTTGTACCATGCTGCTCCAGAGTGATGTACCAGACTTGTTGAGAGAACACTTTGAGGATTATTGAACTTGAATATGCACTATAAATTGGTATTGTCCAAAGCACAATCTCCTTTCACTAGTATAAGGCTGAAAGTGAGGATACTGATCCTTCATAGAATACATTGTATCAGCTTTATCTAGTCAGAGATGTATGATTGGATTTAGCAACTAAAATGCTGAGAGGCTTCAAATGCGCTGAGAGGCTTCACTACTCGTCTTTTATGTTTTATATAATGTTTCAGAATACAATACTGATCCTTTTGCTCTGTAATTGAATTTTTGATGCTTGAATAATGCAGATAACTCTAGGATAATAACTTGGTGTTATTTTGCCTTAAACCTTTGATTCCGAGGACCTGATTCATGCTTTCCTTGTTGGTTGTTCTCCCCCTGGAATGATATTTTCGTTTTTGTTCTCCCCCTGAAATTGTGCTTCCTCTTTATATTAGAGAGTAGCATCTGCAGATACTACCCCTAGTTTATCTCTCAAGTATTGAAATGGTTCTCTAGCAAGAGGTTTGGTAAATATATCAGCTTTCTGTTCTTTCGTTGGTACATATTCCAGCTTTACTATCTTCTGAGCCACTTGTTCTCGGAGGAAATGATACTTGATTGGAATATGCTTAGTTTTTGAGTGAAGTAAAGGATTTTTAGATATACTTATAGCACTTGTATTATCACATTTGATTGAAATAGGTTCATCAATGCTTACCTTCATGTCTTGAAGAGTTTGCTTCATCCACATGACTTGTGTACAACATGCTCCTGCTGCTATATATTTTGCTTCAGCTGTAGACAGAGAGATGGATGTTTGTTTCTTGCTTAACCATGCCACCAGACTTTCTCCTAGATAGAAAGCACCTCCACTTGTACTTTTCCTGTCATCAACACAGCTGGCCCAATCTGCATCTGTGTATGCTGTTAAAGTGAAGCTTTTGCCTTTAGGATACCAAAGTCCATACTGTGTTGTTCCTTGTAGATATCTGAGTATTCTTTTTACTACCAGAAGATGGTTTTGTTTAGGTGCTGCTTGATATCTTGCCACTAGTCCCACTGCTAGCATGATGTTTGGTCTTGATGCTGTCAAATACAACAGGCTTCCTATCATGGATCTGTAGAGTTTTTGATCTACATCTACAGTCCCATCCTCAGCACACAGATTGCATCCCGTGATCATGGGTGTTGTCACAGGTTTGCAGTCCTCCATTTTGAAAAAATTTAGCATTTCTTTTAAGTATTTTTCTTGAGAGATGAAAGTGCCTGTGTTCTTTTGTTGAATTTGTAGTCCTAAGTAGAAACTGAGCTCTCCAATCATAGAAATTTCAAACTCTGTTTTCATCTCTTCAGCAAACCCTTTTTCTAGTTCATCTTTGTTGCTTCCAAACATAATGTCATCAACATACACTACAACAATCAGGAGTTCATTTTCATGGGCTTTTATGTATAGATTGCTGTCTACTCCACCTCTCTTAAAACCCTGTTGTTGCAAATATTTATCCAGTCTCGAGTACCAAGCACGAGGGGCCTGTTTCAGTCCATATAGGGCCTTCTTCAGTCTGCATACATAGTCTCCTTTTTCTGTCAATGAGAAGCCTTCTGGTTGTTCCATGTACACTTCTTCTTCTAGATCTCCATTAAGAAAAGCAGACTTTACATCCATTTGATATACCTTGAAGTCTTGGTAGCATGCAAATTCCAAGAACATTCTGATAGCTTCCATTCTGGCTACAGGGGAAAATGTTTCTTCATAATCAAGTCCTTCAATTTGTGAGTATCCTTTGCAGACCAACCTGGCTTTATTCCTGATTACTTGTTCTTGCTCATTCATTTTGTTTTTGAATACCCATTTTGAACCAATGATATTCTTCTCAATTGGTCTAGGAACTAGTTCCCAGGTATTGTTCTTTTCAATTTGGTCCAATTATTCATTCATTGCATTTACCCAAGATTTGTCCTTGTTGGCTTCTTCAAATTTCTTTGGCTCTATTTGTGACAGCATGGCTATGTATACCTCTTCAATTTGTTATGTTAGCTACCTTCTTGTTTGGACTCCTACACTCTTGTCTCCTATGATTTGATCTTCTGGATGGTTCTTTCGAGTGTATATTGAGGGAGCTTTAGAACTCAGCTCTGTATCTTCTATAGTCTTGCTTGTTTCCTCATCATCTTGGTTTTCTTCTTCATGGTTGTCTGATGGACTGCAGCAGTCTGTATTTCGTGTATTGTTTGGAAGATCTTCATCAAATCTCACATCAATACTTTTTACCAATTTCCGAAGGGTCTTGTTGTAGCACCTGTACCCTTTAATTTTGGAAGCATATCCTAGAAATATCCCTTCATCTGCTCTTGCATCAAATTTTCCAAGATTTTCATCATTATTCTTTATGTAGCATTTGCTGCCAAAGACTCTAAAGTGCTTGATTGATGCAGGTTTACCATGCCATAGCTCATAAGGTGTCTTGTCACTGTTAGGTCTTAAATGAGCTTTGTTTAGAATATGTATTGCTTTGTGTACAGCTTCTGCCCAAAAGGTTTGAGCAATATTATTCTATTGCATCATGGCTCTAGAAATTTGTTGAACAGATCTGTTTTGTCTCTCTGCTACTCCATTCTGCTGAGGTGTCCCTGCAATAGTAAATTGTTGTTTTATGCCATGTTCATTGCATAGGTCTGCAAAGTCATAATCAGTAAATTCTCCTCCTCTATCTGATCTGATACATTTTAGCTTGCATCCAGTTTGATTTTCTACTAAAGCTCTGAATGTCTTAAACTTTTCTAGTGCTTCTGATTTGTTCTTGAGAAAAGCAACCCATGTCATTCTGGAGAAATCATCTATTATCTGCATGAAGTAGGATTCTCCACTTGGTGTTTTAGTTCTTGCAGGTCCACACAGATCCATGTGCACAAGCTGGAGTGGTCTTCTTGTTGATAGCTCATCTTTAGATTTAAAGGATGTGCGAGTCTATTTCCCCAATTGACAAGATTTGCATATGGTATTTGAAGGCCTTTTTATTTCTGGCATATCTCTGATAGCTTTCTTCTTGCTCAGTGTGATGATATGGTCGAAGCTGAGATGTCCCAATCTCCTATGCCATAACCATGACTCCTCAAGTTTGCTAATATGGCAGGCTTCATCTTCCTCTTTCACTATGTACACATTACTCTCTGTTCGAACACCTTTGAGCAGAGTCTTTCCTGTTGTGCTTGACCTGACTACACAATCTTGTGCTCTAAAACGAACTTCACAGCCTTTGTCACACATCTGACTGACACTCAGTAAATTTGGTTTCAGTCCATCTACAAATAGTACATCTTGGGCCTTTCCTCTTCCATTATCTATGCTGACTGAGCCTTTTCCCTTGATCTTACCTGATTTATCATTGCCAAAAGTAACATTGCTAGATTTCTTTTCATCAAGAGTTATAAACTTGATTTTGTCTCCAGTCATATGTTTTGAGCAGCCACTGTCTAGCTACCACTGGATTTTAAGGTCTTGAGCAGTTAGGGCTAGGTTACATTTATTCTCCTTCTTTATCCACTGGAAGCACCCTTTTGTTTGGTATCTTTTGTGGGATGATGGAATACATTTTCTTAGAGGACATTTAGAAGGTATATGTCCAACTTGATTGCATACACAACATTTGATCATAATTTTTGCAGAATTATGAGTATGAACAAAATTCCTTTGAATCATAAACCTCCTTGAGGTGTTAAACATCAATCTTTGTCCATACTTTCTACATTCAATGATTTTATGACCAAATTCCTTACAATAAAAGCAGTAACCATAGAAGCTATTTTCATACCTGATGTAAGGTTGTCTCTTCCATTTGTTTGCTTGAGGCAGTCTCTTCAATGTTTTCATCTTTTGCTGGTTTGAATTACTCCTTCTTGTATGACAATATGCAGCAATGTGTCCCAACTTGTGGCAGACATAACAGGTGGCATTATTCATTGGAGGGAAGAATCTTCTTTGATGGTTTCCAAATTTTACATATTCAGGGGTCTTAGTATTTATTACATTCTTTGCTACTAGTGGTTTCTTCTGATCTCTGTCTTCCTTATTGAAGATTTCTTCTTTTGTAGGAATTGTTTGAGCTACTTCATCATTCTTCTTAGCTTTTACAAAAATAATATTTTTGTTTTCCTTTTCTTTGCCTTTACTCGATTCTCCTTCATAGCCTATTCCTGTTTTTATCATTGGGGATCTTTGAGCAACCAGAATTTCATTCAACTTACTAGAGCTTGTTGTTTGAGAAGTGTTTATAACCACTTTCATTTGAGCATTTTCTAGTTTCTTCCTGAGACATACTACTTCTTCTTCTAGTTTCTCTTGTTCTCGGGTTTTATCCTTGATTTGCTGAAGTAACATGTCTTCTATCTTCTTGGCTTCTTCAAGCTCTACCTTTAGCTGCATGAGGACTTCTGAGTTTTTTTCTTCTCTTACATACTTAAGAAGAATGTCCTTTTGTTTTCTGCACTTCAATTTGAGTCTATCAATCTCTTCCAGAGCACTTCTTAGCTCCCCCTCAAGGTCGATTTCCCCTTCTTCTTCTTCATCTTCTAGCAGAAGTCCTTCAAGATCTTTTCAAGGTTCCTTCTTCACTTGAGGGTTCATCTGAATCTTCAGATGTACTGCTGTCTTGTTGAGCATAGAAGGATTTTCTGCTGAACTTCTTTCCTTTCTGCCAGTTCTTTGATTTTTTTTTCTCTGACTCTTGAGCCTGATTCCTTATTTTCTTGTGAGGACACTTAGCAGCATAGTGTCCCACTCTTCCACACTTAAAGCATTTGAAGAGGAGTTTACCTTTGTATTTACTTGAGCCTCTATCCAATTTCTTGACAAACTTTGCCTCTTCTTCATCTGAGCAAGAGCATATGTCTCCCTCTTCTTCTTTCTTCTTTTCTATTTTAAAGGTTGCTTCCCTCGTACTTGGCTTCTTCTGTGGGAGCCTCATTTCATAAGCTGTTAGATTTCAAAGTAGCTGGTTCATGGTCAAGGTCTCCCAATCAACTGTTTCTTCTATTGCAGACACCTTTGGATTAAACCTGGATGGAAGAGATCTTAGAATCTTTTGCACAATTATACTTTCTGGCATTTTTTCTCCAAGAGCTTTCATTTGTTAATGATTTCTGCAGCTTTTAGGAAGAAATTGGCAATGTCTTCATCATCATTCATTTTTAAGTTTTCAAACTGGGCTCTATAGACTTGAAGTTTGGCAGTCTTTACTTTCTAGTCTCCCTCATGTATGTTTTCAAGAGTATCCCATATTTTTTTGGCAGTGTCTTTATGCATTACTTTAATAAACTCTGCTTCACACAATCCATTCAAGATGGCATTCATGGCTTTACCATTAGCCACAAAATATTGTTTTGATTCTTTTTCTGCATCAGTTGCCTTCGGGGCATATCCTAATTCCACAGCAGCCCAGACTTCTATTCCTAGAGACATTATGTATGTCCTCATTCTGATTTTCCAGAAAGCATAATTTTCACCAGTGAAGAAAGGGGCTTTATTGGTTGAGCATCCTTCTTTACTAGCCATCTTGGGAATCTAGGATCTCCTTTCAGTTGTTAGACTTGAACAAAGGAACCTGCTCTGATACCAATTGTTGAACCTTTAATTAAACTGAGAAGGGGGGGGGGTGAATCCGTTTAACACATTCCTGATATTTTAAAACTTTTCATTAAACTTATTTACACCTTCATTTCATATCCAATTTAATGTGTGAGTAATCTAAGAATGTAAGCAGCAAGTATTAGTATAATATAGTAGTAGACTTAATATGAGAATAGCAGGTATTAAGCAGATGATACATATCAGATCAATACATAAATATCATGCACAGAGGCACCAGATATAAGTGGAAACCCATAAAGGGAGAAAACCACATCTTATTATTGTTGTGATGCAAAGGAAATCTCCAACTCCCTCTCACCACTGTTTTTCTGCAGGCACCAACCTACCGGAGGCTCCAACCTCAATTCTGCAAGCTACAACTTGCAAGGAAGCACCAACTCCCTTCAATTTTATGTAGGCACCAACCTATAGGAGGCTTCAACCTCAATCAGCTACAACTGACAGCTATCAAGCTGCAACTTGATAGGGAAGCTCCAACTTCCTCAATTTAGCAAACTGAATGTTTGCTGATTTACCTCAGATATCAGCTCTGTTCTGTAGCTTCTCTTTCTACTCTTCTTTTCTTGATCTTCTCTTCCTTATACTTCTATACTCTGCCTTCTCTATATTTTTTTTCTCTCTCTCTCTCTATTACCCCTCACTTAAGCTTATCAAAATTGATATTATGTATATAGAAATTCTCACATGACTATTTGTATTTCACAAGGAATCCGAAGTGAACAGTCATGACTCTTTGGCTTCTGTCTTCTTATTCCTTTTTCCAACTCCTTTTTAGAATTGCTACAATATGTACAAATTTCCAAGCTACAGTGGGATTTTGTCTTTTCTTTAGGATACTTGCCTTTGCATCACAAACAATAAAAAATAATTACATCATTTACATTCACATTCTTAATTACATATTTCAATATCACTCAACTCCTCTTCTGAACTTTGGCTTTACTGGATTTTGTCTTTTTCTACTGCTGTTAAGAAATTGTTTTGCATCTTCTTTGTTTACTGTCATCTGTACATTTCACCTGTTCACTGCTCTTCTGAATCCCTGTATTTTTCTTGTTCATGAAATTTCATCTCTCGTACACTCTCCTTCTTTTCTTTTTCCTTACACATTCATCCAACTCATTTCCTTTTCGTTTTCTCCCGTATAGAGTTCCCTGCTCATCGTAGTTATATAATAAATACGGATTTTAAATCGTGGGCAAACTTGAATTAATGCGGAAAATTCATTTTCCATGAAATGAGTAAAATCCATACATATGAATTCATTCATATTTCATTGATGACATTATTCCCAACTGGGAAATCTCGCTTTCACATTCTCGACATTCTATGCAGTGAGGATTAGTAACAACAAGTCTGAGTATTTTTATGTCTCAATTCAAGGAATTGAGATGTTCATTCAACATTCCGCCATGACTATAGCCAGATTGTCCATCGCATAGAAAATCATATCGTATACCCTCAATCCTTTAACTACGCGCCTGGATCATATTAAAACTTTATTATACGTAATATTTTCATATATATTCCATCAGACCTTATAATGCGTCAACTAGCATTAATAAACCAATTCTTTACATATATTTCCACCCCGGGCCCACCTATGTAGCCAATCAAACGTATGCACCGTACCTGGCTGATTCCACGCGCCATCCAACGGCTGTCATTGCATTGCCCGATCCAACGGATATCGCATGGGCTACATGCGCGAAAGATAACGCGCAATGGCCCTTCGTACTTGGGTTATCCTCCGCACATCTTGGTTAGACTCCGAACAAGTTCTACGAACGATCGCCGTCGGATAGCCCTCTTCCAGATCAACGGCTCGTGACAATTTCGCTCGACGTCTCTGGTACGAAGAATAACGTGCGATGGCACAGTTTAACAAGCGGTTTTGTAATGGGTCCATAAGCCACGTGTCGATTCCTGTATGGAATCGCTCACAACTCCTCGAATACCGCCTTCCGTATACGAGTGGTGCGATGAATACCACCATCCAGTGCCAAACCGCCGTGACTGTTCATATAAGTCACGGTTCCGCTTCATTCCTCGCAAGGTTCCATCATATAGTTAAATACATCGTTTTTCGCTAATTTCTTCGCATTAACACTAACTCTGGGCAATATCAAACATGCGCTGGTTCCGTCTTATTTACACAAGGTTCCGTCCGAATCTCCATTGTATTATCACTCTGTTACATAGTTCATACATACACAGGATATGATTCTCCGTTACATAGTTCATACACACACAGGATATGATTCTCAAACTTTATTTATATATATATAAATAACGCCCGGCTTGGAATTTTATAACTGCTCTGCCTCTGCTGCTTCTGATAACGGTTTTGCCTCTTATTATATTCGCTTTCTCTGCCTCTGTAGCTATTTGTCTTATGCTCTCTCTCTTTATTTCATGTTGCCTCATTGCCTTATTGCCATATTGCCTTATTGCCATTAATGACAATATTTCCAACATGATATTTTTTAATGCAATTTTAAAATTTTATGAAATTGTTTGACACATCTATGTACACCTAGAATTTTATGATTGTTTTTAGAGAATGATTTCAAATGAAATATGCATGAATTAAATGCAAACTTGCTTTCATTGCTACATATTCATGAACTTGAATATATATGTATTTAACCTATAATATGTAAAACCATATATGATTGTTTTATTTATGACACATGATCATGTAAAAAATGTACTTAAATATCACTTTGAATAGATGTATGTCCTAATTATATAACATTCATACATGTTCAAATGCATTTAACATGTACCACATGTGTTTTGTAATTTTCAATTTCAATCTAGATTCATTTTAAATAACAAATGACAAAACAACTTGAGCTTTAAAAACAAAACATTTAATCTAAAATTGAGTCTAAATTAACATTATAACAACAAATTATCATGTATTCAAAATGTAATGTAACTAAATACATTTATGTACTTCAATCATTGTTACATATTCATGAACTTAAATATGTATTTAACCATCTATAATTGTTTTAAATGACAAATGATAATGGGAAAAATGTACACCTAAATATCACTTTTAATAAATATATTTCCTAATTGTATAACATTCACACATGTTCAAATGCATAACATGTACCACATGTGTTTTTTTATTTGCAATTTAAATCTAGATTCATTTTAAATAACAAGTGACAAAACAACAAGTTTTAAAAACAAAACATAATTTAAGATCATATAAGTTAACATTATTTAACAACATGTGATCACATGCCAAATGTAACAACTATCCAAAACTAAAAACAATTTAATAAAAGTAAATGTAGTTCAACTATCCAAAATGTAAAATATGTCCAAAATTTATATCATGAACAATAAAAGTAAATATAACAATGTATCAAGTGTTACAAGTATCAAGTTATATAGAAAATTAAATATGACATATGTTTAAGTTATAAAAAAACTAGATCAAATAAAATGTTGCACGTGCATTAATCAAATAGAGAATTTGGCTGCAATGTATTTTCCAGCAGCTTCTTGAGCCTCCTTGTGCTATCATCTGAAGAATGGAGAACCTACATAACGTGTAAAAATTAAATTTAATGTTTTAAAATTAAATGAGAATGTAGAAATACATAAAAAAACAAAATGAAAAAAAAAATTCGTGCAATACCTCATGTAGTTCCCCCTCCATTGTCCTGTGTTGGCCCTAATTGTATATACATATATATATGTACACATTTATAAGAAATTTATATTAAGTGTATTAAAATTAAAATTTAATGTTTTCAAATTGAATGAGAATGTATAACTTCAATAAAACAAACTAAATGACAAAAAAGATGAAATTTTCATGAAATACCTCATGTACTCCCCCCTCCATTGTCTCGAGTTGGCCCTAATTGCATATACATATATATGTACACATGTATAAGAAATTTAAATTACATGTATTAAAATTAAAATTTGATGTTTTAAAATGGAATGAGAATTTATAACTTCAATAAAACAATCTAAATGAAAAAAAATTAAAAAAAATCATGCAATACCTCATGTAGTTCCCCCTCCATTGTCCCATGTTGGCCCTGCATCAATGCATCCTCTATGATAAAATGTACAATATACATGTACAAGTATATATATATTAAAAAATTTCAAATGAAAATGCATAAACTAAAGTAATAATATTAAAAAAAATTTAGACAACTTCTTGTTCAAATTGTTTGGATGTTCCTATCTCCTTCATACACTCCATCGTTAAAGTCCTTGGACAGCGAAAATCATCTCCACAAACCTAGAATTCAAAAATTTTAAAACTGTAAAATAACTCAAGATCTAGATCTCATTTTTTAATGAAACTTTCACTTCAATTTATAACTTGAAAGATAAATGAAAAATTGAATACTTGTGACGGTGGATTTGACACATCTCCTAACATGGAAGAAGAGGGTGGCTCCATTGAGAAAACATCAGATGAATTATAATCTGTTAACATTTAATTATATACATGTGTGTACAAAATTATTTCTTTTAAAAATATGTCATCATGATACTGATATAATAATAGAATAATAATTGTACATCAACATCATGAAATCTTAAAAAACATTAACATTTCCCAACATATCATCCTGATTGCGAGGACCTGAAACTTCGACCGTGATATTATCAAATTTTTCGTTCATCAAGTGTGTTAACTGTAAATTTTGAACATATGATACATTTTCGTTAGATTAACATATACAAATAAATATTTATATGTAAATTACAAAATACATTAAAATATTCACCCTAACCATAAACACATACCAATCCCATGCCCTCTTCCTCATGAAGAATTAAGTCTTGCCAACCATTGTGACAATGCTTTGCATATGTTCTAAGCTCTTCAATGCTCATGTTGTCTATATCATCATATGTACTATACACAAAATTAGCACGTGCATTCTCTCGTGCTCTTTGTCGATTCAGACCAATATCAATTCCACCAAGTCTAGTTTGAACATTGTCTATGATGACATCCCTTGCTTCTCGACTAATTTGAGAAGTGGCATCCATCTATGACCTCAAATTTTCCATATGAAGAGGTTAGATTAAAAATGGTGGCTCGGGGTGAGGAAACTCAACATCACTCTATGTACTACAAGGAAAATACCCTCTAGAGGAGGTTATAAAGGAGGTTTTTAGTGTTATAAAATTGGCCAAAATTGTCAAAAAAAACTTTGCTACAACATTCGTTTATGGTTATGGAGGTTTTGGCAGAGATTTTAATGGAAATTCAACACAACTAAAAGAAATGGGTGGCTGGAGGTTGTTACGGATGTTTTTTTCATCGGTGCACAACTCGAGCTTGAACGCACCAATGCGTACATCTAGAAGGTGGCCCGGGCTGGTCGAAGGAGAATGCATGGGGTCGTCAAGGTATAAAACCACACCGGGCACAATGTTGGTGATACAATGCACGGGGCCATTCTAATTGGTCTTGGGATTTGTGCGGTGCCTATAGGTCGTCTCAATGCACCGGTGCGTATACTTATAGAAATGCACTGGTGCGTAGTATCACACAAATGCATCAAGATTTATAATTGGTATCGATATTTGTGTGGTGCCCATAGGTCGTACAAATGCACTGATGCGTAGAGACACATGAACGCACCAGTGCGCAGTATCACACATACACACCGAGATTTATAATTGGTATCGGTATTTGTACGGTGCCCAGAGGTCGTCCAAATGCACTGGTGCGTAATTCCACATAAACGCACTGGTGTGCAGTACCGAAGAAACACCGATATTTTTAATTGGTTTTGGTATTTGTGCGGTGCCCATAGGTCGTAGAAACGCACCGGTGTGCTTCAGAATACAAACGCACCGGTGTACAGTAATTGACACGCACCGGTTTTTACTTTGTATTTTTTAGAAACATCGACCTGTGACAGTGCAATTATTGTGATTGTTTTAAATTCATTATTCATCAAAATTCGACACATCTTATAACAGTATTCATATTAATTAATTTTTTATTAATGCATTTGAATGTGATGTTTGGATTAATTTGTTATATCATATCATAATTATTATGATTTTTAAAAATTCATTATTCATCAAAATTTGACACATATATATCTTATAACAATATTGATATGAGTTAAATTTTTATTAGCGCATTTGAGAATGACAATGGAGAACACAATAGCGACAATGGAGAATGCAATAGAATAAATTAAAACATATATATATATATATATATATATATATATATATATATATATATATATATATAAGACAGTCTTTGTCATACAAAATGGGATAGTTATTGGTATCCCTTTGTCTTTCAATCGGGACACTATGTACATTACATTAAACAAAATGTCTGATTTCACAGAATAATATTTCAAAAAATACGTCTTGCTTTGATATCCAAACATAGTGATCATCATTCTTCGCTTGAACTGCTGTCACTGCTAGAGCTACTTCCATGACTTGGGTTATTTTCAGGAATTTTTTGTTTAATGTGTTGATTGTTTTCTTTTTCTTCACCTTCCATCTACAAACATAAAAATAAACTGTAACGAGTGTATATACATTGGTGAGAATAATGAAAATTGAAATATTAAATAATATACATCAATGCAAATAAAAAAGAAATGACGTACCATTGCAACAATTTACTCATAAACTATACACATTCTTTCAAAACCATGTAACATGCCATATTTCAGATTTCATCTGTTGGCGCAGCTCCATACTTTGTTTCCTGCAAGTTTTATACCCCATAACAAATCATATATTTAATATAAAAGATTTTTTTGTTCTATTAATTATAGATGGAATTAAGTAAAACAAGATCATAGATCATATTTAACCTAATTTCAATCAGTTCCTCTGATGGTTTTTCTTTGTATGTTAGCACTTGTTTGAGTACATTCAATGATGATTTTTGTAAAATAACTTAAAAAATACAAAAATGAAATCTAGTTAAGTTGTTATAAGGAAGTAAAAATTACTCAAAAACTTAGATATCAACCTTTTTCTTCCTTGTCCTGTTTTATGTGCTAAATGGGTTCCATTTTATTTTATTTTCTACAAGAAAATACTTGAAAATAATATTTAATGCTAAATTGTTTATTTATTGTACCTAATGATCGAAAAATTCAATGATTACATATTACATTTGAAGCACGTTGTTGTTGAGATGGCTCCTCCTGCGATGCAATTTTGTCCATTTCTTTGACCATCTCTTTGTACATCTTTTTGGACATTCCTACTGGCATATTTCTGTTATTAGCTCGTTCATATTTTGAGATTTTCATAATCTTCCTGAAAATGTAACATGACAATAAGCTATTTAATTTTTATATTGATATATGAAAACTAAATATAACAAAAGTGACATTTATAAATAATTCTAGACAAACATTTAAAGGAATATTACTTTTTCATTCATTCTTTTGTTGTTGTTGTACGTTTTTTCTATTAAAAGTCTGACGTGTCTCATTGACCAATTCTCTGGAAACTCTTCCTGTAGTTTAGATAAAATTTGGTTCTTGGAATCATTGGATTGGTTTTTGTATTGTAAGTGGAAAGAGCATCTATACATTCGTTCCACTAGATCCTTGAAACTTTTGAAAAGTTTTTCCCTCTTTCGTTAACCTCCAACACCACTCCAGATGAGCTAAGGAGCAATTCATTTTTATTTGCATGTTCTATTTTCTTTTCTTTTCTTAGAACAACATTCGTTTTCTGAGTTGTTGGTCCCTGTAGAACATTAAAAAGATGTGAATTAATAGATTGTTTGACACATGTTATCTAATAATTTTAAGTATATTATTAATGAAAATTAAAAAAATAAACTCATATTGGATCGATAGTATTTTTTCATTCACCTAATTCATCCTTTTGCAATTTTTCCATCAAGCTTTTACGCTCTTATGGTCCTAGATTAGAAATAATCTTATCGAGCTTCGTCATTTTTTGGCTATGAATGATACACAGTAAATAATACATATTATTTAAACTTACATATAGTTCAAAAATAATATTTTTTATAAATAATATACAAAGAACTTACCTTTTTTTCTTTTCTTGATGTGTTATCAGTATTTTTGTTACTTGATCTCTTGTTAGTCATTTCTTTATCAATCTAAAACTTGTACTATATCATTGATTAATATATTTATAAATAAATTGTCAACTTTTTAGGTAAAAAAAAATCTCAAGAAACCAGTGCGCCATTTATTTTGTACGCATCGACATCGGTGCGTGGAGGTATTATAAACGCACCGCACAAACCGTATAATAGACCGTACGGTGCTCAATGTCAACAAGCAGCATCGATGTGTTACATTTTAACCATTGCACTGATTAACATAGAGAAAATAATAAAATAGTCGAGTGTTAGTTTTTGTAGCATAAATTGGTGCCATATTTTACATATGGCGCACTAATAAAAAAAACTTATTTTTTAATTTTTTATCACAGTGCTTTCACAGTGTGCTTGTACAATACAACGCATCGGTGCGCTAGGTTATGCTGGACGTACCGATGAAAAAAATAAATCTATTTTTTTTAAAATTCAAGCAAGGGCTGACATGGATTGGGATCCGACTATGCAAGTCCTCCTGTGGGTTGGATGTCTTAGGCCTATATTTAGCAATAAAAACCCTATAAATTTAAAACGAAAAGCCCTAATTCTGAAATCATAGAAAGAGGGAGAACAAAGGGCAGAAACAAAAAGAATGTAGGGTTTGTTTCTAAAATATATATATTTTTTTGCGAAATAGCATGTTCACAGTGCACTATAATGAAATAGTGCACCGACGACATATTTTACATATGGCGCACTGAGAAAAAAATATTTTATTTTTTTTTATTTTTGATAACAGTACTTTCGTGGTGTGCTAGGATAATACAACACACCGATGCATTAGGTTACGATGGACACTCCGATTTTAAAAAAAAAAATCTGTTTTTTTTTTAAATTCACGCAAGAGCTGACATGGATTGCGATCCAACTATGTAAGCCATCCCGTGGGTTGGATGTCTTAGGCCTATATTTAGCAATACAAACCCTATAAATCTAAATTGAAAAACCCTAATTCTGAAATCACAGAAAGGGGGAGAAGAAAGGGCAGAAACAAAAATAGGTAGGGTTTGTTTCTAAAATGGATTTTTTGTGTGTGTGCAAAACAACACATTCTCGGTGTGCCATAATGAAATAGTGCACCGGTGCCATATTTTACATATGGCACACTGATAAAAAAATATTTTGTTTTTTTAATTTTTTATCACAGTACTTTCGTGGTGCGCTGGGATAATCCAGCGCACTGGTGCGCTAGGTTACACCGGGCGCACCGATGAAAAAATCATTTTTTTTTAATTTCATGGAAGGGCCGACATGGATTGGGATCCGACTATGCAAACCGTCTCATGGGTTGGATGTCTTACACCTATATTTAGAAATACAAACCCCTACATCTAAATTGAAAAGCCCTAATTCTGAAATCACAAGAAGAGGGAGAAGAAAGGGCAGCAACAAAAAGAATCTAGGGTTTGTTTCTAAAAATGGATTTTTTTTTTATTTTTTTATTTTTTTTTATTTTTTTTTATTTTTTTTTTTTATTTTGTAAAAAAAACTACAGAAAAAGTTAAAAAAATAACAAACTTTGATTTTTTTCTTTTACTGCATAAAAAAACTGCAGAAAAAGTAAAAAAAACAATAAACTTTCATCACGGGATCGTTTGAAATTCTATGCTACAGGGTTTGAATCACCAGAGGTTTGGAATTCTGATTGTCTAAATACTTTTGTTCAAACGTATTTCCCTTCTCCATGGTGCTCTCATGCTCTGTTTTCTCCAGGTATGTTTCCTGCAAATATCTAACTGAAAATTTTGCAAAAATAGTGAAATAATGAAAAGTGTTTAGTATTTAAAGAAATGTTTTATGAAATTATATTTTCGAAAATATTTTTCCACCCATTTTTCAATTTACCGATTTTTTTTTCCACTTAAATAAAATAGAGTTGCCCTTTTTTTATTTGCGGTTAATCGTCACCAGTGCATCACGTAATAGAACGACACTAGTGCGTCTGTTTATAAAACGTCACTGGTGGGCTAGGTTACGCCGGGTGCACCGATGAAAAAAAATCTGTTTTTTTTTTTTTTTTTTTTCACGGAAGGGGCGACATGGGTTGGAATCCGACTATGCAAGTCCTTCCATGGGTTGGATGTCTTACACATATATTTAGCAATACAAACCCTACAAATCTAAATTGAAAAGCCTTAATTCTAAAATCACGGAAAGATGGAGAAGAAAGGGAAAAAACAAAAAGAATCTAGGGTTTGTTTCTAAAATGGATTTTTTTTTTTTTAAATTTTCTTTCTAAAAACTGCAGAAAAAGTAAAAAAAAAATCAGAAAAGTAAAAAAAGACATTAAAATTTGATTTATTTCTTTTACTGCGTAAAAAAAACTGCAGAAAAAATTAAAAAAAAACAATAAAGTTTAATCATGAGATTGTTTGAAATTCTATGCTACAGGGTTTGAATCACTAGAGGTATGGAATTCTGATTGTTTGAATACTTCTTTTCAAACGTATTTCCCTGCTCCACAGTTCTCTCGTGTTCTGTTTGCTCCAGGTATGTCTCCTGCAAATCTCTGACTGAAATTTTTTGCAAAAAGAGTGAAATAATGAAAAGTGTTTAGTATTTAAAGAAATGTTTTATGAAATTAGATTTTCGAAAATATTTTGCCGCTCATTTTTCAATTTGCCGTTTTTTTTTCACTTAAAGAAAATAGAGTTGCGCTTTTTATATTTGCGGTTATTCGTCACTGGTGTGTCACGTAATAGCACCACACCGGTGCGTTTGTTTATAAAATGCCACTGGTGCATATGTTTATAAAACAACACCGATTTATAAAACGGCACCGATAACAAGAAATCCATTTTTAAGGCACCAAAATTGCTTTTAGGTGTGTGCACCCAAATTTATTATTGATTTTTCTCAAATGCAGGTAGAAAATATCATCATTATATCAAATGGAAAATTCTTCAAAATCCAGATCGTTCCATAATATTTCTCAAAGTCCATTGCGGAGTTCTCCCTATCTATCTCGAGATGTAATATTTACTTCAGATTTTGTTTCTATTTTCATTATCTAATTGAATTAATGTTTTTTATCCATGTCAATCATGCATAGCTTAATTAAATTTATAATATATACAAATTTGCAGGTTCATGCAGATTCAACATCGAGTTCAGATGCATAAAATATTCAAATAGCTCCAAAACGTCGGAAGCTCTTATTAGGAGCTGCATACCACAAGGCAAATTTGGTAGATGAAAATGGACAACCGCTTCACCCTGCCAATTGTAACAATATTGCATATTCTAGCCATAATCCCGGAACAATGATGGTAATAATTATAATGTTTTGGTATATTGATTAATGTAATTATTTCAACATCAAACCAATTTATAATCATGCAATATTGTCAACGTGGTTACTAATTGATATAATCTATTTTAACTAATCATGTTCAAATAACTTTTTATTTATTTTTTTAATTATTAGGATTCTAGTGATTATGAGCGACCTATCTACCATCTTCCGTTGCACCCCACGACAATGTCAAATCGAGAGAAGACTGAATTAAGATAAAAAATTGGAGAGGAACGATACCAAAAATGGTTGAATCAACCACTGATTCAATTCCCACTACGTCCAGATTCACCAATTAGGAATGATTACAGCAATAGTAGTTCTTCACAAGCTAGCAATGGAGGCAATCAAATAGAGGTTGGTATGGATGATTACTTAAGGGATACGACCGCCATGGAGACAATTTTGTTAGATGCATTCCAAAACGATGATCAGCTAAGGGATGATGCTCATATCGCTGACACCTTTTTCAAAAGCCTTAAATTTGCTTCCACCACCTCTCTCTTTGGACATGGGTGTCAGTCAAAGTCTACCCAGTTGGGGACAATGATGTTATTGTACAACTTGAAAGCAAATTTTGTCTTGTCGAATGCATGCTTATCGAAACTTTTGAGGTAAGTTACCATAAAGTACTTGCTTATATAAATTTGAAATATAATCAGTACACTGTAATGAAAATTACAAATGGTAAATTTTATGAATGTTAATAATGATATCAACATTAATGTACATTTATTAATATATTTTTCCATGATCACCAACTACAGGTTATTCAAAGATAAGGTTCTTCCGAGTGATAATGTCTTGCCCGGTAACTGCGAAGAGGCAAAGAAATTGTTGAAAATGTTAGGTGTTGAGTACATATCATATCATGCATGTCCAAATGAATGTATTCTATCTAGAGGAGAATATGCAGACAAAGAGATGTGTCCGAAATGTGGGCATGACAGGTATGATAAATCAAAAAAGAACACAACTTCAGAATTGGTGAAAACTACAATTCCATTTGATCTGTACTCCATCGATGTTCCCAAGACTTATATCAATCCAATATAATATGCCTCATTGTTTGTTGTTCTTCTCAGTATATTCATTTTCCTTTGGACTACTTTGCTAGTCGCAATATTGAAAAGCACATATGTAATCACTGCTTTCCCTGGATTGAGATAGCAAAACAATTCTAGGCACAATTTCCATTTTTAAACCATATTTAATGGTTTTCTTATCCCTAGAAACAAAAAAACAAATTCAATAAAAATATATATATAATTTACATTTATTGCAAATGCATGGGAGAAATGAAAAAATTCTATTTAGATCTATTCTAGAGATTGACTATAGGGGAATTTACTAGATATGTCACCTTTCATAAAAGATGAGATCCAGAGGCTACTTGACCTTTTACAGACTCTGCCTATAGAACTACCATGGATATGAAAATGAAAAACTTCTAATTAGATCTATTCTAGAGATTGAATGTAGGGGAATTTACTCTTAGGTTAAAACCTATGTTTTGTATCAAATCACTTATGGTTTCAATGGGAAACTTTTATGACTAATTTGTGTTTTACATGTTGAATATAAAAGGTTTTTTCTCTCTCATTGTTTGAGACCATGGATATGAAAATGAAAAACTATATACTTGGTTAAAACCTATGTTTTATATCAAATTAATTTTTGTTTCTAAATACTATATACATGTTGAATATAAAAGTTTTTTTTCTCTCTCATTGTTTGAGACCATGAATATGAAAATGAAAAAATTATAATTAGATCTATTCTAGCGATTGAATGTAAGGGCATTTACTCTTAGGTTAAAACCTATGTTTTGTATCAAATCACTTTTGGTTTCAATGGGAAACTTTTATGGCTAATTTGTGTTTTACATGTTGAATATAAAAGGTTTCTTCTCTCTCATTGTTTGAGACCATGGATATGAAAATCAAAAACTATATACTTGGTTAAAACCTATGTTTTGTATCAAATTTATTTTTGTTTCTAAATACTATATACATGTTGAATATAAAAGTTTTTTTCTCTCTCATTGTTTGAGACCATGGATATGAAAATGAAAAAGTTCTAATTAGATCTATTCTAGAGATTGACTGTAGGGGCATTTACTCTTAGGTTAAAACCTATGTTTTGTATCAAATCACTTTTGGTTTCAATGGGAAAATTTTATGGCTAATTTGTGTTTTACATGTTAAATATAAAAGGTTTTTTCTCTCTCTCAGTGTTTGAGACCATAGATATGAAAATGAAAAACTTCTATTTAGATCTATTCTAGAGATATGGCTAATTTGTGTTTTACATGTTGAATATAAAAGGTTTTTTCTCTCTCATTGTTTGAGAGGTCATGGATATGAAAATGAAAAAATTCTATTTAAAACTATTCCAGAGATTGACTGTAGGGGCATTTACTCTTAGGTTAAAACCTATGTTTTGTATCAAATCACTTTTGGTTTCAATGGGAAACTTTTATGGCTAATTTGTGTTTTACATGTTGAATATAAAGGTTTTTACTCTCTCATTGTTTGAGACCATGGATATGAAAATGAAAAACTATATACTTGGTTAAAACCTATGTTTTGTATCAAATCATTTTTTGTTTCTAAATAATATATACATGTTGACTGTAGGGGAATTTACTGTAGGGGCATTTAGATCTATTCCAGAGATTGACTGTAGTGGAATTTACTAGATATGTCACCTTTCATAAAAGATGAGATCCAGAGGCTACCTGGCCCTTTACAGAATCTTCCTATAGAACTACCATGGATATGAAAATTAAAAACTTCTAATTAGATCTATTCTAGAGATTGAATGTAGGGGCGTTCACTCTTAGGTTAAAACCTATGTTTTGTATCAAATCACTTTTGGTTTCAATGGGAAACTTTTATGGCTAATTTGTGTTTTACATGTTGAATATAAAAGGTTTTTTCTCTCTCATTGTTTGAGAGGTCATGGATATGAAAATGAAAAACTTCTATTTAAAATTATTCTAGAGATTGACTGTAGGGGCATTTACTCTTAGGTTAAAACCTATGTTTTGTATCAAATCACTTTTGGTTTCAATGGAAAACTTTTATGGCTAATTTGTGTTTTACATGTTGAATATAAAAGGTTTTTTTCTCTCTCATTGTTTGAGACCACGGATATGAAAATGAAAAACTTCTATTTAGATCTATTCTAGAGATATGGCTAATTTTTGTTTTACATACATTGAATATAAAAGGTTTTTTCTCTCATTGTTTGAGACAATGGATATGAAAATGAAAACTTCTATTTAAAATTATTCCAGAGATTAACTGTAGGAGCATTTACTAAGGTTAAAACCTATGTTTTGTATCAAATCACTTTTGGTTTCAATGGGAAACCTGTATGGCTAATTTGTGTTTTACATGTTGAATATAAAAGGTTTTTTCTCTCTATCATTGTTTGAGACCATGGATATTAAAATGAAAAACTTCTATTTAGATCTATTCCAGAGATTGACTGTAGGGGTATTTACTGGATATGCCACCTTTCATAAAATATGAGATCTATAGGCTACCTGGCCCTTTACAGACTCTACCTATAGAACTTGTAGAAGTTAACACTACCTATCCCAAATATACCCTATCAAGGGTGTAGAGGACCCGTGGAATCACTCAAACTACTTTACATAGACATAAGGGTGTATAAGAATGCATAAGAATGCATGTGTTTTACATTGAATATTTTTCATTTTCTTAAGAATCTATTTTCAAAACAATTAACTATATACTTGGTTAAAACCTATATGTTTTGTTTCAAATTAGTTTTTGTCTCTAAATACTATGTTTTTTACATTGAATATTTTTATTTTATTAAAAATCTATTTGAAACAATTAAACTATATAAGGTTAAAACCTATGTTTTGTATCAAATCACTTTTGGTTTCAATGGGAAACTTTTATGGATAATTTGTGTTTTACATGTTGAATATAAAAGGTTTTTTCTCTCTCATTGTTTGAGACCATGGATATGAAAGTGAAAAACTTCTATTTAGATCTATTCCAGAGATATGGCTAATTTGTGTTCTACATGTTGAATATAAAAGGTTTTTTCTCTCCCATTGTTTGAGACCATGGATATGAAAATGAAAAACTTCTATTTAGATCTATTCCAGAGATTGAATGTAGGGGCATTTACTCTTAGGTTAAAACCTATGTTTTGTATCAAATCACTTTTGGTTTCAATGGGAAACTTTTATGGATAATTTGTGTTTTACATGTTGAATATAAAAGGTCTTTTCTCTCTCATTGTTTGAGACCATGGATATGAAAATGAAAAACTTCTATTTAGATCTATTCCAGAGATTGACTGTAGGGGCATTTACTGGATATGTCACCTTTCATAAAAGATGAGATCCAAAGGCTACTTGGCCCTTTACAAAATCTACCTATAGAACTATCAAATCACTTTTGGTTTCAATGGTTTGTTTATTGTCTAATGTGTTTTTATCAAATCAATTGGATGCAAGTTATGTGCAAATGATGGATGATGAATGTTGTGATGTTGATAATAAACTTTACATCTATATGATAGGAAGCTTGATATACATAACAAGGTTTAGACTAGATATAATTTTGGAATTTATATTAGTTGGAATATTTCAATATAACAGAGTCATATATTTCCAAAAAACAGATATTGAGATACTTGAAAGAGATTGCAAACAATGGACTATAGTACCCAAAAGGTGAGAAATTTACATTGACAACATAGAGAGATTCAACTAGGCTTGTGTGGATGACATGAAAAGTACAAGTGGACAATGTATAATTCTACTTAGAAGAGTCTTTGGTTTCATGTTTAAGCAAGAAAGAGTCATTACTTGGACAATGTATAATTCTACTTAGAAGAGTCTTCGGTTGCATGGTTAAGAAAGAAAGAGTCATTACTTTCTCTATCTAGAGTAGAAGTGGAATACATAGTAGTTACTTCTTTTAAATGAATATGGAATGAATCTAAAAATGAATATGGAATGAATCATTGTACATTATGATAAATTTTGTATTTAAATGACATTTGATCTATGAATAATATGGAATGAATCATTGTACATTATGAAGAGTCATGATATACACATTTCCACCATACTATTTGCAATTTCTATATGAAGATATGTAGTCTAATAACTAATCAGTTATGATATTTGTGTAAATATGAAAACGGTTCTATGATATAAAGGCCAACATTGGATCAAACTACAATGTTACATTTCATTCCATCACTACTATTCCTCTAAATCCTTTAGCTTTGTATTATGAAAGAAAATTTATATATGCTATGCTATATTTGAATGCTAGATTTAAATGTATACAAATGGTGAACGGTTAAAGTATTAAAGTAGAAATTGGTTGTAGGTCTTATAAAAGATAAAATTCATTTGTAGAAGAAGAATTAACATCACATTCTTCATATCTCTCCAAGAGGACTATATTTATCACAATGTTTTGAGTAGATCATGAAGATAATAAAAAAAGACATTTGGAAAAGGAAAATAAAGATATAAATGCATATGAAAGTCAATAAGGTAGTGCATAAATTCAAGCAAACAATGAAACAAAGCTCAAAGAAATACTAATATTGCAGGGGAATTTCATACATGCAATAAAAAAACTAGAACAAGAGGGAAACATAAAATTTCACAATCAGATTTCATTGAAAGAGACACCATTAGTACTGATATATTGAATAAATTCATACATTGAACTACTACAAATGGAAATTAAGAAACAAACATCAATAGACTCTAAATGGCCTTTCATACAATCATTTTTTTGACAGAACCCTCTAAGACTTAGACTAATGCCCTACAATGAAGTTTTCACATACATCCAGAAACAATAAAAAATAATTTATGTTCTAAAGAGAAAGAAAGAACTAACAAATATGTATATATCTGCAAAAATCCATGTATCTACATAGAAGGATTGAGAAAAAAACAAAATAAAAGGGAGCAGGACACATTAATAAACAAAACAAAATAAAAGGGATCAAGACACACTAAGTTGGGGTAAGAGGAGTTTTATATTGGGAGGAAAGTTAAAAAGAAATTGTTTCAAAGAAGCATTGGGAGAGGGTACACATAATTGGGCGAAACTGAAGTGTACCAAGTTATATTGTAATTTTTACCTCTAAATTGTAATTAGTTGGAAATGACAAACAAACAATTCATTGACGATTGATTGGGGCTTGGGTCGTGTTTATAGAAAACAAAACAGATTCGAAAACTGGTATCAATATAAAAACAGAATAGATTGGAAAACTGGTATCAATCTAAAAGCAAACATAACAGATTGGAAAAATGATATCAATCTAAAAAAAAAATAGATTGGAAAACTGGTATCAATCTAAAAACAAAACAGATTGGAACACTGGTATCAATCTAAAAACATAACAAATTGGAACGCCGGTATCAATCTATGAATGAAAAAACAGAATAGATTGGAACACTGGTATCAATCTATGAATAAAAGTAAGTAACTGCTGCACACGTCATGGCATTCACACCCTCTCACGCAACAACCAAACAACTATATCGTGTTCAATCATCTGCTTGATAGGCCACATTGCAATAACCCTAAGGAACATTCTTGTTGATCCTTCCCATGTTTATCTCACAAAATTTTATCAGGGGATGTTAGGATTTGCACAAGCCAAGTAAGGTTATTGATTGGTGTGATGCTTTTGAATTAAGGATATTGTTTATATTTGAAAATATTGGTGTTACTACCTAGCTAGTTCCCAGTGAACTAAAATAAGTAAAAAAAAATTGAATGCACATTGTGTTAACTTGTAAATAGTAAAAGAAATATGAAAGAATAATGAATACTTTGTAAATAATAAAAGATATAAAACGAATAGATTTAGAGTAAATAGGTGATTGTGACCAGTCCATTCTTACTTATACATGTCTCTCCCTGTATATCTGCCATTCTCAATGCCTCTGGTCATTGTGCATCATAAATTAAAAAACGCCTAAATCCACATACTTTTTCTCTGTGCTAAAGCCACTCCTAGTTCCGAAACAAGCCTAAATCTCACCTTTAGGTCCAAATAAAGAAATGTGAAAAAATAGACATGAGTAAACCTTTAGAATATTAAACTAAGAATTACATTACTGTATTAATATTATTTCTAATAACCAAAATCATCAAAAGGAATTGGTATCACACTCCAGCCTTAATAGCTTGCTATGGTGTCTCTGGCAGGTGCTTGTGGATAAGTATTCATTGTAGTAACTAACTGTGTTTCCATAGGAGTAAGCTCTGCAGGGGGAAGTTTTTTGTGTCCTATTTTATTATTCCCTCAATATTGACTTACTTACTGGCTTTCAATACGTGTAGCCTTAACATTACATGGCTTTCCATGTATCTCCATAATCAATACAAGAACATATGGGATATAACAGAGCTCTTATAAGCGGCCTTAATAGCTTGTTGTAATAGCTTGTTGTGGTGTCTCCGGCAAGTGCTTGTGGGTAAGTACTCATTGTAGTCACTAACTGTGTTTCGATAGGAGTAAGTTGTGTAGGGGGAAGTTTTTTGTGTCCTATTTTATTATTCCCTCAATACAGACTTACTTACTGGCTTTCAATATGTGTAGCCTTACCATTACATGGCTTTCCATGTATCTCTGTAATCAATACAAGAACATATGGGATATAACACAACTCTTATATGCGGCCTTAATAGCTATGCGTGGATGTTTAAAAAAATATAAACAAACAGAATAAAATGAACATTGTCTGGAATGTGTCCATTAAGATGATACCCTACTTAAACAAGGAGAAAATATTTAGTCACGATTCAGGAGATCTGTTGAACTCAAAATTCACAATATCATATCCAACATTAAATCATGAATCAAGAATATCTCATCAAAGAAATCAAAAAAATCTATCTTAATTGTATTGGCAAACACCTCAGCTAATTCATTTCATGGTTTTAGATTACCTGGAAATTCGCTCAGCGCAACTCCTGAGCAGCAATTCGCGGGCGCCAAATCAGCAACAGAGCAGCAGCAGCGCCACAGAAACGATTCGCGGGTGCCAAATCAGCAACAGAGCAGCAACAACGCCACAAAAATGAACAGAAACAAAAATCACAGCAGAATCCCACAAAAAAAAAAGATTATGCTAACAAAGACGCGCGAAAATGAGAAAAGTTTGCGGGTGATATATTTATAAAATATGAGTTCGACCAAACTATTGTTGCCAGTTTTCCCGTCTTCAGCCAAAAATCTGTTTGCACACGCCGTGAGTATGCCGTTAATCTAAACGGTGGAACAAGTTTGGCCGAAATTTTTAGAAAGTTCGGCCGAACTATTGCGGAAAAATGTTTTCCGCCCCCGATTCTCACAAAAGTGTAACCCAACTTCACATTTTCACCCATATAATTAAGAACATTCTAGAATATTATGTAGAGGTTAAGTACTTATCGTCTATCTTATAATTATTATTAATAGTTAATTGAAATTTTTGAAAACTCTATTCCAAAATAGAGACACCTATAGACTCAAATTTTTCTTTAATTGGTAATTTAATTAGTGAAAAATCCGATATGAAATATTGTGTTTAAAAGATATGATATATATTTAAAACTAAGAGGTTTAAAATTTGATAAGAATGTTTTAGTTAAAATCAATTTTTTTTTTTAATTAAAAAATTAAGTTTAGAGATTTCATCTCTTTAAACATATATATATTGCATTTTTGAATACATGAATTGATTCAACCCCTTGAAAATTCTTTTAGAAACTTGGATTGTGTAGGGTACACAAGTTAACCTTGTAATTAGAATAAATCTATAATATAAAAATTATACCGCAAATCAATGAGACGAGTTTAAACATAATAATTTGTTTTTTCAATTTGTATCTATATAATTGACATTGGAATATTTTACTTCATATGAACATCAAAATATTTTATTTATGATCCACATTATTTCTTTTATATTATTAATAAAAAATTTAAATGCTAAATATTAATTTTAAACTAGGAATTAAATGAATTGGACATCTCCTTATTGTTGTTTCTTGTTATGAAGTATTTGAATTTGTTTAGTTACAATAATTTATTCTCTTTCCACAATGAAATATTTTATTATAATAAACACACACACACACACACACACACATATATTATAGTTAATCTGAATATTAAAATAGTTTATTGAAATGTTTTTAAAAGTATAAGAATTATACATTTTCTTCACATACAAAAGTGAAAATATAATATTTTATTTTTATTTTTACTTACTTTTGGCTTGAGGTTAATATGTTAGCCCCACTCTCATAAACACTAAAAAAAGTCCAAAACTAAATATTGAAAATTAGGAATTTTATGCCTAATTTTCTAGATTGAGTTGGTTCCTCTTAATTAGGAGTTAGTTTAGGCCTACCTAACTTGGCTCCTAGATTAGTGTGTGGTTGAGCTATTTTCTCAACCAAGTTGTCCAAGATAGACGTACTATCTTGAGACAACTTCCTCATCTATTTATTTGTATTATAACATTATTTTAATAATGAAGAATATGTGAGGAGTACAACAAAATTTGTGGCCTTTTCTGCCAGTTCTAAATCTCAGGTATTTTATGAGTGTTTTATGAGTTGATTAATTTTCTACATGTGGTAGTTGCAGACAAATCGAAATGCACACAAACCGAAGTTGCAGAAAAACCAAAATGCTCACATGGTAAAAGAACATGTCATATGGAAGATCATTGTTTGATCTCCATCCTTGTCGCCATTGTGGCAAAACGAATCATTCATCAAAGAAATGTTGCAACCAAAACCAACTGGCCAGATTGAAGATCAATTATGAATGGATTGATCCTTGGGAATGGTCGTCAACAGTCAAAATATTGTATAAGCTTTACAACCGAATTCAATCGCACCTATTGCAGATGAAATTCAAATGAAGATGGGACTCTCATGCAGTTTAACGGGGGAGTACATCAATGCAACACTTCTACACCTGAAGGGGGGAGTTTAGGAATAATTTTCAGAGGATTGTCTCTCCTTTCAGCTGACAAAGGGGGGAGAAATGATAATGAAATTGAAGATGATTGTCAGACTGAAAGTTTTCGACCACGTCAGCAAAAGAAACCAGTGGGTGTTCAAACATCCAAGAAGCCAATGGGCATCTTCATCAGCTAGTGGGCATCCACAAATTCACCAGTGGGTGATTGACAACAAAAGTAGCAGTGAGCAGTTTTCGATAACTGCAGTGAGATGTTTTCGACAACTGTAGAGAGTATTTTTTGACAACATTAGCAAAGCAACGGTGAGTTGTTTTTAAACATCATCAACATCATTAACCAGTGGGCTATCATCATCAACATATTCGCTAGTGGGCGTTCTCAAATTTTGTCTGTGGACAAAGGATGTTAATTTCAAGAAAAAGGACAGATGGATCATTTTGCAGCTTGACACGTGATGAAGTTGTCAAGAGAAATTCAGAGATGAATCAGACATGCAGTTGACTCATGTTCTCTTCAAATTGCAGTTTTTTCGGCATCTAGCTTTGGCAATTTTTTAGGTAATGTTTTTGAGGATCAACATGAGAACTTGGAAGATGGTTCCTCATTCTTATTTTGGATTTATCATTGAGGGGGAGAATGTTAGCCTCACTCTCATAAACAATTAAAATCCAAAATTAAATATTGAAAATTAGGAATTTATGCCTAATTTTATAGATTGAGTTGGTTCTTCTAAATTAGGAGTTAGTTTAGGCATACCTAACTTGACTCCTAGATTAGTGTGTGGTTGAGATATTTGCTCAACCAAGTTGTCCAAGATAGACGCACTATCTTGAGACAACTTTCTCATCTATTTATTTGTATTACAACATTTTTTTAATAATGAAGAATATGTGAGGAGTACAACAAAGGCTCTGGCCTTTTCTGCCAGTTTTAAATCTCAGGTATTTTATGAGTGTTTTATAAGTTGATTAATTTTCTACATAATATATTATTATTTTTATTCATATGTACTAGGGACTTTTGTTATCCAAAGTACATCATGTGGACACTTACGATTACGGGAAATTATTTCTTAATCCTACATCATCTAGTTAGAGGCTCCCTCCCAAATGAGAAATTATGTAAAACATCATGAAAAGAGTGAGGAAATTGTAGAAGATGTCCTATCCAAAGCATATTTCCATGTCCTAAGAATTTTCAATAGAGAAGAAAACAAGTATGCTAATGAGGGGTGTAAATGAAAAGTAGTTGAATTAAATGTTAATGGCTAAATCAAGCCTATTATAATTACCTAATGGTGGATGAAGTCGATTAAAAAAATTCCCTAGTAGTATTATGTGCTATACATTATGTTTTGTTGGGGAAATTTTGTAAGGAATTCACATACAAAACCCTTTTTGTTGCTCACATATATTCTTCTAATGATTATTGGATTTTTATAATGTTTTCAATTAAAACTAACCAAATATATACAATCATTATGGCTTTTTATTACAACTTACATTGTAAAGGGAACATGCTAATGCATGTTTGAGCATGAAAGAAATTACACATCTTTCATATTGTGTTGTAGAATGTACAATGTGCAGTAATTTTCTAGTAGTATTATGTGTTATACATTATGTTTTGTTGGGATTATTTTGTAAGAAATTCACCTACAAAACCCCTTTTTTGTTGCTGACATATATTATTCTAAGGATTATTGGATTTTTATAATGATTTTAATTAAAACTAATGAAATATATACAATCATTATGGATTTTTATTATAGCTTACATTGTAAAGGGAGCATGCCAGTGCAAGTTTGAGCATGAACATGTAATGTTTTGTTGGGGAACTTTGATCAGGTGCTCAAAAATATGCTCAAACATGAAATTTATTAGAATGGTGTGGATTCTAAATGACAATGTAGATATTTTCATTCTGAATTTGATGCAACTTGTTTCATAGAAAACTGAGACCATATGCTCCCGAAAATGCGTTATGTTCGTTTTCCCAAATAAGCAAAAAATTGGCAAAATTGTGCAGGTTGCCCAGTCAGAAGTCCATACAGCTGACTAGGCATGGTTGAATGGGTTATTTGGGCCAATCAGGCCTCACCACTTGTCCAATTTTCATTGGTACTGGTTGGCATGTTTTTATTGGATAGTTGGTGGCCTAAAATAGCTTTCCACGTGGCCCAACCTAAGGCTGCCATGTGGCAGCATGAGGGCCACCAAAATTGGTTAAGGTTCGAGTTTTCACCTTCGTGGATTCAATACCAAGACCTTGTAGGAAACAGTGCCATGAAAACCTATATAACCTTTACATTGGCGGAGTTTGAAGGTAAGGGGCAAGGGCTTAGCCCTGCCCCCCCATTATACACCATGCGACCCATGGCCTGGGACCATAGGCGAGGCGGAGGCAGAGGCCCACCATAAAAAAATTATATTAAATTTTTTTTATTAGACCATAATGTTATGGTTGAAATTCAAGTTTTTAGGCGTTATTATGCATTTTAATGATCCGACAATTTCGCCTGGAATTCCAAGAATTTGTTGATCGATTAGTCAAAATAAGGGCGAAATTGTAGGATGGGTCCAGATTTTGGGGAATTTGTGGTGTGGTTAGAAACAAAACTAGGGAGGCTCATAACTTCTTTGGTTTTGGCCAATTTTGGATCAGAAAGAATCTAGACAAGAATTTTTGGGTTTTGAAGTTGATAGAACAGGTTTTGAAGCCATTTGAGCAGTGTAAATGTATGTAATCACCATTTTGAGCATAATGAAGGAGGTCCAAGCCATTGGAAGCTGGACCAAGGAGACATAGCCCAGGAGGGGTGAACTCCTTCATCACTTCATGTTTTGTGATTATGTATATGGTGTATTTGTCTATTGTTTTTGGTATTTCAGAGTTTTAAATTCTTGCTTTATGTGTTTAAAAAATAACATAAAAGCTCATAAAAGTCAGTTTTCAACACTTTCAACTTACAAACCCTCAAGCACACTTTCTTTAAGATCTCATACAAATCATGTTTGGTATTAGAGCTTTGGTTTCTTTTCTACTGTGAGGATCTAATTGTTCGCAAGTGTTTGTGATTCTTACAAGGTTGAAGCTTAAGAGAGGAGAAGGAAAGCTTGTGGTTACAAGTCCTCAAGATAGGTCAAGGACAAGGAGAGCAAGTTTTCCACAATCTCCACCAAAAATTCTTCCTCAATTTGTAGTCGAGGCTTTAGAAACTATGTCACATGAAGGAGAACATGACAATATGTCAAAGGATGAAAAATTCTTCAGGAAAGCATTCTTTGATATGACAAGAATGGTGAAAGTTCTCTGTGAGGAGAGAATCACAAGGATGCAAGGTGAGAGCTCCAATATTCCAAAGGGAGACAAGTCTTTAAAAGGAGATGAAGGAGATGGAGACAAGCCTCCAAAAGACAATGGGAATGGTGACAAACCACCTTTAACACCACCATTCTCCTCACAGCCATCCTCACCACCATCTTCACCATCATCTTCTTCCACAACAATCCCATTACAAACACATCCACAATCTCCAAAAATTCATGGTAAAACTCCATTTTTAAAGCTTAACATTAAGTTTGATTTGCGTATGTATGATGGAGAGGTATATGCTGAATGATTATACAATTGGGTATGTCAGCTTGAAGTGTATTGCAGGATACAAAGAATCAAGGATAATGACACCACAATTAAAAATGCTTCACTAATGTTGGAAAGTGAAACACTTATTTGGTGGGAAGCCAAAACTCAAGAGGACATGAAGAAACACGGTAAGGTCTTAACCTCTTGGACTGATTTTGTTGCTGCCTTAGGGAGACAATTTTATCCATTAGCATACATGAAAAATACTATAATGGACTAGAAAAACTTTACACAAGGTAAAGGACAAAGTGTGCAAAGCTATACTCAAGAGTTTAGGAGAAGAGCACTAATTTTGGGTGTAGATATGACATCTCAAGAAACTTTGTTAAAGTACAATGGAGGTTTGCATAGTTACCTAAGACATACTATTCTCATGCTTAATCCTTAAAATTTAGATGAAGTATGTGTACAGGCCACCCATCTAGTGGCAATAGGGAAACATGTTTTAGAGGAGACAAGTGAGAATACCTTTGAGTCTGAAGAGAAAGGAAAGGGTAAGTTCAAGGGTAAAGGTAAGAAGAATGCTTCTATCAAGACAGAGAAAGAAAAAATCACATGCAAACATTATTCCAAAGATGGGCATGATGGATCATTGTTGGAACCTTCATCCATAGATGAGACTCAACAAGCTTAAAAACAAGGATAAGGAGAAGACATGTGTAGAAATAACACATTTTAGGTTCTGATTCCAGAGATGAAACAAATATTACCACAGTTGGTTTGAATGGTAAGGACATTGTAAGTACTAGTTCTTCAAGTTCTCAAATTAGTACTCAAGATGATGAAACAAGAATTGAACTTTTCCATGTTAGATTTATTTCAAAGCATACCAAGATTGACACCCTGTTTGATAGTGGTTCCTCATCCAAGACCTTATCGTTTAGGTTGTATATGCAAGAATGCAATTTTTTAGGTGAGGAGGAAGTGCATACTTAGATTTGCAATCACTACAAACTTTCTTGATGAAGTTGAACTTGATTTTGTTCTACTTGATATTTCTGGTATTGTTTTGGGTAGCCCATATATTTATGATAAGAGAGAAATCTTTCATTGCCATGAGAATAAGTATCACTTGTTCAAGAATGGGATTGAGTACATTGTTAGATCACATAATAAGAATACAAGTTTTTCTCTTATGAATGTTGGACAAATGAAGATAATTGTGAATGCTAGTAAAAAAATTTCTTTGTTAATTTTCAAGCATGAAGATGTTGTGAAGGAGGCCTTTCAAGGTGATGCATCAAATGAAAATTTTGATTTCATTAAGGTTGTTAATGGTTGTTATAAGATGTTTTATGAGTCTAACATGTTTCCTTCAAAAAGAGGTCAACAATATGTGGTAAAATTGCAGATGCATGCATCATTGTTGAGCAGTGATGTGAACAAGATGTCAGTGCAAGAGAGTCCAAAGATCAAACAGAAATTGCCACATAAATTTGACAAAGAGAGCATTGGGTTCAAAATTTCTTCTTGTGGGTTTCACAATGTATTGCCTTTGAAATGGGATTTTGCATGGTGATGGAGATTACATTTGGTTAAGAGTCGAGCCAAGCACAAGGCAAGACAAGCTAAATATCATCATGTCGACAATGTTCGAGGTGAGAATAATTTCAATGTTTAAGTTTCCTTTGATTGATGAACGAGGAGGGAACATGTTTTTTTCTTCAAGGAAAGTTTGTTGTTCTTCAATTATGGGAAATTGTAGCAAGATGGTATCTACAAAAGCAAGTGAAGGTCTCCAAATTCAGGGAAAAATACCATTTTTCATGAAAAGCTCAAATTGTTGAATTTAGGAAAATTCTAGTGGATTAAAATTGGAAGGGTGAGGGGGTTGTATCCTCAACCACATGTTAAGTAATAAAATAGATTTTGGGGTCCAAAAGCTTCCAATGGGGAGGTGTGATCATGTGCTAAAAAATATGCTAAAAATGAATTTTTTTCGAAATGTTGTGGAACCTGAAAAAACATGTAGATCTCATCATTTTGAATCTGGAGCAACTCATTTCACGGAAAACTGACACCGTATGCTCCCAGAAACGCGTTCTGTTCGTTTCCCCAAACATGCAAAAATTTGGCAAAGTTGTGCAGGCTGCCTAGTCAATAGTCTGTACAACTAACTGGGTTTGTTGGTCCAATCAACCCTTGCCACTTGTCTAATTTTTTTTGGTGTTGATTGGCTTGTTTTTATTGGATGGTTTGTGGTCAACCGCAAGCTACCACATGGCCCAACCAGAGGCCACTACTTGGTAGCCCGACGACCACCAAAACTGGTTAAGGTGCGAGTTTGCACCTTCGCAGATTCAATACCAAGACCTCGCATGAAACAACACCATGAATTAATTGTCGAGGCATGGTGCTCGTTATTCAAACATATGGAAAAAAAATTATATAACCTTTATGTTGGCAGAGTGACAGCAACAAAACTGAATTCGGCCCCCTAAGGAGAGTTGGCCTCCTATTGTAGCTCTGCCAACATTCCCCTTACAAATTTATTTATCAGTTCCAATGTTAAGACTTCGAGAGAATTTAAATATGTTACGGGCTTCTACACTACTGTCGAACCTTATAACTAAAGTTATCACCTTTCGGAACTTTATATCAATAATCTGACGACATTTCAATTAAACGCTTATAACAAACCTTAGGCTTTGGGTCCACCCACACAACGTGGATTCAACAAAATAAATGTCCCCACTTTTGGATTAATCCCCATGCTACTTCCGAGTGCGATCACCTTTCGATGAGCCTGCTTGTAGATCAACGACGTACGTCCATATCGCGCTGGTCCCATAGTCGAACTTTAACGCGCAATGGCACGGGAAAAGGGCGGTTTTCCTTCGTCGACGTGTCAGACAGCTAATGGAATCGCGTCCGAATTTAAAATACCGCTTACCCCACAAAGGCGATGCGATATGGGTGGTTTGGTTTCGCAAACCCACTCTCGGTTTTGGAACAATGATTGACCAAGGTTTAAGTCGGGGTTACACTATCCTTTCTATACACTCTGGTTCACAACTCAAGGTCTAACCTCGGGACAAGAATTCCAATTGACAGCAAAGAAAGTCTATTTCTTTATTAAGCGAGTTTTCCACTATGACTAGAATCCACTGTTTTGAGGACAAATTACTCCTACAGATTACAACGTCTGTGATGATGGGTATATATATATCATTCCCGAGCTCCTACGTAAAGTATTTCGACAATTCCAGGGAATCCACAATCAACCATAGACAGGGCTTTTGTAGAGATTTACACAACAATTCTCTTCATTGAATTAATCACAGGACAAAAGATTCAATATGCTCGGGACCAAACAAATTTGCACAGAGACTAATTTAATCACAGATAGGCAATAAAATATTGGCTTTTATTCGAACTAAAGCAAAAGCTTAACACACCAACTTCACTGCAAAAATCTCCTCCCCCTTCGATGCATCCGGGGGTTACATTTATACATCAACATTTGTCTCTTCGGTTCCTCTGTGAGGACCGTTTTAGAAAACCAAAGGCCTAATTACAATTTATTCAAATAACTGAAACATGATAGATGGAATGAACTAAATTATTCGACTTCTATTGACTCTAACTGACCTAATGCAACAGACAATGAAGGTATTGACACCTTGCTGTTACAATTCAAATGATTTCGAACCCTTCTAGCCACAACATGCGGACAAACCTCCTACATTGTTGGCTAGTGTCTAATGCCCTTGCATCACAGAGTTTGGGGGTAAGCGGTTAGGGCTTAGAACTCCCCCCCCCATTATACACCATGCGACCCATGGCCTAGGACCATAGGCGCAGCGGAGGCGGAGGCCCACCGCCGGAAATTTTTATTACAATTTTTTTTAATTAGACCATAATTTTATGGTTGATATTCGATTTTTAGGCGTTATTATGTGTTTTAATGATCTGAAAATTTCGCTCGGTTAGACGAAATAAGGGTGAAATCGTAGAACGCGTCTGAATTTTGGGGAATTTGTGGTGCAGTTAGAAGCAAAACGAGGGAGGCTCATAAATTCTTCGCTTTTTGACCAACTTTAGATCAGAAAGAGGCTAGACAGGCATTGTTGGGTTCTGAAGTTGATGGAATAGGTTTTGAAGCCATTTGAGCACTATAAATGTATGTAATTACCATTTTGAGCATAATGAAAGAGGGCCAAGCCATTGGAAGTTGGACTAAGGAGACGTAGCACATGAGGGGTGAACTGCTTCATCACTTGCTTTGTTGTGATTATTTTTATGGTGTATTTTTTTGTTGTTTTTGCTATTTCAAAGTTTTACATTCATGCTTTATGTGTTTAAAAATTAACATAAAGGTTCACCAAACTTATTTTTTAACACTTTCAAGTTTCAAACCCTCAAGCACACTTTCTTTAAGATCTCATATAGATCAAATTTGGTATCAAAGCTTGCGTTTCTTTGCTTTTGTGAGGATTTAATTGTTTGAAATTGTATGTGATGCTTACAAGGTTGAAGCTCAAGAGGGGAAAAGGAAATCTTGTGGTTGTAAGTCCTCAAGATAGGTCAAGGAAAAGGAGAGCAAGTTTGCCATAATCTCCACCACAAATTCTTTCTCAAATTGCAGTTGAAGCTTCATCAAGTATGTCACATGCAAGAGAACCTGACAATATGTCAAAGGATTAAAAATCCTTTAGGAAAGCATTCTTTGATATGACAAGAATGGTGAAATTTCTCTATGACAAGAGAAGCACAAGGATGCAGGGTGAGAGCTCCAATATTCCAAAGGGTGACAGGTCTTAAAAAATATATGAAGGAGATCGACACAAGCCTCCAAAAGGCAATGGGAATGGTGACAAACCACCTTTGACACCATCGTTCTCCTCACCACCATCCTCACCACCATCATCACCACTATCTTCACCATCATCTTCTTCCACAACAATCCCTTCACAAACACCTCCACAATCTCCAAAAATTCACAGTAAAACTCCGTTTTTAAAGCTTGACATTAAGTTTGATTTTCCTATTTATGATGGAGAGGTAGATGTTGAAAATTAGAAAATTTGGTACGTCAACTTGAAGTGTATTTCATGATACAAAGAATCAAGGATGATGACACCAAGATTCAGCTTGCTTCACTAAGATTGGAAAGTGCAACACTTATTTGGTGGGAAGCCAAAACTTAAGAGGACATTAAGAAACATGGTAAGGTCTTAACCTCTTGGAATGATTTTGTTGCTGCCTTAAGAGGACAATTCTATCCATTAGCATACATGAAAAATACTATAATGGACTGGCAAAAATTTAGGCAAGGTAAAGGACAAAGTGTGCAAAGCTATACTCGAGAGTTTAGGAGAAGAACACTAATTTTGGGTGTAGATTTGACATCTCAAGAAACTTTGTTAAAGTACAGTGGAGGTTTTCATAGTTACCTAAGACATACTATTCTCATGTTTAATCCTTTAAATTTAGATGAATTATGTGTACAGGCCACACATCTAGAGGCAAGAGGGAAACATGTTTCAGAGGAGACAAGTGAGAATACCTTTGAGTCTGAAGAGAAAGGGAAGGGTAAGTTCAAGGGTAAAGGTAAGAAGAATGCTTCCATCAATACGGAGAAAGAAAAACTCACATGCAAAAATTGTTCCAAATATGGGAATGGTGAAGATCATCGCTGGAAACTTCATCCAGAGATGAGACCCAACAAGCTTAAAATCAAGGAGAAGGAGAAGACATATGCAACAATAACATTGATTTAGGTTTAGATTCCAGAGATGAAACAAAGATCACTGAAATGGGTTTGAAACGTAAGGAAATTGCAAGTACTAGTTCTTCAAGTTGTCAAATTAGTACTCAAGATGACGAAACAAGAATTGAACTATTCCATGTTAGAGTTATTTCAAAGCATACAAAGATTGACACCCTATTTGATAGTGGTTCACAAGAAAACCTTATTTCAGAAGACTTAGTCAAGAAGTTGAATTTAGAAACCATTCCTCATCCATGACCTTATCCTTTAGGTTGGATATGTAAGAATGAAAATTTGTAGGATACGAGGAAGTGCATACCTAGATTTGCATTTACTACACAATTTCTTGATGAAGTTGAACTTGATGTTGTTCTGCTCGATATTTCTAGTATTGTTTTGGGTAGCCCATATATTTATGATAGGAGAGCAATATTTCATCGCCATGAGAATAAGTATCTATTGTTCAAGAATGGCATTGATTAAATTTTTAGAGCACATAATAAGAAGACGAGTTTGTCTCTTATGCATGCTGGACAAATGAAAAGAATTGTGAATGATAGTTAAAATTTTGCTTTCTTAATGTTCAAGCATGAAGATGTTGTAAATGAAAAATATGATTTCATTAAGGTTGCTAATGGTTGTGATAAGGTGTTTTAGTAGTCTAATATGTTGCCTTCAAAAAGAGGTCAACAAGATGTGGTAAAATTGTAGAAGCATGCATCATTGTTGAGCAGTGATGTGAACAAGATGTCGTTGCAAGAGAGTGAAAATATCAAAGAGAAAGAGAAAAACAATTTGACAAAGATGGCATTGAGTTAAAAAGTTCTTCTTGTGGGTTTCGCAATGTATTGTCTTTGAAATGGGTTGTTGCATGGCGATGACGATAACATTTGGTCAAGAGTCGAGCCAAGCACAAGGCAAGACAAGCTAAACATTGTTATGTCGACAGTGTTCGAGGTGAGAAGAATTTCAAGTTTTTCAAGTTTCCTTTGATTGATGAACAAGGAGGGAACATGTTTGTTTCTTCAAGGATAGTTTGTTGTTCTTCAAATTCTAGGAAATTTCAGCAAGATGGTATATACAACAATACGTCAAGGTCTCCAAATACGGGGAAAAAGATCAGTTTTCATGAAAATCTCAAATTGTTGAATTCGGGGAATATCTAGTGGATTGAGACTGGAAGGGTGAGGGGGTTGTACCCTCATCCACATGTTCAGTAATAAAAGAGAATTTGGTGTCCAAAATCTTCCAGTGGGGATGTGTGATCAGGTGCTCAAAAATATGCTAAAAAATGAAAGTTTTTGGAATAGAGTGGAAGCTAAACTATTGCATATATCTCATCGTTCTGAATTTGACGCAACTCGTTTTGCAGAAAACCGACACCGTATGCTCCTGGAAACGCATTTTGTTCGTTTCCCAAACATGCAAAAAATTGGCAAAATTGTGTAGGTTGCCCAGTCAACATTCTGTTAGTGTCAGAATATGCATTCTACCATTAGTGATCAAAATTACTCTTTTCATATTCATTTAGGGGTCCCACTCAGAAATCTTTTGTCATTCCATTAGGTCATGCAAAAAATTTATTCATTGATGGTAGCCCTAGTCATAAAACCTCACTCTCCCTCAAAATTTCACATTTTCTGGCCCACCTTCATGTCTTGCTGAGCATTAAAACACTTTTTAAAAGCTCATTTCACTATGTCTTATGTCATTCAAAGTCAAACACAGAGTCAGGTCATTCAAGGTCCCTTCAGGTTATTAGGTTTCACTGTTCAAGGTCCAAAAATGCACCATTTCATCTCAATAAGGCCAACAAAAGGTGTGAGAGTGACTCAATAAACATTTCATTATCATCAGCAGAGGATTATCAGCATGTAAATCTAATATTTTTAAAGTCGAATTATGGTTTCATGTATGATTTTTATACTCAAATGTAATTTTATTAAAAAAATAGAGTTTTAAGTTATTTTATTTTTTATGTAATTTTATGCTTTCTATATGTAATAAGTTACTCTCCAAAAGCTGCCAACTCCAACTTCATATGCCAAACTGAAGACCACCAAATCAAATTGAAAAGTGCTAAACTCCATCAACTTCATCCTGCAAAGATGAAGAGCCAAAGAAAAAAGGGTATTTAACATGTTTTCAAAAAAGTGAAAAGAAACATAGGAAAAGTGGGTTTTTTTTATCTAAAATCAAAACTCACTTAAGTATTAAAGACTCTTAGACATCAATTTGAAATTCATTTGCCTTCTATTCAATTGATAAAACACTTGAAGAGAGCGATTTTTCGATTTTCTAGGAAAAATTGGAGAAAAATTGAGTAGAGGGCGCAGAAGCTAAAGGCGTTGCGCATATCTCGAAGGCACTGCGCATATCCTAAAGGTGCTGCACACAGCCTTAAGGCGCTGCGCATATCCCTAAGGCATTGCGCATATGTCCAGCAAGATAGAAAATCATCCAAATTGCAGCAAATCACCTCCAAAACTTCTGTTGTTGAGATTGCAACAAGATGATAAGCTTAGTGGAAAGGAGTCGCCTTCACTAAGTGGGCCCGCAGGCTATTTTTGGTGCAAAGTCTATTTTTAGACATATGGATCATGTTCTATGAGTTGCAGGATGCTATTTGTGGATGGTTGGTCAAGTCGGAAAAAATAGATGGACTTCTATTTTTAGACATACTGGGCGGAATCTATTTTTAGATTGCAAGTCTAAAAATAGATATGTCGAATATTATTAGCTCTTAATAATATTTGGACTATAAACATTATCTTATTCTCTTGGAGCACTTCAGTTAAGTGCACGGATGTGGCACAGGAGCTGACAGAAGGAATTACGCTATTCCTGAGGGTTAAGTGGAGCTATTGCATGGATACTTCAGTTAGAACTCATGTGACAGAGTTTGGTGGAGTTGATTGAGGAAGTTAGTGGAGTTGTATTGAGTTTAACTAATCTAAACATAGTTGAGCTATTTGTATTCAGTTTAACTAATTGATACAATTAGTGAGAGTGGTGTGAATTAATTATTAATTAATTCACTAATTATAAACTCATAAATCAAATAAAGAATGCATCAGTTAACTTCAGTGCATGGACAGTTTCAGTGGAGACCAGTGCGGAAATAGGTGAAAGAGCAGGTTAACTATCAGTTGTGACTATATAGTTGCTATTTGCAACACACAGATAATTGGAGAAACCCATGAGGATTGCGCAGTACAAGCTAGGTGGTTTATTTTATTTAATGAGCCATCCTACAACATTGATTACGCAATAGACGCTGGCTATCAAGTGGCAAAAGATTGGAGCATGTGTTTTGCTAGATCTAGCTTGATAGTGTGTAGCAATTTGAGGTAGTGCTGAGAGCTTGTGAGGAGCTTTGTACTATGATTGTTACATGATATCCATGACATATAATATATAGATAGTTGGGGTTTTCAGCTTTAAGCTTTCCCATTAAATACTGTGTTCATATGTGTGATTGTTTTTGGTTTTAATGTGTGCATGCAATTGATTTTATTTCCGCATGTGATGATCAATGGTAGAAGAGATTATGTATTATGCATGAAGCTAAAATAGTGTGTGATCAGGAGAATCTCAGTGAATAATATATCATTTATTCAATTTTTTCTACATCTACAACAGTTGTTTGAGCCTCCATCAAGTGAGTAAAGGTGTCTTCCATCATCATTTACTTCCTTCAAGTTTATTTGTTTGGTGTTGTGTAATTTTCTTGAGAGTTTGGTGTTTTAACCTGTCGAAACCCTAAAATTTCCCCCTAACACTCACAACTCCCAAAATTCACTCCCTTACCCTTTGCATCCTTCCCACACTTATAAAAACCCATTCCCAAACCCCTCATTTGCAAAATTCCCCTTTTCTATAACTTTCTCCCAAAACCCTAAGTCCAAGATGTTACGTTACCTAGGCTCCCAATCTCTAAATCCATATCCTAAATCTATTATATTACTACTAGGAGGTGAAAACAATAAGGAAGTGAAAACAAAAGCTAGGAGGTCACATAAAGGAGGCATGATAATCAGACTTGAAACTACCAACACAAGGTAACTTTTAGCTTCTCCAATGACAATAACATGTTTCAAATATGTTGGTTGTTAAGATTTTTGTGAACAAATTCAGAGGTTTCAACACCATCCCATGTTGAATAGGCTCTTCATATCCAAACTCCACAACAACCAAGTCACTTTGGCTGGAGTCACCTTTACTGTCTCAACTACCATCATTTCAGCTGCCACCGAGATCCCAAATGTTGGGGAGAAGTGGTTCAAAAAGAGTGATTTGGAGGAAAACTACTTTGAGCCCTTCCTGAAACCAAGGTATAAGAAAGAGAAAAAGATGTTCTTTCCCTTTTCCCACCTCCAGGACATATATGCACAGATGATGAAGATAATCATGAAATACTTTTCATGTGTAGGAATATTTTCAAGGATCTATTCATATCACATCCGCCTCTTAATGCATTTCACTAGGGTAAAGATGTTGAACATACCCTACTATCTTTTTCAAAGCATAGATTTCATTGTCCAGAAAAGGGAATATGAACATCAAATGAAATTTTTTTTTCATCATTCCTTAATTAAAATCATAGTCCTCCACCATCTTAATCAACTAAACATTGCATGGAGTACCTTCATAGCCCATGATATATATTCAGAGACCCTCCTACTCATCATGCACAAAATGTCCCTTCATCATCCCAACCATCCACTTCCATCCCTCCATCTCAACCCATAGCACACTCATCATCATCAGATCAGTCCCCTTCACCTCCTTCATCTCCATCTCATCATGACATGGGATCACCCAGTAGGATTGAGGTCAATGAGCCTAAGCGAGCTAGTTTGGTTGAGGTTGATCCATTGCCAAAAACCTACCAAAGAGGTCATAGGCATGTGATTTCTCCACATATAGTGGAAGGGTACATGCCTTCTACATCAACAATGTAGGTGGATAAAGGCAAAGAGAAGGTCATTGAGCCAATCATTCATGATGAGGAGGACACTCATGAAACATAACAAGAATTTCAGCTTGTTGACCTAGATGAGGATGAAAATTACAAAATCACCAAAGAAGCCATCAAATGGAAGGATGCCAATATTAGTGAGCTCCAGACTAATCTTGACAGGGCTAGATATGTCATACACTTCCTTGAGCAAGAAAATGAGAAATTGAAAACTAAACAGGCCATTAATGAGGTCAAGTATGTCACTACTCATAGGGAGGCAAAAAAGGCCAAATCCATGCTAGATGAAACACTTGAAAGGTATGGCTTACTTTATGATGAAGAGGAACAAGCACCAAGGAAGAAACCTAGAACTAGAGGGCTGAAAAGAGCTCTAACTCTAGAGAGGCAAAGGGAGGTTGAGCTTGCTGATCAGCTAAACCTAAATGAGCAGCTTGCTATTGTGATCAGTGAGAATAGGGATCCATTGCTTGATAGATCCAATTAGCACTTGGATAAGTTGCTAGAAAATGCAAACAAGGATAATGACCTATTGAGGAAGAAAGTCAAATACCATGCACTAAAGGAGAAAATTGCATTTGCCAAGCTCAAAAGTGCCAATGAAAAAAATGAAAATTTGACTATGGAGGAGAAGAAGAAATTGGAAATTCTTGATGAGGCTTCCCTCCAAGCCTATACACATCATCATCAACGTATCTACCAATTTTTAGACATGTTGAACTTTTTTGCAAATTCTGGGTATGACTGTGCTTTTTTGAACAAGGAAAATATTAGAAAATTTGTCATAGCAAATGATAGGGACACTTTTTGGAAAAAAGGTCACCATCATTGGGTTCATAATGATGAAGACATGCACCCTGTACATTTTCTAAGGTTTTTGAGGCAAATTGGTCAGTCAAAAGGGCATAAAACCATCAAAAAATCATGTTTATGCCCATATTTTTGCCTAGGCGCTGAGCACATAGCAGTCTTAGGAGATTGCAATTTTGAAGTTTCAAAACAACATCATCTTGAGAGATGGAGGCATATTCAGAAAGAGGACTTGACAAGATTTCCAAAAAGCCATCTTGTGCCTGATTTGGACACCTGTAGGTTAGTCAAAAGTTTCCTTGAACATGGAGGGCACACAACCTTACGGCGCTGTGCATATGACAAGAAAATGGCGCATATGATAATTTGTTGATCTTTTTGGTTTTTCAATGTAAATTTTGATTTTATCTCAGAAAATCATCTTTCTATTAATACAATTCATCATGGTAAATGTAATTATGTCAAGGATAAGTTACCTAGGGGTTGATTCATTAGGTAAATTTATCCTTAAGTCAAATGAATCAGTTTGAATGTAATTAGGAATGAGTCACTTGGACTAGCCTACACTCTAGGTTTCAGTTTAGACTTTGGTGGATCAACTTCTCCTCTCATGGATTCGACCCCTGAGGTTGGGAGAGGTTGTTTGAGGTCTATATCTTGTACTTTTTGACTCATTTTCAGAGGTTGGAATCAGTTTGTATGTTTGCTTATTGATAAAGGAACTATTGTACTCAGTTTGGCCAGTTAATAAAGAGGAGTTGCAACAATTTTTTTGGATACTTGTGGGATGATGTTTATCATTGTTTTTTTCTTTAGTTTCATATGTTATAATGTGTTGTATTCATGTTCATTACATCTCTATGGTTTGATCTCTTTCAAGTTAAATATGAAAAACGCATGCTTGCTCATACTCTGTTTTGGGAAATTGATCATAGTTTGTCCATTTTACTTTGTTTAGGAATAATACATCTCCTATGCTCTTCCTAGCTTCTCATCAGTCTCAAAACCATTCCATCACAATCACTTTAAGTGATAAGCCTTATGTCTACCTTGCCCCATTGAATCCCGGCAACCCTATCTAATTTTCCCTGACCTAGCTCCATTGACCTAATTTCTTCATCTAGTGGAACCCAACCAAATCAAATCAAAACAACCCCTGCACTCTATATCTAGCCTAAAAACCCTAATTCTTCTAGCCCTCCTGGCTGTGACCTTTTGGAGAGAGCCCTATCCGACTTGGTAGGGCTAGCTACCATGTCAAAATCTTGCTCTGTGGTTACCTCTATTGGGATTCCTTCTTCAGCCTTGGGAATCTAGTGAAGTGCTAACATTTTGGCACCATTTCCAGGGAACGAAATATCAAATCTTCCCTGGGAAAGAAAGACAAAGTTTAGATCTAATTGTTGATGGTGAAGAACATTTGGACACATAGGAAGGATGTATCATTCACTTGGCGACTCCATTGACTGAACGATCCAAAAAATCAACACTTCATGGCCATTCCACTACATGAAAATCAGTAGCTTGAGGAAATTTTCAAGATGGATTCAATTTCTCAAAGGTATGCTCCCATGAGCCAAGATCACATACAAGGTTTTCTGAACAACATGCCTCGAGTGAATTGGATGAAATATCTTCCGAAGTTCAAAAATGTGAAAGGTAATGATGTTGCTCTTCATCTGGTGAGATTTCACATGCATGTGCGTAGATTAGAGATTGATTTTACTGAAGACTGCGTGATGAAGATATTCATGGCCACTCTGGAAGGTGAAGCCCGATCTTGGTATGAAATTTTTCCACCTGCTTGTATTTATTGTTTAAAATATTTTCATACCATGTTCTTGAAAGGTATAAAGAATCTTGTCCATCCTTAATATTAGTTCAGAACTATTGTAAACATGTTGATAGTTTTATTGAAAATATTGAGAAATTTTATAAAGATGATGAATTCATGGACGATGAGATCATGGAAGCCCTGTATGAAAATCCATTTCAACAGCATAAAGAAAGCTTAGAGGATACTTATCAAGATGCTCAGGTAAGTTTGCGGCAGGCTGAAGGTCTTTGTACAATTGAAAATGATGGAAGACAACGTCTTATTTCATATCTGCTTGCAATCGAAGATGGTATGTAGGAAAATCAAGTTCTAATTTCAGAATGTGATAAATTCAAGCTGGATTTTCCAGATCTAGATTTAGATTGTGATGATGAAGAGTATGTTGGTCTGGATCTCCTGAAGGAGAGCTCTTTTGTTGAGATCGCCTTGAATGAAGAAAACAAAGTTATTGACCTAAGTGTTCTCATCCCATCAGAACAAAGTCTTTAGGAGGAGGTAATCCAATCCTTTTATGAAAAACAAGATGAGATCTTTGTTCAAGTAAGTGAAAAATTCTCTTTGGATGATTATGTGGTAAATGATAGGAATGTCAGTTTTGAATTTCAAGAACAATATGAAGTTTTCCCTCTTATGACTGATGAGTGCGATAAGAAAAATCATAATCTGGTTGCCATGTCATATGAGGATGATTTTGAGTTGGAGAACAGTGAACAAGAACAACCAGCAATGGTTGAAAAAGGGAAAACAGTGGAGGATCACACTGATGTGTTGTCTCTGGCTCATCAAGAGAAAAAAATGCAAATTGACAGTTGTCCCGGTCTTCTTGCTGATCATCAAGATCTATTCTTTGCACATTATTTTCAAGATCATTTTGCTATTTTGCTGCAGTTATTAGATCATGTTGGTTGTCTTGTTTTTATAATGGTTTTCAGCTTCAGTTGTATGTTGAGTTGCCAATATTCAAGCTTTTTGTAGATAGTGTAAGCAGAGGAAAATCAGGTATCCAACTGCTTGATTGGATTCATTGGAATTTTCCCTTTACCTGAGTTAGCAGGCATTTCCAACAGTTAGAACAGGAAAGGGTGTGATTAATAAGCTCACATGAGTAAGCATATTTCAACAGTTTCATTCAGTTTCCTGCAAGTGCGAAGTAGAAAAGCACTAGAGTTCAGAGCCTGAAGTGAAGGCCGTGGAGCTTCATTGAATTTCTACGATTTCAAGTTAAGTTTTCAGAAAAAGTAAGTTAAGTTTTGAGTCATTGTTCGAGTCAATTTCAGTTAGTTTCAAAGTCAGTTTGTGTCATTGATTTGTCAGTATTTAGTCATGCATTTCAGTTTGAAGTTTTTTACCGTATTCACCCAATGGTTAAGCACTTGGTCTATGGTCTTCTTGAAACCTCCAAGGAGCTGCCATCCCCAATAAGGCCGATGTTAGTGTCAGAATATGCATTCTACCATCAGTGATCAAAATTACTCTTTTCATATTCATTTGAGGGGTCCCACTCAGAATTTTTTTATCATTCCATTAGGTCATGCAGAAAATTGATTCACTGATGGTAACCCCTAGTCATAAAACCTCACTCTCCCTCAAAATTTCAAATTTGTTGGTCCACCTTCATGTCTTGTTGAGCATTAAAACACTTTTGAAAAGCTCATTTCACTATGTCTTATGTCAGTGAAATTCAAACACGGAGTCAGGTCATCCAAGGTCCCAATAGGTTATTAGGTTTCATTGTTCAAGGTCCAAAAATGCACCATTTCATCTCAATAAGGTCAGCAAAAGGTGTGAGAGTGACTCAATAAAAGTTTCATTATCATCAGCAGAGGGTTATCAACATGTAAATATGATATTTTTAAAGTTGAAATTATGGTTTCAAGTATGATTTTCATACTCAAATGTAATTTTATTCAAAAAACAGAGTTTTAAGTTATTTTATTTTTTATATAATTTTATGCTTTCTATATGTAATAAGTTACTCTCCAAAAGCTGCCAACTCCAACTCCATATGCCAAACTGAAGACCACCAAATCAAAGTGAAAAGAGCCAAGCTCCAGCAACTTCATCCTGCAAAGAAGAAGAGTCAAAGAAAAAAGGGTATTTAGCATGCTTTCAAAAAAGTGAAATGAAACATAGGAAAAGTGGGTTTTTGATCTAAAATCAAAATTCACTCAAGTATTAAAGACTCTTAGACATCAATTTGAAATTAATTTTCCTTCTATTCAATTGATTAAACACTTGAAGAGAGCGATTTTTCGATTTTCTGGGAAAAATTGGAGAAGAACTAAGTAGAGGGTGCACAGGCTAAAGGCGATGCGCATATAGTGAAGGCGCTGCGCACAGCCTTAAGGCGCTGCACATATCCTTAAGGCACCGTACATACGTCCAGCAAGCCATAAAATCATCCAAATTGCACCAAATCATCTCCAGAACTTCTGCAACAGTTGTTTGAGTAGCCAACAAGTGAGTAAAGGTATCTTCCATCATCAGTTGCTTCCTTCAAGTTTATTTGTTTGGTGTTGTGTACTTTTCTTGAGAATTTTGTGTTTTAACCATTCAAAACCCTAGCATTTCCCCCTAACACTCACAACTCCAAAAATTCACTCCCTTACCCTTTGCATCCTTCCCACACTTATAAAAACCCAATCCCAAACCCCTCATTTGCAAAATTACCTTTTTCTATAACTTTCTCCCAAAACCCTAAGTCCTAGATGTTACATCTACCTAGGCTTACAATCCCTAAATCTCTATCCTAAATCTATTATATTACTACTCCCTATCCCCTCCCCATTTCACACATCCCTGGCAAATATCTCCCTCATTTTCCCTTTCCCATTTCCTTTTCCTAAACCCTAGGGTTTTGACAAAAATACCATGGCAGCAGAAGAAGAACATAATATACCATACAATAAGGAAGAGGAAACAGAAGCTAGGAGGTCACATAAAGGAGGCAGGATAATCAGACTTTAAGCTACCAACACAAGGGAACTTTTAGATTCTCCAATGACAATAACATGTTTCAAATATGTTGGTTGTTATGAATTTTGTGAAAAAATTTAGAGGGTTCAACACCATCCCATGTTGACCAAGCTCTTCATATCCAAACTCCCCAAAAACCAAGCCACTTTGGCTGGAGTCACCTTTACTGTCTCAACTGCCATCATTTCAGCTGCCACTGGGATCCTAAATGTTGGGGAGAAGTGGTTCAAAAAGAGTGATTTGGAGGAAAACTGCTCTGAGCCCTTCCTGAAACCAACGTACAAGAAAGAGAAAAAGAGGTTCTTTCCTTTTTCCACCTCCAAGAAAGATATGCACCGATGATGAAGATAATCATGAATTACTTTTGATGTGAAGGCAGATTTTCAAGGATCTATTCCTATCACATCCAAATCTTAATGCATTTCAGTAGGGTAAATATGCTGAACATACCCTAATACCTTTTCCGAAGCATAGATTTCATTGTCCAGAAAAGGGAATATGAACATCAAATGAAAAGTATTTTTCATCATTCCTTAATTAAAATCATAGTCCTCAACCATCTTAATCAACTAAACATTGCATGGAGTACCTTCATAGCCCATGATATATTTAGAGACCCTCCTTCTCAACATGCACAAAATGTCCCTTCATCATCCCAACCATCCACTTCCATCCCTCCATCTTAGCCCATAGCACACTCATCATATTTAGATCAGTCCCCTTCACCTCCTTCATCTCCAAATCATCATGACATGGGATCACCCAGCAGGATTGATGTCAATGAGCCTAAGTGGTTGAGGTTGAGGCATTGCCAAAAACCTACCAGAGAGGTCATAAGCATGTGTTTTCTCCACATATAGTGGAAGGGGCCATGCCTTCTACATCAAAAAAGCAGGTGGATGAAGGCAAAGAGAAGGTCATCGAGCCAGTCATTCTTGATGAGGAGGACACTCATGAAACATAACAAGAATTTCAGCTTGTTGACCAAGATGAGGATGAAAATGACAAAATCACCAAAGCAACCATTAAAGGGAAGGATGCTAAGATTAGTGAGCTCCAGACTAATCTTGACAGGGCTAGATATTTCATACACTTCCTTGAGCAAGAAAATGAGAAATTGAAAACTAAACAAGTCATTAATGAGGTCAATATGTCACTGCTCAGAGGGAGGTAGAAAAGGTCAAAGCCATGCTAGATGAAACACTTGAAAGGTATGGCTTACTTGATGATGAAGAGGAACAAGCACCAAGGAAGAAAACTAGACCTAGGGGGCTGAAAAGAGCTATAGCTCTAGAGAGGCAAAGGGAGGTTGAGCTTGCTGATCCGCTAACCCTAAATGAGCAGCTTGCTATTGTGATCAGTGAGACCAGGGAGCTATGGATTGATAGAGCAAATCAACACTTGGAGAATCTTCTAGAAAATTGAAACAAGGATAATTACCTATTGAGGAAGAAAGTCAAACACCATGCACTAAAGGAGAAAATTGCATTGGCCAAGCTCAAAAGTGCTAATGCAAAATTTGAAAATTTGACTATGGAGGAGAAGAAGAAATTGGACATTATTTCTTAGGCTTCCCTCCAAGCCTAGACACATCATCATCAAATTATCTACCAATTTTTAGGCATGTTGAAACTTTTTTTCAAATTCTGGGTATGACTGTGTTTTTCTGAACAAGGAAAACATTAGAAAATTTTTCATATGCACAACACCCTAGGAGCTGCGAAAATGATAGGGACACTTTTTGGGCAAATGGTCACCATCATTGGGTTTAGAATGATGAATACATGCACCTTGTACATTTTATAAGATTTTTGAGGCAATCTAGTTAGTCAAAAGGAGAAAAAACTACCAAAAAATCATGTTTTTGCCCATATTTTTGCCTAGGCACTGCGCAGAGAGATGTATTAGGAGATTTCAATTTTTAAGGGTTAAAACAGCATCATTTTGAGATATGGAGGCATATTAAGAAAGAGGACTTGACAAGCTTTCTAACAAGCCATCTTGTGCCTGATTTGGACACATGTAGGTCAGTCAAAAGTTGCCTTGAACATGTAGGGCACATAGCCTTAAGGTGCTGCACATATGACAGGAAAATGGTGCATATGACAGTTTGCCGATGTTTTTGGTTTTTCAATGCAAATTTTGATTTTATCTTAGGAAATCATCTTTCTATTATTGTAATTCATCATGGTAAATGTAATTATGTCAAGGATAAGTTACCTAGGGGTAGATTCATCAGGGAAATGTAATTATGTCAAGGATAATTTACCTAGGGGTAGATTCATCATGGTAAATGTAATTATGTCAAGGATAAGTTACTTGTGGTATGATGTTTATCATTGTTTTTTTCTTCAGTTTCAGATGTTATAATGTGTTGTATTCATGTTCATTACATCTCTATGGTATGATCTCTTTCAAGTTAGATAGGCAGAACACATGCTTGCTCATGCTCTGTTTTGGGAAATTGATCATACTTTGTCCATTTTCCTTTGTTTAGGAAGAATACATCCTATGCTCTTCCTAGCTTCTCATCAGTCTCAAAACCATTCCATCACAATAATCTTTAAGTAATAAGCCTTATGCCTACCTTACCCCATTGAATCACTACAACCCTATCTCATTTTCCTTGACCTAGCTCCCTTGACCTAATTTCTTCATCCAGTGAAGCCCAACCAAATCAAATTCAAATAACCCTTAATGCATTCTATATCTAGCCCAAAAAACTTAATTATTCTAGCCCTCTTGGCTGTGACCTTTTGGAGAGAGCCCTCTCCGACTTGGTAGGGCTAGCTACCAAGTCAAAATCTTGGTCTGTGGTTACCTCTGTTGGGATTCCTTCTTCAGCCTTGGGAATCAAGCGAAGTGCTAACACAGTCTGTATAGTTGATTGCGCATGGTTGACTGGTCAAGGTTGACTTGGTTCATTGGGCCAATCGGGCCTCGCCACTTGTCCGATTTTTGTTGGTGCTGGTTGGTGTGTTTTATTGGATGGTTGGTGGCCAACCACAAGGTGCCACGTGGGCCAAATAGAGGCCGCCACGTGGCAGCTTGAGGGCCAAAAAAACCGGTTAATGTTTGAGTTTGCACCTCCGTGGATTTGATACCAAGACCTTGCATGAAACAACGCCATGACTTAACCGTCGGGCCATGGTGCTCGTTATTAAAAGATATGTACAAAAACCTATATAACCTATACGTTGGAGGAGTTAGGGGGTAAGGGGCCAAGGCTTAGCCCCGCCCCCCCATCATACACCATGCAAACTATTGCCCGAGACCATAGGCACGGGGGAGGCGGAGGCCCACCGCCCAAAATTTTTATTACACATTTTTTTTATTAGACCATAATTTTATGTTTGAAATTCGGGTTTTTAGGCACTATTATGCATTTTAATGATCCAAAAATTTCACCCAGAATTTCAGGAATTTGTTGCTCGATTAGTTGAAATAAGGGCAAAATCATATGACAGGTCTAGATTTTGGGGAATTTGTGGCGCGGTTAGTAACAAAACTAGGGAGGTTCATAAATTTTTTGGTTTTTGACCAATTTTGCATCAAAAAGAGGCTAGAGATGCATTTTTGGGTTCTGAAGATGGTGGAACAGGTTTTGAAGCCATTTGAGCAATGTAAATGTATGTAATCACCATTTTTAGCATAATGAAAGAGGGCCAAGCGATTGGAAGCTGGACCAAGGAGACGTAGCCCAAGAGGGGTGAACTCCTTCATCACTTGTTATGTTGTGATTATTTTTATGGTGTATTTGTCTGTTGTTATGTTGTGATTAAATTCATGCTTTATGTGTTTAAAATTAACATAAATGCTCATAAAACTCAATTTTTAACATTTGCAATTTACAAACCCTCAAGCACACTTTATTTAAGATCGCATACAAATCAAGTTTGGTATCAGAGCTTTGGTTTCTTTTCTGTTGTGAGGATTTAATTGTTTGTAAGTGTATGTGATGCTTACAAGGTTGAAGCTCAAGAGAGGAGAAGGAAATCTTGTGGTTGCAAGTCCTTAAGTTACGTCAAGGACAAGGAGAGTAAGTTTGCCACAATCTCCACCACAAATTCTTCCTCAAATTGCAGTTGAAGCTTCAACAAGTATGTCACATGAAGGAGAACCTGACAATATGTCATAGGATGAAAAAGCCTTCATGAAAGCATTCTTTCATATGAAAAGAATGGTTAAAGTTCTCTATGATTATAGAAGCACAAGGATGCAAGGTGAGAGCTCCAATATTCCAAAGGGAGATAAGCTTCAAAATGAGATGAAGGAGATGGAGACAAGCCTCCAAAAGGAAATGGGAATGGTGACAAACCACCTTTGACACCACCATTCTCATTACCACCATCCTCACCACCATCTTCACCATCATCTTCCTCCACAACAAGCCCTTCACAAACACCTCCACAATCTCCAAAAATTCATGGTAAAACTCCACTTTTAAAGCTTGACATTAAGTTTGATTTGCCGATGTATGATGGAGAGGTAAATGCTGAAATATTAAACAATTGGGTACGTCAGCTTGAAGTGTATTGCAGGATACAAATAATCAAGGATGATGACACCAAGATTCAGCTTGATTCACTAAGATTGGAAAGTGCAACACTTATTTGCAAGGAATCCAAAACTCAAGAGGACATGAAGAAACGTGGTAAGGTCTTAACCTCTTGGAATGATTTTGTTGTTTCCTCAAGGAGACAATTTTATCCATTAGCATACATGCAAAAGGATATAATGGATTGGAAAAACTTTATGCAAGGTAAACGACAAAGTGTGCAAAGCTATACTCGAGTTTAGGAGAAGAGCACTAATTTTGGGTGTAGTTTTTACATCTCAAGAAACTTTGTTAAAGTACATTGGAGGTTTGCATATTTACCTAAGACATACTATTCTCATGTTTAATCCTTAAAATTTAGATGAGGTATGTGTACATGCCATACATCTAGAGGCAAGAGGGAAACATCTTTCAGAGGAGACAAGTGAGAATACCTTTGAGTCTGAAGAGAAAGGAAAGGGTAAGTTCAAGGGTAAAGGTAAGGAGAGTGCTTCCATCAGGATGGAGAAAGAAAAACTCACATGCAAACATTGTTCCAAAGATGGTCATGGTGAAGATCATTGTTGGAAACTCTATCCAAAGATGAGACCCAACAAGCTTAAAAGCATGGAGAAGGAGAAGACAGATGCAACAATAACACATGATTTAGGTTTGATTCTGTAGATGAAATAAATATCACCGCAATGGGTTTGAAAGGTAAGGATGTTGCAAGTACTAGTTCTTCAAGTTGTCAAACTAGTACTCAAGATGATGAAACAATAATTGAACTTTTCCATGTTAGAGTTATTTCAAAGCATACTAAGATTGACACCCTATTTGATAGTGGTTCACAAGCAAACCTTATTTCATAAGACTTAGTCAAGAAGTTGAATTTAGAAACCATTCCTCATCCAAGACCTTATCCTTTAGTTGGATATGTAAGAATGCAAATTTGCAGGTGACGAGGAAGTGCATACTTAGATTTTCAATCACTACAAACTTTCTTGATGAATTTGAACTTGATGTTGTTCCACTTGATATTTCTGGTATTGTTTTGGGTAGCCCATATCTTTATGATAGGAGAGAAATATTTTATCGCCATGATAATAAGTATCACTTATTCAAGAATGAGATTGAGTAGACTATTAGAGCACATAGTAAGAATACGAGTTTGTCTCTTATGCATGATAGACAAATGAAGAGAATTGTGAATGATAGTCAACATTTTGCTTTGTTAATGTTGAAGCATGAAGATGTTGTGAATGAGGCCTTTCAAGGTGATGCATAAAATGAAAATTATGATTTAATTAAGGTCGTTGATGGTTGTGATAAGATGTTTCAGGAGTCTAACATGTTTCCTTAAAAAATAGGTGAACAAAATGTGGTAAAATTGTAGAAGCATTCATCATTGTTGAACAAGATGTCGGTGCAAGAGAGTGCAAAGATCAAAGAGCAAGCGCCAAAGAAATTTTACAAAGAGGGCATTGGGTTAAAAATTTCTTATTGTGGGTTTCACAATGTATTTTCTTTGAAATGGGGTGTTACATGGCGATGGCGATCACATTTGATTAAGAGTCGAGCCAAGCACAAGGCAAGACATGCTAAACATCGTCATGTCGACAGTGTTCGAGGTTAGAAGAATTTCAAGTTTTTTAAGTTTTCTTTGATTGACGACTGAGGAGGGAACATGTTTGTTTCTTCAAGGACAGATTTTTGTTCTGCGAATTTTGGGAAATTGCAGCAAGATGGTATCTACAACAACAAGTCAAGGTCTCCAAATTCGAGGAAAAAGATCAGCTTTCATGAAAAGCTCAAATTGTTGAATTTAGAAAAATTTGAGTGGATTGAGACTGGAAGGGTGAGGTGGTTAAACCCTCATCCACATGTTCAGTAATAAAAGATATTTTGGGGTCCAAAAGCTTCTAGTGGGGAGGTGTGATCAGGTGCTCAAAAATGAAAGTTGTCAGAATGGTGTGGAACCTAAATGACCGCGTATATCTCGTTGTTCTGAATCTGTCGCAACTCGTCTTGTGGAAAACCGACACCGTATGCTCTCGGAAACACGTTATGTTCGTTTTTCGAAAGAGGGAAAAATTTGTAAAAATTGTGCAAGCTGCCCAGTTAGTTGTTCGTACAGCTGACTAGGCATGGTTAAATGGTCAAGATTGACTGGGTTCGTTGGGCCAATCAAGCCTCACCACTTATTCGATTTTCGTTGGTGATGATTGGAATTATTTTATTGGATGGTTGGTGGTCAACCATAGGTTGCTACGTGGCCCAACCGAAGGCCGCCACATGGCAGCCTGAGGTCCACCAAAATTGGTTAAGGTCCAAGTTTGCACCTCTGCGGATTCGATACCAAGACCTCACATGAAACAACGCCATGCCTTAATCGTCGGGCCATAGTGCTCGCTATTAAAACATATGGTTGAAAACCTATATAACCTTTACATTGGTGGAGTTTGGGGGCAAAGGGCAAGGGATTAGCTCCGCCCCTCCCATTATACACCATGCGACCCATAACCAGGGACCACAGGCACGACGGAGGCTGAGGCCCACCGTCAATTTTATTATTATTATTATACCAAAATGTTATGGTTGAAATTCAGGGTTTTAGGCGTTATTATGCGTTTTAATGATTCAACAATTTCATCCAGAATTATAGGAATTTGTTGCTCGGTTAGCCTAAATAAGGGCAAAATTGTAGGACGGGTTTGGATTTTGGGGAATTTGTGGTGCAGTTAGCAGCAAAAGTAGGGAGGCTCATAACTTCTTCGATTTTTGACCAATTTTGGATCAGAAAGAGGCTAGACATGCATTTTTGGGTTTTGAAGCTTTTGAAGCCATTTGAGCACTGTAAATGTATGTAATCACCATTTTCAGCATAATGAAAGAGGGCCAAACCATTGGAAGCTGGACCAAGGAGACGTAGCCCAGGAGGGGTGAACTCCTTCATCACTTGTTGTGTTGTGATTATTTTTATGGTGTATTTATCTATTTTTTCTGCTATTTCAGAGTTAAATTAATGCTTTATGTGTTTAAAAATTAACAAAAAGGCTCATAAAACTTTGTTTCTAACACTTGCAATTTACAAACCCTCAAGCACACTTTCTTTAAGATCTCATACAACCACTTTTGTAAGGAATTCACCTACAAAACCCCTTTTTTGTTGTTGCTCACATGTATACTTCTAAGGATTATTGGTTTTTTATAATGCTTTTAATTAAAACTAGCCAAATATATAATCATTATGGCTTTTTATTAGAGCCTACGTTGTAAAGGGAACATGGAAATGCAAGTTTGAGCGTGAAAGGAATTATACATCTTTCACATTGAGTTGTAGAATTTACTTTGTGCAACAAATATGTCATTTCACAAGATATTGATGTTATTAAAGTATCATTACATCCTTCCCTCAAATTACATGGGGAAATTAGACATCTGGGAACCATCTAACGCAATAATTTTTCATCTTTACCATACTAAAAAGATTGAAACAAAAAGAACGTTTTCCATAAAAACTTAATTATATCCAAATTAAATATTATTTTTATAACGTTTTTTTGTCTTGAAAATCATTAAAAATATGGTAATTTTATAATTCTTCCCTTAATATTCATTAAATAAAAAAGTATATTTAAAAGTTATCTAAATAATTTATTAACTTTTTATTTTATTCCCAATTTAAATTAATAATCATCATCATTAAAAAAAATCTCATAATTATTTTATTTAAATAAATAGTATTATTATTACTATTTATTATATAAAAAAATTAAAGAATAAGATGATGTTGATTTATATCGATGTATAAAAATATCTTTATTTGAAATTCTTTATAATTGTATATTTAAGGTTGAAAAAAATCATAATATTATTTAATTAAAAAATTAATAATGTTAAAAATATTTTGAAATTAAAATATATATTAAATAATTTAAAAAATTATATATAATATAATTAGCTAAACATTAAAAATATAAAATAAAATTATATATATATATATATATATATATATATATATATTGCCAAATGTAACATTTACATACTATTTTTATAGCATATAAATGAAAATTATAGATGTCAAACTATATACGATTGAAAACTTTCACAACGCATCCCAAAAAAAAAAAATATGAAAACAAATGTTATAAAACCTTAAAATTAAAATTGAGTTGCTACATTGTCATAAGTTTATTATTAAATAGATTAGTATTATTATTATTATAGTATATGATGGTTGTCTCCTGGGCAACTCAATTGGTTAATCACAAAAACATGAAATTGTTGTAACTCGAAAGACCGAGGTTCAAATCCTCATGTTGTGACCCGAGTCTAGGGGAGGAGCACATATCGTGGCCCCCCATAGACTTGCTAGTAGTTACGTGTGGGGCGAGCTACTAGATTCCTCTGGATTGCAAAAAATAAAAAATTAGCATATGATAATTGATATTGTGTTGAACATATGGATATAATATGTGCAGTGGTTACATGATATTTGGTTTTTGGGTATTTGGAATTAAAATAGATTTCATTGAATTATAAAGTAAATTAATATAAAAATGATATTGCAAAACAATGAAATCATTTTAAACATAATAATTTGTTTTTTCAATTTATATTTATATAGTTAAGATTCGAATATTTTACTTAATACAAACATCACAATATTTTATTTATGAATTACATTGTGTCTTTTTATTATTAATAAAAAAAATTAAACCTTGAAATCATTTTAAACATAATAATTTGTTTTTTCAATTTATATTTATATAGTTGAGATTCAAATATTTTACTTAATATGAACATCAAAATATTCTATTTATGAACTACATTGTTTCTTCTATATTATTAATAAAAAATTTAAATCTTGAATATTAATTTTGAACTAAGAATTAAGAATTAAATGAATTTCACATCTCTTTCTTATTATTTATTGTTATGAAGTATTTGATTTTTTTTACTTACAATAATTTATTCTCTTTCCACAATGAAATATTTTATTATAGTAAACACTAATTTTTTCCATATATATATATATAATAATTAAAATAAATATTAAAATAGTTTATTGAAATATTTTTAAAAGTATAGGAATTATACATTTTCTTAGCATACAAAAGTGAAAATATAATATTCTTTATCCTTTATTTTTTATTTTGACTTACTTTTGGCTCAAGGTTAATATACAATTATTTTTCTTCATATGTACATCAAAATATTTTATTTATGGTCGAGTGTGGGATTGAGATAATTTTATCACATCTAGAGGTACTTTATGGTCCCAAGGAAGACAAAGTGTTTATGTAATCAAGAGGTCTTTTTCATATGAAAATAATCAAACACGAGTATATGGACTCTACTTGGGAGTTTTGTTATCCAAAGAACATTAGATGGACACAATTACGGTTATGGGAGATTCTTTCTTAATGCTACATCATCTAGTGAGAGGCTCCCTCCCAAATGAGTATTTATGTAAAAAATTATGAAAACAATGAGGAAAGTGTAGAATATGTCCCATCAAAATAATATTCCATGTCCTAAGAGTTTTCAATAGAGAAGAAAACAAGTACGCTAATGAGGGGTGTAAATGAAAGATATTTGAATTAAATATTAATGGCCAAATCAAGTCTACTTTAATTACCTAATGGTGGATGAAGTCTATTAAAAAAATTCCCAAGTAATACTATACATTATGTGTACTCTATGCAATAAATACCATTTCAATTGATATTGATATTATTAAAACATCATTACAATCCTTCCCTCAAGTTACATGGGAAATTGGACATTTGGATATTCCTCGCACTTAGACACCATCTAAGGCATGAATTCTTCATCTTTACCATACTAAGAAGGTTGAAGACGAATAAAACTTTTTCCATAGATAGTTAATTATATCCAAATTAGATATTACTTTTATAATGTTTTTTAGTCTTCTAAATCATTAAAATTATGATAATTTTATAATCCTTTCCTTAAATATTCATTACGTAAAAAGTAATATTTTAAAAACATCTAAATAAATTATTACCTTTTTTTCTATAGTCAATTTAAATTAATAATCATTATCATTTTTTTTTTGTAAGTTGAGTAGGACCTTTGATTCATTGATAATTCAAGCAAGTTACAACATGATAAACATTTAGTGGCCTCAACCTACCCACTGGGAAAGAAGGTCTATTGGCCATCAGTAAGCATTATAAGCAATCCAAATTTGAAGTCTTTAAGTCTATAAAATTCAACGTGATAGGCCTTAATGTCTAAAATCCAAAATATGCTTCTCAAACTAACTATAGTACTAGTAATCAACATGTATAAGATCAAAAAAAATCAAAAACTGGTAGAAAAACATTCATAGATTAGTCCTCAGAGGACTCATCTAGATGCACATTAAATGGACACAATTATGGTTATGGGAGATTCTTTCTTAATCCTACATCATCTAGTGAGAGGCTCCCTCCCAAATGATAATTTATGTAAAACATTATGAAAACAATGAGGAAATTGTAGAATATGTCCCATCAAAAGAATATTCCATGTCCTAAGAGTTTTCAATAGAGAAGAAAACAAGTACGCTAATGAGGGGTGTAAATGAAAGATAGTTGAATTAAATATTAATGGCCAAATCAAGTCTACTTTAATTACCTAATGGTGGATGAAGTCTATTAAAAAAATTCCCTAGTAGTATTATGTGCTATACATTATGTGTAATCTATGCAATAAATGTCATTTCAATTGATATTGATATTATTAAAACATCATTACAATCCTTCCCTCAAGTTACATGGGAAATTGGACATTTGGATATTCCTTGCACTTAGACACCATCTAAGGCATGAATTCTTCATATTTACCATACTAAGAAGGTTGCAGACGAAGAAATTTTTTTCCATACATAGTTAATTATATCCAAATTAGATATTACTTTTATAATGTTTTTTAGTCTTCTAAATCATTAAAACTATGATAATTTTATAATCCTTTCCTTAAATATTCATTAAGTAAAAAGTAATATTTAAAAAAAAATCTAAATAGAAGAAAAAAGATATCAACGCCTGAGAAATAAGCCACTTCGAGGGGGCAACCTCCAATACATTACATAAATGAACAATTCTTCGATGATACAATTTACAAAACCTCCTTTCTATATATAGGAGTCCATGTGGCCATAATGTAATCTGGTGGGCCCACAATGTAATCCTAACCGACCTAACAATAATAATTTAAGGGAGCATGATAATAACAAAATGGGGGTTACAAGGGTACAATAATAACAATAAGGGGGGTTACACACTAATAACAATGAGGACTATACTAGTAATATAGGGACTAACATACCCCTCTTCTTCAAAAAAGTGTTGTCCTCAACGCTTGAGTAGCTCTAGGTGTACGTATAAACTTCCCATCCTCACATGTAGAATCTTGATGGGTAAGTTCTTCCACTTGATGAGATACTCACAGAAATTGATCGATTTACGTATTTGTCCGGTTCTTGTTTTAGTGACCTTGGGTTCCAATATAATTTTCCTTCCTCATCAAGTTAGCAATATTATTTTGAGCTTTGGAATATTTTCACCTATAACCTTCTTTAAGCATGAAACATGGAAAGCTGGATGCACTCGCGAAGAAGCGAGCTCCAATTTGTATGCCCATGGTGCAAATCTTTTGCAACACCTTGTAAGGACCATAGTACTTTGACGATAATTGTATCCTTCTTAGCTTGCTTGAGGACATTTTTTTGTATGGTTGTAGCCGTAAAATACACAATCTCCTACATCAAAACTTCTCTCTTTGCGATGTTGATCTTGCCTATTGTTTCATTCGATCTTGTACTGATTCAGTTATCCTTTAAGAGTTGGAGAACTTATTGTTGATGCTACGTGTGGTCTTCCTTTGTTTGAACCTTGAATTTTCCCTTAAATATGATGTGATGGATGGTGGATGATATCCATAAAGTGCCATAAATGGAGTCCACTTTTCTGCGGTATGGAAGGAAGTGTTATACCACCACTCGAGCGAGGTAACCACTTGACCCATTGTGTTTGTTTATCAAATACAAAACAACAAAGATATCCTTCCAAACATTTATTTACCTCTAGGTTTGACCATCGGATTGAGGATGATAAGATAAGCTATGGGCCTAATTGAGTACCCAAACAGAAAATAACTAAGTCAATTTCCGGTAAAAATGGGATCTACGTCGCTCTGATAACCCTTGGGCTACATGTAGCTTTTGAATTACGTCCATAAATGTAGTAGCAAGCTGTACTTGCTTTAAATGGATGAGATAATGCACAAAAGTGTGCATACTTGGTAAGTCTATCAACTACCACCATCTTGACACTCTTTCCTTTGGACTTAGGTAAACCTGTGATAAAATCCATTGAAATCTCCTCCCAACGTTGACTTGGAATGGATAAAGGTTGTAGAAGTCCTAGGGTCTTAATTGTCTCAACTTTATTAAGCGGCAAACCAAACATTCCACCACAAAATTTTGAATATCGGTTAAGGCCATCCCAAAAAAAATCTTTCTTCACCACAGCAGCCAAGTTTTTCAAAGTCTTGAGTGTCCTCCTAAAGGAGAAGTGTGCAATTCAAAAAGAATCTTTTTGTTTCGATTTGGGAATTCTTACAAAGAATATAAGCGATATTTGTACCACAAGAAATCATTTTTTCAACTAAATGTATAGGATGTACTGAGATCTTGTTGCAACTTTTGAATGAGTGTCCATACATCTTTGCCCTTCTTCCATTCATCTCTTGCTTGATTATCCAATCTGGTCGGATAATAGAAATGGCACAAAGCAATGCTTCCCCTCTTCATTCTCTTTCTTGAGTGCATCTGCAACAATAGCTTTCCTTTTTTGTAGATTTTTTTAAGTCATAACCCAACATCTTTGTGACCCATTTTTTCTTCTCTTCTGAAGATAGTCTTTGTTCCAAAAAGTGTTTAAGACTATCATGATTAGTTTTTACCTTGAAGCGTCTTCCCATTAGGTAAGTTCTCAATTTCTTTAGTGCATGTAGTATTGCTAACATTTCCTTCTTATAAGTAGGTTTATGTAAATACTTTCCTTTGATTGGACGACTTTCAAAAGCAATGGGTCTTCCTTCCTGCATTAAAACAACACCAATTCCATTTCCTGAGGCATCACATTCCCTGATAAAGGTTTTTGTGAAGTCGGGGCGTGTTTAAGACCGGTGCTAGGCACATTGCCTCTTTAAGATGTTCAAAGGCCTTAGTTGCTTCGAAGGGAGTCCATGAAAATGCATCTTTCTTCAACAATGTTGTTAGAGGTGCTTCTATTCTCTCCATAATTCGTAACAAACTTGCGATAATACCTGTTAACCCAGAAATCCTGCATATTTGCTTTATGGTTGTGGGGACTTTCCATTCCTTAATAGCTTTAATTTTGTTGGGTCTACTTTAACACCCTCGTGAGATACAATATGACTTAGAGATATTCCACCTCTTGTACTCCAAGAAACATTTGAATGTTTTTGCATATAATTGTTTCTCTATGATAGTTTGAGCACCTGATAAGCATGTTAAACCCATGATCCTTTAGGAACCACTGCTATAGATTAGTATATCATCAAAAATACTAGCACAAATTTTCTAAGGGTTTGAAAAATGGAATCCATCAACCCTTGAAATGTAGAAGGTGCATTAGTAAGGCCAAAAGGCATGACCAAAAATTCACTGGCAACCTCATGAGTTGAAATCTTTGTTTTGGGAATATCTTCGATCTTCATTCTAATTTGATGATATCACGAACGAAGATCCAACTTGGTAAAATAAATTGCTCCTTGTAATTCATCAAATAATTCATCAATCACGGGAATGAGAAAAATTTATCTTTAATGGTAGGCTTATTAGGCTCCTATAATCCGGACACATTAGCCATGATCCATCCTTCTTGTGTACCAATACTACGGGGAGCGAGAAAGAAATTTGGCTAGGTTTAATTATACCCGCCTCTAACATTTATAACGATCATACGTTCAATTTTCACTCTTTTGGACATAAGGATATCTATAAGACTGATGTTTGGAGAACACTTATTCTTGGAATCAAATGAATAGCATGATCATGATCCATAATTAATTGGGAGTCCTTTGGGAGTTTCAAACACCTTGGAATGATTGTCCAAGACTTGTTGGAGATGCAGCAGAAATAGATGATTTTGATGTTGGAACTTCTAATGAGCATAATTGTGCAATTACGCCTCGTTGTTCTTTCTTTGAAGCTTTGTCATGACATTGAAGCTTAATATTATCTTTCGGCTTCAGGCAATACCCGTGAATTCGACTTCCTACATCCAAAATAATTTCAAGAAAAGTTCTTGAAAATTAAAAGCTAAAATCCCCCAAAAATTTGTAACCATTGTACTCTGTTTACTTATCATCTCTACATAGAATGGAAAGCAATGGACTAGTCGATACATATTCCCCCATGGTTAGCTTGATATTGTGGCATTTTTCTAGAGCAATTTATAGTTCCTCCGTGCAGCCATCACTTGACATTCGGAGTGTTGGGTAAAGGAAACAATTTAATTCCTTGGCTACCTTACACAATGAATAAATTATAGGTCTTTACTGAATCAATCAACACTATTACCTTTTTTCTTCTTGATATGTCCTTCTATCACGAGAGTTTGAGAGTGTAATTCACAACGTTGCATTTACATGATATGATCGGATTCATTTCTTCCTCTTCTAGGGTTGGTTCCTTGTGTATATCCTCTTCTTGTTCATTTTCTTCTTCCTCTTCACAATCTATGTAAAATAATTTCTTTATAGAAGCTTACACTTATGACCTTTAGTGTATTTGCTATCACAAGCGTAGCAAAGCCCTTTTGCTCTTTTTCTTCCAATTGTTGTGGTGTCAACCTTGTAGGTTGTGGAAATCTAGTAGTAAGCAACACTTCCTTCTTTATAGAATTGAGTGGTAGGATTCCTTGTCGCCATTATTTTACATTAGAAGCTTTTCACCAACATGAATGCCTTCTCCAATGAATCCACGGTTTAAGCAGACTTCATGTTGGATGTTATCCTTTAAAGTGCCTGTGAAGAGATCGATCTTGTGTTCCTGCAGAATGTGATTTATATATTCAATTTTTCGTCCTCAATGTGTTGCCCCACACAAACCCTTTTTGTTTGAGATTTATCAATTGGCTAAAGAAGGTGTTGCTCTTTGTATCCTCATAATGTGTTATCATTTCCTCAGTAAAAATTGACGGGTGACAATTTTTTTAAGGAGCTAAGAAAACCATCGATACCATACAAATGTATTTTGTGTTCTAAATGTAAAGTTGCAATGCGTACCTTTGTGTGTTTGCACGTTATGGAGGTGAAATATTGCTCCATACGTAGTATCCATGTTACGGGATCCTTTCCATCAAATTCCTCATATCCATTTTTTGGAATATGGTGGATTCCTCATCAACATTATAGTTTATGAAATCACGATTAACATTTATTTTGTTCTCATCACGAGGTTCTTCTACTATCTTTTCACCATTAGGAAACCTTTCTTGTATCAACTTTGTCAAACCTTCGATATCTGCTTTTAGATCATTCTTCATGTTTTCCATGCCATCCATCTTAGCTTCCATGCCTTTCTTCAAACCGTCCATCTTCGCTTCCACGCCTTTCTTCAAAACTTCCATTTCATTTTTTGTTGCTCTTTGCGAGAGTGAAATTTGTTGCACTTGCTCTTGTAATTTTGATAGATCATGTTGCAATTCTTCATCTTCATGAGTCATAGTAAGAGCCAGCCAAAGGCTTAATGGGTGTTGAATTGACACTACGGGGCATATTTTAGAACCCATCTTGAAGTATCTATTCTACAATATGCCCTTGGAATCAATTAATTGATTCTTCAAACAAGACTTATGCAATTCGGAAAAACAAATACACCTTTTTCTTGATTTTCTAGGAGCTTGATATTGAAATTAGATTATCTTTGTGATTGCAGCACTTCAATATTTTAATTTACGGCTGCAACATAGCCCCTACGAAGTATCTTTCAAAAATGCCACCCGGTCGACCTGATTTGGATTCTCCAAGACAAAGTTGTGTCCAATCTCCCACAATGACCTAATTATGAATTTGGTTCGGTAGAGAAAACTTATACGACTTACCATGTCAACTGTTTCATCCTTCGGATCTGAAATTGATATCCAATAAACTACCAGGTTCGTTTACTTATGACAACTTTCAGCACTCCAATATGATGCTCGAGAGAGAGTTATGAAGATTTTCCCACAATCACCTCTTTGAGATGAGGGAATTCAAGAGCACGAAAAAGCACTACCTTCTAAATCATATCTCCGTGTTACGAGACCAAGATCTAAATTTTTTGAAAATTTTCCTTAGGATTTACGGCTTCGCACCTAAAAGAACCTGAAACCCATAGATTTATAGCGCAAATTCCGATGACATGTTTAGGAGCTGAAAAAAGACCTAACTTCCTGGATCATATCTCAATAATGTTATGAACCAAGCTACAAATTTTTGTGATGTTCCCTCGGGATTTCAGCCGTGCCATAAAAATGTTATTTTTGAAACTTAGTAGAAAAAAAATTTATAGCGAAAATTCCACGATGACTGTTTTGGGCAGTAAACCTAGAATCCAAAGCTACGATACCAAATGTTGTGTAACTTGACTCAAAAAATAGAAGAAAAGAGATATCAACGCCTTAGAAATAAGCCATTTTCGAGGGGGAAAACCTCAATACATTACATAAATGAACAATTCTTGGGTATTCTGATTTGAAACCTCCTTTCTATATATGGGAGTCCATGTGGCCATAATGTAATCTAGTGGGCCTGATGTAATCCTAGTAGACCTAACAATAATAATTTAAGGGCACAATAATAAAAAAATGGGGGTTACAAGGGTACAATAATAACAATAAGGGGGTTACACTAATAACAATAAGGGACTATACTAGTAATATAGGGACCTAACATTTGGATATTCCTTGCACTTAGACACCATCTAAGGCATGAATTCTTCATCTTTACCATACTACGAAGGTTGAAGACGATGAAAATTTTTTCCATACATAGTTAATTATATCCAAATTAGATATTACTTTTATAATGTTTTTTAGTCTTCTAAATCATTAAAACTATGATAATTTTATAATCCTTTCCTTAAATATCCATTAAGTAAAAAGTAATATTTTAAAAACATCTAAATAAATTATTACCTTTTTTCTATAGTCAATTTAAATTAATAATCATTATCAATGTTTTTTTGTAATTTGAGTAGGACCTTTGATTCATTGATAATTCAAGCAAGTTACAACATGATAAAAATTTAGTGGCCTCAACCTGCCCATTGGGAAAGAAGGTATATTGGCCATCAGTAAGCGTTATAAGCAATCCAAACTTGAAGTCTTTAAGTCTATAAAATTCAACGTGATAGGCCTTAATGTCTAAAATCCAAAATATGCTTCTCAAACTAACTATAGTACTAGTAATCAACATGTATAAAATCAAAAAAACTCAAAAACTGGTAGAAAAACATTCATAGATTAGTCCTCAGAGGACTCAACTGGGACAGGATCTTTTGCATTGGATCTGTTGAGAATGCAGCAAGATGATGGAGCTTAGTGAAATGAAGTCGCCTTCACTAAGTGGGCCCCTTGAGGCAAATTACGCGCAAAGTCTATTTTTAGACTATGTCTATTTTTAGACATACGGAGCATAATTGGGAATTCTGTGGAGATTCTTGATGGATCGACATCGGTAAAAGAAAATAGATGAGACCCTATTTTTTAGGACCAGGAGCTATTTTTCAAATCGATCTCCTAAAAATATGGAAGTCAAATATTATTTACCCTTAATAATATTTTGACTATAAATGACGATTTACTCTCTTGGCGCACTTGATTTGAGTCATGGAGGTGGCTCATGCAAGCGGCTTACAAGGAATCACGTGGTTCCTAGGGTTTGATAGCATCTTGCATGGTTTACTTCAGTTAGACTTGATGGCGAAGTTTTTGGAGGAGTTAACGGGACAAATAGTGGAGTTGTGTTATTTGTTTTAGATTTGAACTAGTTGGGATTAGTTAAACTAACTAATCAATTAGATATAGTGGAGTAAATTAAATAATGTTAATTTACTAAATATTAACTCATTAGTCAACTCAAGAAGAATACTTCAGTTCACTACGATGCATGATCAGTTCGGTGGGGAGCAGGTGAAAGAGATAGATGAAAGGGGTAGAGTTAGCTATCGGTTGTAACTATCATATTTGCTATTTGCAACACATAGATAAGGTGGAGTAGCTATGAGTATTGCAAAGTTTAGGCTGGTGGTTTATCTATATAAGGAGGCCATCACCTAGCATTAAAATACGCAATCAAGGTTGGCTATCAAGTGGCTAAGGATTGGAGCAAGTGATTTGCTAGATCTAGCTTATTAGTGTGTTGTACAGCATGGGAGGTAGTGCATGAGAGCTTGTAGAAGAGTTTTTGTCTGCATGATTGTTACATGATTTCTCCATTATAATATACACAATAATTTGGGGTTTTCAGCTATAGGCTTTTCCCCATATCTTGAGTTAATGTGTGTGATTGAATTGATGTGAATTGCTTCTATGTTATTTCCGCATGTGGCAAATTAATTGTAGAAGAAGGTTATGTGTTATGCATGCAATTAGAAATTGATGTATGATGGGTTAATCTTCATTGAATAAGTGAGTTTATTCGGCTAATTTCTACATGGTATCGGAGCGAAGTTAATTGTCGAGAAGTCTAATGCAGTGATTGCAAACTTATTTCCTCGGACGAGTCTGCATGCGGGCGAGGGTAGCCTCAGGAATATTCATCCTTCTTTGTAAGGTGAAAGATGCAGTGAAAGCCCTTTGCGATCCAATCTACGATTTGGAAACAATTTGTTTTTCAAGTATAGATCGGAAGGCTTTGATAGAGCTTGGAGTTGGAATTCGAATTTTTGCGGAAGGTTGATTTTTCTTGGTGCCGGTGTTGAAAGATGTCTTCTTTCAATGGTTTGCGACTCGAATATGCTCTTGAAGGCGATTCGAACAGCATGTTTTATGGAAATAAGGATCGAATGGAGGCAGTGTTAGAAGATAATGGTGCGAAGGAGTTCGTGGTTTGAGGATGTCCCAAAACTGATGCGACTTTGGTCGATGCATGGCAAAGAAGATCGCGAAATGTCGAGATCTGTTGGAGAGGCGTCGAGATCATAATATTGTATCCGGCCCTGCATGGAAAGGCTACTCCATAATGTGGAAAGCTTTGACGGGATCTATTCCGAGTAGAGTGACCAAAGGAAGGCCCAGCGCTCAAAGACAAGCTCGGGAACATCAAGATGGAGAAGGGGCGACGGCATCGCCAAATACCTCACGAAGTTCACTCGGTGCCGAGAGATGGTGGGAAGTGTGGGGGTGGGCATCAAAGTTTCAGCGATTGCATGCTTAGTTTCAAGTGTGTTGGGATCGGTGTGGTTCTTGGAAGCGACGGTGCGTCATTTCATATGACGGGAGATCGGGAAGTTGTTCATCGAGATGCGGAGGACAAGGATTTGGGTGTGCACATCGAGATGGCGATGACGGTGAATCGGTCATGGTAGTATCGATCGTATCCTTTCGGAAGGGTACGGTAAACCCTTTGTGCGAAGGATGTCACATGCATGTACCAGTTGAAGAAGAACCCGATTTATTAGCGATGTTGGAGGATAAGGGGGTATGATGTGGTCTTCGAGCGAAGGAAAAGCCTGTGATGGACTCTTTTGGAGAGACCGGAAGATAGGGTTCGAACTAAGACCTTTATCGGGTTGCGGAGTAGATATTTAACGGCTATATGGCATGCAAGGCGGGGATGTGGTGGCCGGGATGATGAGGGCGAACTATGGCAGCACGAGATTTGGGCCATCTTCACCATGGAGCTTTGAAGGTCTGCATTGATTTCTCTTTGGACTTCTAAAGGCACCTTGTGATCAGTTGATTAGGGGTGTACTTTAGGAGTATGTGAAAGCCACCTTTCACGGGAAGGATAGTCGCGCCCGGCGATCCTTGAGAGAGTTCACCACCAGAACGTGTGTGGTCCTTTTCTCGATTCTTCGGCAATAAGCACGGGTATTATGTGATCTTTGTTGATGATTTCTCTCGAAAATCTTTGAATCTTCTTCATGTCGAAGAAGAGCGATACATTCGTGAAGTTACGTGAGTTTAAAGCAACGGTCGAGAGAATTAGGGGAAAGAAGGTGATTGCTCTGGGAGTGATAACGGTGGTAGAATTCCATCTCGAGTGAATTCAAGGAGTTATGACGCGAGAAGGGATTGAGAAGAGCTCATGCCCCATAACCTGACGAACGGGGTGGGTGGCGAAAAAACGACACGATCGTCGTCTTTTCTGGCGATGTTACTTGATCGGGAGCCTACCCCTTCACTTGTGGGTGAAGCATGCAATACGGCGGTGTATGTGCGAGAACCGTTGTCCTCTGGAGTTCTTGGCATGAGTACGAGAGGAGGCTTATTCGACAGAGGCACGATATTTCCCATTTGCGGATTTTGGATCTCTGTCTACATGCATGTGGCCAGAAGGATGCAGAGGAAGGCTGGATCAGCCTAGCAAGGGTGGAATGTTTGGCAGGAATTACTGCCAGTACACCCCTCATAACTATCGAGTGTATGTACTGGGCAGTGCCAAGGCGTTGTGCGGCAGGATATAAAATTTGGGGAGGAGAAAGCCATGCGATGTTCGCTTGAGAGGCTACACTTGCATGCGGATGAGAAATTTGTGGTTCTAAGGAGGAGCTTAGGATGTGGATCGACCTGAAGGGATTCAGGAGGTGGAAAAAACCACCGAGCGGCGCCAGCCATCGGGAAGGGCGCATGCGCACTACGAGGAAAGGCTGACGTGGCTCGGGATGCGGAGAAGGTTGTAGGACCACCTACGACAGATAGCAGAACGAGAGACGGGTGCCGGAGTCAAACCTGCTTTGGATACATGGCTCTTATGAGTCAATGTGTTGGCAAACGAGCCATCCTCTTTTGAGAGAGTGTGGAGAACCATGGAGTTGTTACCATGATCGAAGAATATGATTCGATCATCGGGAACGGTGCATGGAGATTGTCCCAAGGCCGGTTGGGGAAATCGATTGTAGGTTGCGATGGATCTACAAGGTGAAAGCGAGCGGTGGCCGGTGGGAGAAGATGCAAGGCGAAGTTTGCCGTGGCTCTCCTGGAATCGGGGATTGACTATGAGGAGACTTTTGCACATGCATGAGGTACTCTTCCATACGGACGATCCACTTGCTCTCTCACAATGGCAGATGGGGTGGCACATTCATCGGATGGATGTGAAGGCTGCGTTCCTCAATGGAGTTATTGAGGAAGAAGTGCCACATAGAGCAACTTTGAAGGTTTTGAGATCTTCGGCGTGAGTATGTCTTGAAACTCAAGAAACCTGTATGAAATTTGAAGCAAGCACCTTGTGCTTGGTACACTCAGACCAAACCGGCTGCTACCGGGCTTGGATTCTCAGAGTGAGCGGTCAAACACTTTGTGCAGTTGGTGGAGGAAGGCGTGATCATCGTGTATGTAGATGATCTGATTTCATTGGCGGCAAGCGATTGATACTTTCATGCAAGGAGGATCTTGAGAGTTTGAGATGAAGGACACGGCATCCTTCATTATTTCTGAGATTGGAGATTTAGCCGTATGACGGAGGAATTGTTGTTTCTCAGAGCCAAGTATCGGAGATTACGGAGAGGTTCAACATGCAAGTGCAGCCACTGTTGATGCCCTCTTCTGGAGGTTGGAGGAAGGGAGATGCTACTTAGGAGGAGGTAGTGGATGCCTTGTCTACATCGACGATTGGTGGGGTCGTTGATGTATCACGGTCAATACTCGACCGATATGTACTATGCGGTTAACCGAAGCTTTCGCAAGCTATGGTTAAGCCTATAGCTCTTTTGGAAGGCGGGCAAGCATGTATTACGTTGTCTCAGAGAGCACATCGGGATATGGTCCTGAATGCCAGACGGAGATGGAGTGAGACTTTACGGTTTCAACGTGCAGTTGGGCGGGGAGCCCAACGGACCGGAAAACGCCACGGAGGAGTTTTGACATTGGGTCGACGGCGTTTCTGCACGAGTACCGGCGAGACGAGAGATAAGTGCTTTTCGATTCGACGAGTAAGTACATAGCCAAAGCAAGTTTGTTTGCATGCGAGGCTATTTGGATGAGGAAGATCCTCGCGAGTTTGTTCGGAGTTGCATTTCGACTGGTGATCTCTGTGATAAACATTTATCAAGCTCTCGGCTAATCCAGCATTCATGATAGGTCCAAACATATCGACATCGAGGTACCATCATCGGGAGATTGTGTTCGGCGGAGGATCATGATGCTTTCATATGTTCCCACGGAGGATCGGGATCTTTGAGCATCTACGACGAGGCGCTCACCGGGAGCAAGTTCGAATTCCTGAGAGCGAGGATAAGGGATGATTAATCATATCTTAACGAGAGGGAGTGTTGAGAATGCGACAAGATGATGGAGCTTAAGTGAAAATGAAGTGTATACTAAGTGGGCCGCAGTCAAGTGCGCGCAAAGTCTATTTTTAGATATGTCTATTTTTTGAACATGGGCATAATTTAGAATTCTACTTGGAGATTCTTGATGGATGCGACATGTCGTGATAAAAATGAATGAGACCCTATTTTTAGGACCCGGAGCTGTTTAAGTGATCTCCACAAAAATATGGAAGTCAAATATTATTTACCCTTAATAATATTTTGACTATAAGCAATGATTTACTCTCTCTTGGCGCACTTGATTTGAGTCATGGAGGTGGCTCATGCAATGACACAAGGAATCACGTGGTTCTAGGGTTTGATGGCATCTTGCATGGTTTTACTTCGATTAGACTTCGATGGCGAAGTTTGGAGGAGTTAACGGGACAAATAGTGGGTTGTGTTACATTTGTTTTGGTTGAACTAGTTAGGATTAGTTAAACTAACTAATCAATTAGATATGAGTGGAGTAAATTAAATAATGTTTGTTTACTAAATATTAACTCATTAGTCAACTCAAAATACTTGATTCACTACGGTGCATGATCAGTTCGATGAAGACAGTGAAAGAGATAGATGAAGGGTGAGTTAGCTATCGGTTGTAACTATCACATTTGCTATTTGCAACACATAGATAGGTGGAGTAAGCTATGAGTATTGCAAAGTTTAGGGCTGGTGGTTTATCTATATAAGGAGGCCATCACCTAGCATTAAAATACGCAATCAAGGTTGGCTATCAAGTGGCTAAGGATTGGAAGCGAAGTGATTTGCTAGATCTAGCTTGATAGTGTGTAGCATGGGAGGTAGTGCATGAAACTTGTGAAGAGTTTTTGTACTATGATTGTTACATGATTTCTCCATTATAATATACACAATAATTGCAGGGTTTCGTATAGGCTTTCATGCGAGTTAATGTGTGATTGAATTAAGTGTGAGATTGCTTCTATGTTATTTCACGTAACTGACAATTAATTGTGAAAGAAGGTTATATGTTGTATGCATGCAATTCGAAATTGATGTATGATCGGGTTAATCTTCATTGAATAAGTGATTTGTTCGGCTAATTTCTACGGGATCTAGAATCATAGTAGTGAGGGAACCTTTGGAGTGCTTCTCAGTTCGGCAAAACGAACATTTTGTTGTTGGATACGGAATTGGACTAGTTGGAAGTCTTTTGGATCTCACGTAGATACGGGACCAATTTTAATATGATTGAGTGGTATACATAATGGTTTGTACGATACTCTTCCTCATCAAGTAAAGGTGGTTGGTATGTTTGTATTGAGTAGCCTTGCCATGGTATTTCTGGGTACCGGAACCAACATTTACAGTCACTCTTCCTGTACCTCTTCATACGCGAGTGGTTGAGCTGCGCACTCCCACCCTCTTATCATCTTCCTCACCTGTTTCAGCGTTCCAATAATATAAGCATGTGTTGCATCACTGTTCTTCTGGACCTAGGATTTTCGGCCAACCTTCTTAGGCGAATGTGAGGAGGATTCCCCTCTCTTTAACCAAGATCCTTTCTTCCAATTCCGTTTGCGGCCTTCCACATCCGATTCTCCTTTCACTGATTTTTCTCAGGCCATTTATAATATGATCAGCCAGATCGAGGGGAATCATGACCAAAACCATGGGCAAGCAACCACTCACACCACTACAAACATGTAGCCTCTCACATTAATGGAACCTGAGACAATAGTCAATAACAAACACAAAGTATATATAATGTTAGCCCCATGGTGATGACAAATACAACCAAGTGGAACAACCAACCTCCATCATTAAGCTATACACTTGGCTTTACCACCTTATCTGAAACATGTCATTAGGTAAAAAAAATGTGAGAGCAATTTCGGTTCTTCCATAAAAAGAACCTTCATTCGTCTCCTTGGCTGACCTTCTAAATTGTTACAAAACAACGGTATTTGGGAACGAGAATTACCATGTGAGGCAACATTAAGTTTGAAAGCGAGAGGGCCTAATATGGAAACATTCCTTACCTTTCATACCTTCCTTCCAACTTCCACATAGAGCAAAAGGAGAAAATTCCCATACAGTGAAATAAAATATCATACTTGACTTAGACGGACTCGAAAATAGTTAATTCAAAATAGAAGGGAATTCCTTCCAACATTCTCATCATACGAACATGAAACAACCAAAGGAAATTGCATCCTTCCATAGACAAATGCCAAATAATTAGAAAAATATGCATAGTTTCGAGAATTCGATGGCGGGGATGAGGAAGCAGCAGCTCATCTGCTTTACCCTTCACCTTGGAGTCGTCGCAAGTTCCTTCCTTACAGGCGGTCTTGCTTACGAGAACTTACCCGAGAGAGCGCTGAGTTTGTCTTTGTGCGAAATTACAATGAGGATCCACGGGAATGCATAGAAACATCATCCGATCTCCACCACTTGGAGTCTATTCTCCGAGGCACGAGTTGTCGTCCTTTACCTATAATTGTATGCGACCTACTTTCTCATCCCACCTGCTCCACTTGCCGCAGGCCTGACATAGTTGCCTCATCACATTAAACATGAGTAATGACTTGATCAGTGTCCCAAGTGGGACTGTGGGATGGATCGCGCCCGATCAAGGTTCTAATAATCATCATCATTAAAAATAAAATAAAATACTAATGATTATTTTATTTAAATAAATTTAATAAATGATATTAATACTACTATTTATTATATAAAAAAATTAAAGAATAAGATGATGTTGATTTATATCACTGTATAAAAAAATGATTATTTGAAAGTCTTTATAATCTTATATTTAATGTTGAAAATTTAGTTTAAAACCATCATAATCTTATTTAATTAAAAAATTAGTAATGTCAAGAATATTTACAAATTAAATTATATACTAAACAATTTAAAAAATTATATATAATATAACTTACTAAACATTATAATATAAATAAAATTTATTTATTATAAAATTTTCCTTTACCAAATATAACATTCACATACTGTTTTTAAAACTACATCTCTAAATGTCAAATTCACATACTATTTTTTATACTACATCCCTAAATGTAATTTTGACAACACATCTAAAAGAAATATAAAAATCAATGTTATAAGATACTAGAATTAAAATTAGTTGTCACGTTGAGTTGTTACGTTGTAATAAGTTCAAATATCCCATTTATAAATAAACTAGCAGTTGCCCCAGGAGGTGCAAGGAGAGGCCGATAGGACTATTGTTTGTTAATTATTAATTTTAAGTAATTGTAGTTTTTGAGATGAAGGAGATTTTGTAGAATTTTGCACAAAGATGATGTTAAATTCTCAGTTGTGTAGTAACAAGCTTATTGTTCAATTCTCAGTTATGCAGGTAGAGAGTTATTTGATGAGTTGTGTAGACAGTCTGAGATCCAAAAGTGATCTAAGATTTGTGATCACTATTAGTGAGAATCTGAAACCAAGAAAAAGATTATTGTGGCCCTGTTGTAGGAGCTCCTTCTTCAGCTACGACCACTCACATCAGCCTTATTAAAATATTGTCCATGTTGCAGTTTCCTTTGTATGCCTGTTACTATTAAGCATGGTTGCATTAACGTTACTGCTACTGCATTATTTCATCAAAATTAGCTAACTGAAAGTGCTTTGAAAATGATGGGGCTGGAATGGTACCAGCAATCTCATTCTCCGTAGGTCTATAGGATTTATACCAACAAGGCACAAATCCAGTCATGAAGCTTGAACAAATTTTATACACAGTTGCCCATTCAAGTACCATTTTTGAATAAACATGTTTCATGAAACATGAAACATAATTCCAAAAATAATAAAATTAAAATTTCAGTACTTTACAGTAATTGTAAAAGTGATTCCCATCATTCATGAATCATAATGTGTGAATTCAGTACTTTACAGTAATTTCAGTACTTTACAGTAATTGTAATGTTTGTAGGCATGTCTTAGAGCCTAAATTTATTGCACATTCCAAGAAATATTTGTAACTCTGCTTGCTCGAACAAATCCTCCAGAAAATCACAAATTTAGTGATCAATACAGAAGTGTTAGCATATGCAACTCTTTAGCCCTTCTCATATCTGGAATTGATATGATTGCATTAGTTAAGGTCAGTGATGGATTTGTTCTATTGAGCAATCTATCTGGAATTTTTGGTGCTCTCTGCATCTTCTTCCTCCCATATCTCTGGCAGAGCTTCTCTAATGTTGTGAATACTTTCAAGGGAAAATTGTGCTCCCTCTATTGGGATCGAAGTTCCAACCTATTGACATTGAAAGCCACTTTTAAAATTAGATGAAGATTCAATCAATTATACCCATTTACAAAAGCCTCATATCCCACTTAGAATCAAATTGTCTTACCAATACAGTATGCAGGCCTGAAAGCTTTCCTGCAGCTATATTCCAGAGACTATCATGAAATAAAATCTGCAGGAAAACATAATAGAGTTAGACCCTGTTACAATGACAAGCGTAAGGTAAAAAAAAATGGATGCTATATGCTCTGCCATAAGCCATAAATAGTTTTGTGATGTTGAATTGCAGGTTGCCAGATTGTTTTGAGACAAGATTACGATTGAGTACAACAGTCCCTTTGTAGCTCGTATTTTCTGAAAAGGGGGATATTTGGGAACAAATGTATAATTAAGCAGTATGTGGGATGTGATCAGACTAACAAGTATCTCTTCTTGTTTAAACATCTCTGTCACACACCTTCAGCTTTATGTTTTGGGATTGTATTATTGCTGAATACAATATTCTCTTTGAGGATCCTCTTTGTTATAAAGGGACTGTGTCTAGAGACAAGTGGGTAATTGGGAAGTATGTGGGACATGATCAGAGCAACGTATGCATCTCTTTTTTTTCAAAATACCACTGCAACATAGCTTTCCAATATAATCCAAATAATAAGAGAATTGGATCTCTAGATTTCAGCCAAGATGGCCATTTTTAGAAAAGGTATAAATAATCCTGGGCCCTCACACTGGGGGAAAAGCAGAGATGCTAGCTATCCTTGTTTGTGTACCAAGGGGAATTTGGTATAAACTTTCTACGTTAACTGGATGGGTGAATCCTAACGTAGATCTATATTTCTAATGTATTATATAATTTATTTTCATGAAAAAAAGGATCACTGAAGGAAAATGACCATCAAAAAATTTCTTTCCATACCGTTCTTTGAGGATCAGCGTTTGCAAAGCGAAGAGCCTGCTCCAGCATGAACTTTGTCACTGTTTGTAAATATCTGTTTCACATAAACAAAGTTACAAACGGTCAAGAAGTATCCTTATAAATTTCCAAAAAAAAAGGCCTAGGACTTTATCATGTGTTATCATGATATAAAGAATTTGAAGTGATCCATATGATCTTACAATTTTCCTCTGAGGCATGCTTAATAACATGTTCTTCCATGAACAAAACTGTATAAGAAATATTTGTTTCAAGTGAGTGAAGCAGGATAGCTTTTAAGCCCAAAAGCAATTAATGGTATTCCAAACAATCTAAACAATGAAAGTTAAACCAATGGCATATTCTTTGGTTTTGTTGAAAGTTTAAAACCATAAGATATTAGATTGCTTAGGTACCTATGGTAATCGTCATAGTGAAATTCATAGCCCACTGCCTGTGCAATCTTCTAACCCCAGCCTGTTAAGGACCTTTCCAGCATGAACTTTGTCACTATTTGTAAATATCTGTTTCACATAAACAAAGTTACAAACGGTCAAGAAGTATCCTTATAAATTTCCAAAAAAAAGGCCTAGGACTTTATCATGTGTTGTCATGATATAAAGAATTTGAAGTGATCCATATGATCTTACAATTTTCCTCTGAGGCATGCTTAATAACATGTTCTTCAGCACAGGATCTAGTCTAAGATTCTCTGATGGAAATATTCCATGAAAAAATTTGTATTAGAAATATTTGTTTCAAGTGAGTGAAGCAGGATAGCGTTAGTTGCTACTATGTTACTTTTTGCCTTCTTTAACAAGGTTCATTTACTGGTCAGAACCCTTGGTACCAGATGCGCAACAATTTGGCTAAGATACAAAGCCAAGGAATAGGTTTTAAAGAATAACTTGCTTGAATGTAATTAGAATTTATTAGGTACAAATGTATTGTCAGTATAAGTAGCCATCATGACACAGAAAACCAACCATTGCAGTATGCTGCACGTTATCAACTTCAACGGCTACCAATCTATAGAAAACCATTTTGCCTCAGAGGAGCACAAGCATCGTGAATAGGAACAGACATGTCCTTTGGAGAAGGCACAAAAACAAAAAGGGACATTACATACAAGTTACAACGTAACAAATTGTGCCAGTGAACAACTGGACATAATGTACAATGTCAATAACTCAAGTAGGGTGAGCAGATCTCTTCCAAGAATGGACAACCTTGCCCTAATCAAGAATTGATAAGAAACTCACAGAAACAGAGGGAATAGAAAAAATTGTTGATTATTATCTTCTCTTGCAGCTATCTAGTGTTCCACTCAGTTTCTCTTTGATGTGGTTGTTTTTGTTAAATACAAGCCTAAATTCCTTCAAATTTAGCTCATGCATGTAACAGTTATGTAATAGTTCTAAAGCTACTCACTGTACCATTTGACTACAGATTAAAGATTATATATAATTTATTTTAAACTGATAACTATAAAAACTTCACTGCAGGCTTATCCTTGTAGCTACTACCATATTGAAAACAAATTTGAGAAATCTAACTTACCCACTGTGCTCCTATTTCTGTGACAGAAATTGAGTTATCAGATTTAACAACTGTGTTCCTATTTCTGTGGATTGCAAGAAGGAAATGTCAGAAATACTATCCTGTAGGACATTTCCATAAGTGGGAAACAATAGCCTAGCTAAAGTGTTTTTATAAATGAGGCCTTAGTACTTGAATTTTGTGTATCGGTTGGTGAATATACAGTGGCAAGCCTAACAGAGAGTTTGAAAAATGGAATGATTTTATCCCAAATACAAGAGCAATGTTGAATTGTCCCAGATGGCTCAGGTTTGCAGATGCATATTACATACTAAATAAAACACCTGCTCCGAATATTTCCAGAGTGTATCCAAAAAGTAATGTCAGACAATTAGAGAAATATGAAAACCTGAAAGTGTGGTGACTTCCAGTAATGTGGAATCAAACCAGATACAGCAAGATTATAACATGGCTACGGAGAACAGAATGTAAAGATAATAACATAGACTGAAAAGCAATAGAAGGAAGAGAAGAATTATTGTATATATTAGATCTGCTGCTGAGAAATACAAGGGGAAGCCCTCTATTAATAGCAACCTGGGAGGAGTCTAGCATTTAAGGATAGTTGGCAAGTATACCAAGTATTTAATGATCTACCCAAGTTAACTTACAAGTTACAACTGTCTGTAGAAGGTATTAAATATGTTGACAAATATAAAGTTTTCAAGATAGAATAGAACATAATAGCATGAGGAAAATGTGAAAACCTTGAAACGGAATAGATTATAATTTATATTCACATAGATATACAAATTTGAAGGTGAAGAGATATATACATGTGTACAACAAAATTTTGTTGAAAGTAAATATCTAATCATAAATACATGATGATGCACGGCATCGGCAACACCAATTGGTGTCTATAGTGACTCCACGTTCAGAAAGGAGTTCTTGCCATTCAGCTCGCATTTTCCGTTGTCTATCTCTTTCATTTATGTGGATTGTTTTCCTTAGAAATCTTCGAATCTTTTGTAATAGTGCAATAGTTCCACGCAAACAGTACAGAGGAAATGAATGGGGTGAAAGGAATCTGAGTTGTATATCATGTAAAGTTCGTTCATGCTGGTGAATCTCCTGGCAGCATTCATAGAGCATGTTTAAATCCCTTGAATCCATATCTGTTTTGCATGAAAGAAGGTAAATAGTTATTGTTAGTGTTAACGGATGGTAAAAGTAAACTAATTATAGAGTTAAAAAATAACTAAAGCAATCATAAAATTCTTTTAAACATAAGGAACATAACGAGTATTAGAACAAATGTAAAAAAAAAAAATTGTATATTCAATTTGGATAAGGTGAGGGTTTGTTTACCTCTTGGTGAAGATGCAATGAAGAGTGTATTGTTGGATAGAATGTATGTGTCTATATAGATTTCGATGTGAACAAAAACTCTTCTTGCTTTCTGTGTTGTAGATGTGGATTTTCTTTCATGCGTGAAACGCGTGAAAATGGAAATGCTGGATGGATTCGAAGGTCTGTTAGAGATCTAACTCTTGAAATGGCGGTGAATGTTAGACCTTGGTGTTCTTTGGGGCCGATGTCAACTGTCGCTTTATGATTTATCTAATGTCATTCCCTGTGACTTGTGTATTGTTAAATCCCATGCCATTCGAAGTGGTATATGTCGACGTGTGCCCCTTGTGATAGGAGAAATGGGCACATATGTGGGGTGTGCAATGTCCCATGTTGTTCCTCTGTATTGTTTGAAATCAACGACCACGAAGGATGGAAATTCTGGAGGCTTTGAGTCAGGTGCATAGCATATTGAAATGACTGTGCCAAGTGCGCCATTTACAAGCCCTGCATGTACCCATAAGTTGCAGGTCAGCATAACTTTTTGTCCATTGCATAACAAAAGTGTTATGTCTAGTTGTTCTTCTTCAGATGTAGTGAATGTTTGTTCCACATGTTTCTCCGCTGAGCACACAACCACTGGTTTGTGTAATTTTTTCAACATTGATTTGTTATGCAAGGCAACTGAACTGTTTGTTGCATATAAATGCATGGACTCCTCAAATATTTTATTATCTTCATACGTAATAGAGGAATCTATTCTCGACATTAGTGGCTTCCAATCTTCGATTGTAGATGTCCCATCCCTGAGATTTGTGAGAATTTTGTGGAAGGAAATTTGGGAAGGGTCAGCACCTTGTTGGCGAAAAATAGTTGTGAGTGTAATGAATGTATCAAAGCTGTGCCAAAGTGCAGTACCACGTGACGTGCCAGCATACAGAGGAATGTCTTTGACAGGTGGTAGCTAGCTTAAATCCCCAACAAGGATAATGGACCGATTACCAAAAGGTGTATTTCGATGGAGGGGAAAGGCCTCTCATAAGCGATCATCAATACGGGAAAGCATTTTTGGCCCGATAAAACTCATTTCATCAATGAGTATGTACTGTATATGGCGGAGTTGTTCTTGGAGGTGGAGGAGTGGTTGTCCTTCAAGAGGATGCATTGTTTGGATAGGGATGTGAAGGGCAGAATGAATTGTAAGTGCATTTATGTTGAAAGCTGCAACACCGGTAGGTGCAAGTACCAACAATGGGCTTATATTTGGTGAGGAGAGTTCAATGAATGCATGTTGTAGACATTTTATTAGAGCAGATTTGCCCATTCCGGCTGTCCCCTGTATGATGGTTCTAGTTGGGGGTTTTGGAAGAGGTTTTTTGAAATGAGAAGTAATATGTGTGAAAGATTTTTGTTGGGTAGAAGATAATATGTGATTTACGGGAAGGTTTGAAGACGGATGATGTTGATTTTGAATAGATGAGCAATTATATTCAATGAAATTGATGGCAGTTTCTTGCAAGTGGAGAGGTAAGGAAGTATGAGACCAATGATGGTTGAGGTCAAAGTCACGATTGCCAATGATTTCAAGGGCATCAATTTCGATGTTCTCACCTGGGTGAAGGTGAGAGACGATTTCCCATTCATTCATTTGAACAGGGTCAAGGGGGATGTCAGGAGGGGTAGATACAGGTGTAGATTCATCTTCTGATTTTGGAGATTGTGGGTTTTCATTTTCACGGTGAACATGCCATGCTGTATATGTTCCTTTCTTTTGTTCCCAATGTGCAATTATTTCCTCATTGCTGCATCCAATGTCATTGGGGAGGGTACGGAAGGGGAAATACAATATTAATTCATCCCAGCAGAAGTTGGTGTAGCTTGGATCAGTAGGGGAAGGGATTGTGGTGTATCGTGGCAAGATATGGAGAACTATGGGAGGATAACTCTGTTTCCACTGGTTTTTTTTACAACGAGGAGAAAATGACCAAGAGCGTGCAGCTTCTATGAGGGACAATGGATCTAGTGAAGAAGGCCTATTCATGTATGCGATAATAAATGGTGGTGTTGAGGGTGGATTTTCAGAACCATCTAGAACACGTCTGAATATAGTTCTATTAACATTTAGAGATACAAATGTACGACTACAGAGTGTGAGAGGTAATTTTTGCAACATATGGCATATTTCTTGCGCTCCAATATCTCTTTCTGCTATGCTTTCTGTAAGGAGTTTTCGGACAACAGTGATAGTAGTTCTGGAGTGACGTTGTTCAACAGGCGAAATAATATTTGGCTATAGCTTTCTGACTTTGTTTCTGCTTTGGTTGCATATTTATAAATATAAGCTAACACAGCATGGCGTGAAAGCACTGGTTGGAAATCAACATTTGCTCTCCAGATGGAAAGTAGATCAACATTATGAATGTTCAATCTATCATCGTTACGTGCAGGCTTGTATATTTTTTGACCTTTGTTGTCCATTAGCAGTGAAGATGTGGGATTTAACTCCCATGGTACTCCGTAGCGACATGCGAGAACTTTGTTTTTTTTGCGAAGACAAGAAGTTGCATGGCATTTTGTATGGCGTTGGACACAGTTGACAAGCTCTTCATAGTCATATTTCTATGTTGATGCAAAGATTTATCGTGTGTTGAGAAGACATGGGTCCTGCTCTGCTGATTGGTGGAGTAAAGCTGCGCAATGTTGGAGTTTTCGCGAGTTCCAAGCAGTTACATAATGGTCAAAATATTTTTGAGCATTGAGAACTTCTATCTCATTGTTCCAATTGAGGGAATCCATATTTGGTGCATCTTTCAACCAAAGGAATCCATGTATGTGTGCAGATCCTTGATGCTGCCATTCGTATCTGCATGCAATTTCGAAAAATATTATTGTTTAATTCTACTGAAGTTTAATATTTTGTTTAAAAAGTAATGGTAATCAAAAGTACCTGCACCAATAGTCGATTGCATGGAGGCCTTTTTGTAAAACTTCCTCGAGGAAAATTGTAAATCTGCAATGCATGTATTGGGATGTTAAATGTGGATTGTTAATTATTTTTTTAATTCTCCACTTGTAATGAGCATCTGTATTGGAGGGCATCTCGGCAGGCATAATACTGTGCAGATCAGGCCATTTGGTATCAGCAGCACTTAGAGTGAAGAAAAACATTGGGCTCCCAAGCTGTGTGATCATGTCAGTTAGCTCATTACGACGCTTGTTCCAAAAAGAGCGTGTACCTCGTAGGGATGAGCCAAAGTGCATGAACATTTATGGGATTTTTGAAGTTGGAAAGTCGTGAAGACATTGCTGTAAATCTGATACAGTTGTTGGCAAATTGTTTTCAATTTTTTTTTTAACAAAAACGTTGGCATTTGATTGGCTACGGTGGCGCATCAGCATGTTATATATGTAGTAACGGAATTTTGGATGTCGGCCGAAGCGATTATCATGGTAGCGTAATAGGTGACAGGCATATTCATGTAGCTCAACTTTTGTAATTCTTGGTTGTGTGATCATGGCAATGCCTGTTGGGAAAAGTGGGGAAATGCCATAGAGAAGAGGCCCTCAGTAATGTATTCATTGATAGGCAATAGAGATATTGTATGCCAATCAATTGAATTTGTTAATTTCGAATTTGTGGAGTGAAAGTAAGCATGAATGTGATCAAGTTCATTACAGGAGTTTGGAAGAATTGGAACAAATGAAGAAGGTTGGATATCTAATGAAGGTAGAATGGCATCAAGTTCATGAGTAGAATCGACTATGTTTTCATGGGGTATAAATGAAGACGTGGTCACATTATGAACAAGATTAGAAACATCAGTAGGTTGATCTGGTAGAGCGGAAATTGCAAATGGGTTGAGTTCAACATCTTTGTAGTAGGGATCATGAGTGAGTTTGTATTCTAGTGCTGCTAGAACACGTGATTTACAAACGATGAATTCATAAGATGTTTGAGAAGGGTTTTGCCTTCTAACAATAAGGACGTCTAATTCAGAAACAAGGCGAGGTAGATATTTTGCAATAGTAGTAATGTCTTGAGGGAAGCTGATTGTATGGCCGCTATATTTGTATTGACCACCACAAGCATGTGTTACTTGTAGAATTGGATTTACACGTGCGATCAGCATTTCTTCAATCTGTGTTAAATTCTGAAGGAAATATGGTTGTTCACTAGGGTCCATGTTGTTGGCATGAGTGAAACGGTTTGAATTTTTTGATGTTGCACATCGGGAGCAAGAGAGGGCACCATGCGAACTTCTTGTCTTCATGCCTGGATATGATTCTTTGCATAGTGTGCAAACATGCAATGGAGAAAGTTTATCTATTCTTTGCCTAAAGCAACAGTGTTCTTCATTGAGAGGGGGGGGGGGGGGTTATATAGGTTTTGGGAAGAGGGAGTCTCTTTTCTTTTTTGATAAAGAAGTCGTCGTCGCGCATTTATTGCGTCTTTGTTTTGAGCATAAAGAAGGCGACAGCATGCTTTTTTTTCCGCATCTTTATCGTTTGATGACATATCTAACAAAGCACAAATAATTCTATGTTAGGGATAAGGTGTGAGAATTACAAATTACAAATTGAGGTATGAATGCATATGAAATGTATGACATTGTGTTGAAAGATGAAATTTCTAAATAACTATTAATAAGTGCTAGAAAGAGTTTAGAATCACTTTGAAATAGATGTTGCTATAAACCTTTTTTGTAGTGCCAAGCATAAGTATTTATATTATTCAAATGTGAAAGGGTAAATATACATAGTTGTAGTCATACAAAAATGTTATTGTAAAAGTAACTGTGCATTAAAACAAAATGGTTGAATTTTACAATGGTATGGAGAACGGAACTATACAAAGATGTTCTTTTCTATCTAGAGAAATAAAAAGGTGTACATATAAGAACTGAGGTCAAATGCGACGAGCAACAGAGCGCTGTGAAATGGTAAGTGCGGCAATGTCTTTTAGGATTTCTGTGCATTCATCATCATATTGAATTTCTTCTGAACTTAGCAGAATAGGTTGGAGATGCTCAACACCATTGTAGTATTCTTTTTTAATGGAAAGTGACAGAGAGAAGTGACGCCCTGATATACGACTACATATTTTCTGAAGATCAGCTGGTTCAATGGAAAGGAGGAACAAGTCTTTAGCTATGATGCCCATGAGCTCATTCCTCGCATCATTGAAGACTGTGACATTTTGAAGCTGGCCAGTGTGGTCATGCAATTCGATTTTCAGTTTGTAACGGTAGTCGCATTCTGGAAATTCGTCGTTGCACTTTATGCAATGCCAGAGATCGTTAGAATGGTGGCTTACTTTTTTCATGCATTGTTTCCCATTGTAATCCAATGGAAAAGCAAGAAAATAGAAATCGTCCATGCGTAGACGAGTTATTGTGGCACGAACCGAAACCCATACTACTTTCTCCAAGATTTCCATGCTAGATATTTCCTAAATGGTCTTTTGTGGTAAAGCGCGCTTGGAAGACATAGTATAATTTCTGCTCAATGAAGGAGATGAAGAGTTGTATCCTGTATCATGGAACCAAGATTGGAGTTGTTGAGTTTCTTCAATGTCTGGATTTATAAGAAGAGTGGTAGTGGAAATTGTCCCAATAGTGATTCTATTAAATTCAGTTACCCGGCCTCCTTTGACACAAAGGATTGGTGGGTTGTCAGAGGAGTGGACTCCAGCGAGGTCCTTTCCTATAGATAGACATTGATCTCCCCATATTGTTAAATCAATGCTAAAACCTGACTTGTCCTTCAATGTTACTGTTTTTTTTAATATTTCAGTTCCATCTCTTCTTCTTATTGTAGAAGCAGGGGAGGTGGAGGTAACGACACCAAGAACATCGACAAGCGTATTTGGGTTTGTGGATTTGACTTCAGCAATAGTCCTGAAATGAAAGCTTTGGTAAGGAAAGCTTGGATCATCTTCTGAACATGGTGTCACAGTTGATGTAGCAAGCAATTAAATCTCCCATTTGTTGTTTAAATGGTTGTAGTTTGGGTTTGTTTGCTTTATTGTTCCATTGGAGACAATATATAGTTGCCCAACTTCAATGAGATTGTACAGAGATTCAGCTAAATCAACAAATGCAGAAAGATGGATTTCATCTTTGTCACGACCAATGAGGTCAAAGCCGAAAACTTTTCCTGGCCCACGTGCAGTGTTGTAGTTTTTTAAGGGTGTTTTTGATAATACTCTACCTTGAATCGACCAATACTTCCGGTACGGGTTGAGTGATGTAAATGATACAAGCGATGTTGTAGGCGTGCTTGTTGGAGTTGAAGTATTTGGAAGAATATTTTGTGCTGATGAAGAACTTGAATGAGATTCGCTTGCCTGTGCATGCAATAGCGATGACAAGTCCTTAACCAAAGGTCTGCTACGGTACACGACTTCAAGTTCTAGGATTCGAATGGATCTGAAATGGATGAATAAATTATTTAAAATTAAAATGAATGTTCAAATCATTTTTTATTTAGGAATAATGCAAAGAGACTAAAGGTAAAAGTTTAAAACAAAGCCTAATCTTACGTAGAGTTTTGGGACACTGTGCAAGTTGATTTTCTAAGTGAAATGATTGAACTGATCTGAATGTCTTCAGATGCAACTTGTGCGCCATAAGCAAATGGGAGCAAAGTCCTGTGTTGATATGTGCCATCAGAGAGAGTGATGTGGTAGTGGGAAGCGCTGGTTTTTGATGAATAGACAGATCCGATGTTGACTACTTGAAGTAGAGGTTGCATCTCAGTCGAACTAGCTAGCAATTTGGGGATGGCATTCTCGGTCAAAATTGGCTCCATCATGGTAGCAAAGTCCAAATTTTTTATTTGGAATGGTAATACCTGCAATTTTTTTTAATGCATTGGAAGAGATATTAATGCATTAAATAAATTGTGAGGAAGAGTAACCACAAGGTGTAAACCCAACGTCACATGAATTTGTGAGACATTACAATTTATTCACATAATATTTTTCTAAATTACAATTTCTTCACATCATTTTTTTCCGAAATTTTATTTCCAACCTAAAATGTTTTATGACAAAAAATAAAACATACATATTTATAATATAGTAAGCCAATCCAATTCATCTATTGAATGATTACTTAGAATTAATAAATTCTATTTTATTTTTAAAGATAATATTAGTTTACTTCTGTAGCCAAAGTCTGCCAAAGTCTGAAAATGGATGAGAAAATGATTGACTATATGTGTTTTTTTTTAATTTGGGTCTGAAGTTGAACCTAATTTACCATGGAAAAAAAAACACAGAACTTAATTTACTATGGAAAAAAAAACATAGACAAGTTACTCTATGGAATTTTCTGACCATGGATGAGAAAATGATTGACAATATATTTTCAATTTTAATGTCTGAAGTTGAGCATAATGTACTATGGAAAAAACACAGACAAGTTTCTCTATGGAATTTTCTGACAATGATACATAATCCATGGTCATATCTCATATAAATATGATTGTATATGTTTTTTTATCCAGTGTTTTATGGATAGAGTTGAACATTGTGGATGTGATTTGGAAAGAGAAAATACAACCTACACCGTGTAGTTGTGAAGCTGATTAACAACAAAAACATGGAGTTGATGACATTTTTATATAACTGCTTACTTTTTTGAGGTATATAGTGTTTTATGGATGGAGTTAAACATGGTGAATGTGACTTGGAAAGAGGAGACAACTTACACCCTACACCATGTAGGTGTGAAGCTGATCAACAATTAAAAAAAAAAAAACAAACAAAACAGAGGTTATAATATTTTTCATATAGCTATTCAAACAAAGAGAAAAAAGGAACCACCAACCCTCTGCCCTCCACCTACAAGTTTAGCCCTGGTGGAAATTTGCATTATGAGGAAGCAAGTCTGGCAATGATGGCCAACCCCACGTAGGAGGACATCATAAATCAATGCCAAGTGGTTTTGTTTTAGTAGATTAGACTCTGCTCATAAGTGTCTTCTAAGCTAAAGGAAGCCATACCACGCCCTACAAGCTACAACCACTCGGGGTATGTTTTTTGAGACTTCCATTAAAAAGAAAAAAAGCAGCAAGCTAATTCCAAGTTCATTTCAACTTGTAAAATCTCACAAAAACATCCCTACCCTTGAGTGGAGAATACCTCCCTAAGCATATTAGTGTCAAGTTGCTCTATGGAATTTTCTAACAATGATACAGAATCCATGGTCATATCTCATTTTAATATCATTGTATATGTTTTTTTATGCAATGTTTTATGGATAGAGTTGAACATTGTGGATGTGATTTGGAAAGAGAAAATGCAACCTACACCGTGTAGTTGTGAAGCTGATTAACGACAAAAACATGGAGCTGATGACATTTTTATATAACTGCTTACTTTTTTGAGGTATATAGTGTTTTATGGATGGAGTTAAACATGGTGAATGTGACTTGGAAAGAGGAGACAATTTACACCTTACACCATGTAGGTGTGAAGCTGATCAACGATTTAAAAAAAAAAAAAAAAAAAAAAAACAGAGGTTATAATATTTTTCATATAGCTATTCAAACAAAGAGCAAAAGGGAACCACCAACCCTCTGCCCTCCACCTACAAGTTTAGCCCTGGTGGAAATCTGCATTCTGAGGAAGCAAGTCTGGCAATGATGGCCAACCCCACGTAGGAGGACATCATAAATCAATGCCAAGTGGTTTTGTTTTAGCAGATTAGACTGTGCTCATAAGTGTCTTCTAAGCTAAAAAAAGCCATACCACGCCCTACAAGCTACAACCACTCGGGGTATGTTTTTTGAGACTTCCATTAAAAAGAAAAAAGTAGCAAGCTAATTCCAAGTTCATTTCAACTTGTAAAATCTCACAAAAACATCCCTACCCTTGAGTGGAGAATACCTCCCTAAGCATATTAATGTTGGGCCTCATAGCATGCTCAGCAACAACTTTTGCAGATAGAAATCTACAGCTCCAATGAATTCAAGAACCATGTACTTCTGTTCTTAGCCACCAGAAAGGCTTTCCCTGTTCCTTAGGTTTAGCTTGTATGCCTAGACCAAATCCTAAATGCGCACCCATTCAAACCAATACCAAACTCTATGGAATTTTCTGACAATGATACAGAATCCATGGTCATATCTCATTTTAATATGATTGTATATGTTTTTTTATGCAGTGTTTTATGGATAGAGTTGAACATTGTGGATGTGATTTGGAAAGAGAAAATACAACCTACACCATGTAGTTGTGAAGCTGATTAACGACAAAAACATGGAGCTGATGACATTTTTATATAACTGCTTACTTTTTTGAGGTATATAGTTTTTTATGGATGGAGTTAAACATGGTGAATGTGACTTGGAAAGAGGAGACAACTTACACCCTACACCATGTAGGTGTGAAGCTGATCAACTATTTAAAAAAAAAAAAAAAAAAACAAAACAGAGGTTATAATATTTTTCATATAGCTATTCAAACAAAGAGCAAAAAGGAACCACCAACCCTCTGCCCTCCACCTACAAGTTTAGCCCTGGTGGAAATCTGCATTCTGAGGAAGCAAGTCTGGCAATGATGGCCAACTCCACGTAGGAGGACATCATAAATCAATGCCAAGTGGTTTTGCTTTAGCATATTAGACTCTGCTCATAAGTGTCTTCTAAGCTAAAAAAAGCCATACCACACCCTACAAGCTACAACCACTCGGGGTATGTTTTTTGAGACTTACATTAAAAAGAAAAAAGCAGCAAGCTAATTCCAAGTTCATTTCAACTTGTAAAATCTCACAAAAACATCCCTACCCTTGAGTGGAGAATACCTCCCTAAGCATATTACTGTTGGGCCTCATACCATACTCAGCAACAACTTTTGCAGATAGAAATCTACAGCTCCAATGAATTCAAGAACCATGTACTTCTGTTCTTAGCCACCAGAAAGGCTTTCCCTGTTCATTAGGTTTAGCTTGTATGCCTAGACCAAATCCTAAATGTGCACCCATTCAAACCAATACCAAATTGATGCATGGCCATGCTTTTATTGGAATAATTTGGTAAAGTACATGCTTTTATTTTAGGGTTTTGCTTCTGATATGCTCATAAACGCAGCTAAAAGCAGGTCTTCCAGGCAGTGGTGAAAACATGGGGGCCTAATAATTAGAGTTAACACATGAATCCTAAGCTTCACCAACTGAAAATAAAAAATAAACTGAAATCGTATTCGGGGTGTGCTTTTGTAAAGGAGAATGTAGGAATTAGCTCAGCAAAGGCCCTATAACGAGGACTAAGATGTAATATTTTACGAGACATAACGGATAATAGAAAAGGAAGGAAATTTACAGATGTGGAGGCTATTCCAAGACACAAAAAGGATATTTACAGATGTAGAGGCTATTCCAAGACACCAAAAGATAGGGGCTAGAATGGATGGAGGAACGCAAGAATACTGTCTCGTTTTTTCAAAAGTATGTACCTCGGAGAATCTTAATATTGCGTTCATGGTTAATAATGTGAGTGAGAGAAGGTTCTTTGGTTATCTATTTGCCATTTTTCTGGTTTTTCTCTCCATTACAAATTCTCTAAACTTTGACAGCACCCGGGGTCAGAGTACAGACCAAAATCTCTTCCTTCATTTTATTCTAAAACTCCCTAGATGCAAGTTAACCAGTTCACAATGTTGAATGGCTTGTACATACAATATCCAAAACCATGGTTATGCCGGTCATCAACTGAAGCGCTTACGGAAAATGAGGAAGGAGAATTATGAATACCTACTTGACTCATTTAAACCAAGTACAACGGCTTGACATCACCAGTTGAAGCCCATAACACATTTACCCTCAGCACAACGGCTCACGTTAAAACTATCGTATTTTTAATTAAACGCAGACATGTAAGAAGCAACTAATTAGAGCATCAACAGACATTTTCTTTGAAAATGTCATAAAAATAAGGAAAACGGTGACTGGGCAGGAAAGTGGAAGATCTTAGAAAACAAAGAACCGGAACCAGAACAGTAAAATAGAGAAACAGTGTCAGAAATAAAACGATGAAGAAAGAAAGGACATTACCTGTTCTTCTTTGATGAGCGAACTTGAATTTTCTTTGAGGAAAAGACTGGTGTGCGTTGCTGGCGCTGTGCGTTGTTGTGGAGTTGCAGGTGGGAGAAAAATTCAATTCCGGAAGTGAAAAAGAAATTGGAAGGCGGCATTATTTCTGAATCTGTTTGTAGTGGAAGTCAGAAAAATAGGACAACATTAATTAGGCCACTCTGTTGATGCGGGGATTCATCGTCTTTGAACTGCCATGGCCGGTTGCATGGGAGTCTGCTGGATAAGAATTAATTCACCCACTCCGTTGATGCGAGGATTAATCGTTTCTGAACTGCCATGACCAGCCGCAAGGATTAGGGGAATGGGTGTCAGGCAACAGGTGTCAAGCAGAGGCTAAAACTGCCAGGGAACAAGTGTCAGCCGCACATTAAAAATGTTGACGATGAAAAATTGCATCTCTTTCAAAAGAGAAGGCCTATCGGCCTAATTATTATTATTATTATTATTTTCCTATAAGATAGAATAGTTGATAGTATAGGATAGGATAGTTATAGTGGTTACATGATATTTGGGTTTTGGGTATTTGGTAATTAATGGATAAAACTTTAGTGAAAAATTTTGTATTATTTTTAGTTCTTGCCTCGCCATGGACAATAGTACTTACTATACCGTTAAAGTCTGTTGATCTTCAACTATTTTTCCAAGTTTTTGTAACTTTAACCAAACATTAGGGAAAATGATGAATACTTTTATTTTTCATAAATTAAATATTTTATTTTATTTTTTATTTTTTATTTATTTATTTTTTTCTAATTTTTCGAAATCTTATTTATTATTTTCCATTGGTTGAGCGAGCCTTGATGTGACATAATTCCCTTCATGGAAGGTGATTTATTTTTCGTATTTGTCAGTTCCTAACAAATCATTTAAAAAAAAAAAAAAAAACTAATTTTGAAAGTGGGCATTCTGTTCGTGAGTTCTCTAACGCTAACATTGTTATGCTTGAAATTGCTACTACTTTTCCCAATGATACCAAATGATGGAGTCCAGTTCCCTTATGTAAGCGAGGGCGTGGAGGTTGGGGAGGCCAGGGGGAGGTGGATTAATAGATATCCATAATATTGATACATTGTGCGAAGTGCGGAGGAAGAAACGAGGGGGTGGGTGGGGGTTGAACAAATCTCCACAATGTTGATACATTATGCAGTGCGCGGAGGTGCGAAGGAAGCTTTTTTCCTTCAGACCTCCGCACTACGCACAATGTATCAACATTTAATGTTGGTATCTATAATTATTTTCAGTCTGTATTCAATTATAAACATGGCTTCTTGCTAAATTTATCTTAATCAAGTCTATATTGAGAAATTAGTTGTCCTAATTGTGATTATACTTGAAATTTATTTACATTAATTATAACTTTGCCAATGGACATGATCAGTCTTGTGCATATAAACATTTTCAATGCACTTAAAAACAAGGATTCTCACTAGAATTGGGAGCCAAATTATTCAGTACTCAATACAAAATTTCATAATTCTTAATATCAAGGGTTTTCCAATATAGTAATTATATTAGGTTTCGAGTGTTCCCAACTCATCTTTTGATCCACCGCAGTGAGAGGAGGACAACGATAACGATGTGTGGTGAGCCCTCTGAAGGCCAACTAATTGCTTTGCATAGGAACGCCTGACATGATTATGATATATCAACCCTTGCTCATTAAAACCTAGAGGTTGGTAACTTTGTTTTATGATATCAATGAAATAAAAAGTAATACCCAAAGTTGTAAGAGGGACAAGGAATTACTCACAACAAAACTACAAATTTATTTTTTTCTATAACAGATCAAGAAAGTTATGCCCAATATCCAACACCACAGAGCAAGACATGTTCACCAATTCAACAGTTGCTACCAAATCTCTCTCGGTGTTGGATTTATTTTCTCAATAGCCTTTCTTTTACTGTTATTGAAGAAAGCTATTCCCAGTAGCCAACAACACAGAGCAAGACATGTTCGCCAATACACAACTGCTACCAAATACCTCTTGGTGCTGCAATTATTTTTGCAATATCCTTGTTTTTACTACTCTTGAAGCGACGAAAGCCACCACTCCATGTATTTTTAACTGTTTGCACAAAGAACAAAATCAACGAACTTCGTATCAGCTACTGAACGTGGCAGGCACCAAGGGGATTAGTGTTAGAGAAAAATGTGATATTTTGAATAGTTTTAAGGATCATGAAGGAAATAATACAGAGGTGACTCAACAGTCAGAAGAGAAACACATAAAATTTTCTCAAGAAGAGGTGTAGTTGATGTTATTCTTGGGTCCAATTTCCATATTAGAGATATGTGTAGTATTATTCAAGGGTAGATCTTAATTCACATAAAAATTCAAAATTTAATTAAACAATTGTTATAGTCCATTGTAGACACATGTTTCAAACTAAAAAAAAATAATTATTTGTGTTGATTAAGGTTGTCTATAGCAGGAGGAAGTGATCAAGAAGAAATATGGAGGAATTGTACCAAAACAACCTCTAATTTCGAAGGTAGAAAATCATGATCTATTTTGTTAGTTACAAGGAATTCATGTTGGCATAATCAGACAATGTATTTAACTTCAACATAGTTCTCATGATTTATAAGGCTCAAAGAAGCGGTATTGCAGTAAGATTTCATTGTAACATGGTCGATGGATGTCATAAAATAATTTGGACTTGCCAATGACTAAATTCTCATGGGACCACAAAGGTCACTATGTACAATTTCCACAAGAATGTTTTTCTTTATCCAACTTTTTTTGTCAAAATTTTCCCTATGTTTCTTATCTAGAACGCAAAATTCACAATAAAACTTTCATGTTTTTACTAGTGAGATAGACGAGTAGGTTATATAAATTTTGTGGCCAGTATTTTAAAACCAAGGTGAGGTGTGGTCTTTTGATGTAAAAAAACAATATTTTCATTGTGGTGCTTATGGACCACACTTGCTTTATTTTCAAGATAAATTGGTTTAAATTTTGTTGAATGATCTCTACATTATTTTCAACTGCATCACATGGGTAAGATTTACTTAAGTTAAATATGTTGGATTAAAACAAGAACAGGGCAGACACCAAGGAGATTAGTTGTAAAGAGAAATGTGATCTTTTGAATAGTTTCAAGGATCATAAAGGAAACAATATAGAGGTGAGTCAACACAAAAGAGAAACACAAACAATTTTCTCAAGAAGAGGTGTAGTTGATGCTATTTTTGGGTTCAATTTCTAGATTGGAGATATGTCCATTTTTATTTAAGGGTAGGTCTTAATTCTCACAGAAATTCAAAATTTATTTACAAATTTTTTATAATCCTTAGTAGACACATGTTTAAAACTACAAAAAAAATTGTTTTCTAATGATTAAGGTTTTCTATAGCAAGAGGATGTGATCAAGAAGACATATGGAGGAATTGTACCAAAATGACCTCTGATTTCAAAGGTATAAAATCACGATCTATTTATTTATTTACGAGACATTCATGTTGGCATAATCATAGAAGGTCTTTAACTTCAACATAGGCCTCGTGATTTGTGAGGCTCAAGGAAGCAATATTGTAGTAAGATTTCATTGTAGCATGGTCCTTGCCTTTTCTTGATATTTTTTGGTCTTTCAAAAGTTGTCAAAGAAACATCAATTAGTGCTATATGTTATTTCCTTACATGGTTTCCTTTGCAACCTCTGATGTAATTGCTGGTATATATATTTTTAAATAGTAGGTGACTTCGTGAAAAGACCAAGAACCACTCGTATACAACTATGTTTCGGTGAAGGATTTTGCAGATGAATTTCAAAATTTTCACGTGGGAGCCAATTTAAAAGTAGAATTTTCAGTTCCATACGATAAAAGTGAATTCCATATTTCAGCTTTGCCCAAAGCAGGACTTTTTAGAACATGGGTTGATAGACAATTTTTACTCCTCAAGAGGAATGTTTTCGAACATATATTCAAATTCTTTCAGGTGGTAGAAAAATGGCATGGTAAGATACATAATGTTCTTGAAACTGAAATGCTTTAGATTTTCAGTGTATATTTCTTAATTCTGAAGGGATTTTTAGCTTGTTTTTCCAGATATTTGTTGTCACTACGTTGGCTATGAGCATTTTTTTACGTACAAATATGAATCACAGAAATCTAGACAATGCAAACATTTATTTTCGGATGTTATTCTTCAGCCTTGACATGAATATGTTCAATGAATTTGCAGGAATGGAGATGACGATTGCAAAGCTTCTCGTGTTTTACAGGCATACTGATTTCTTGTTCTACCTGGAAGGCATACTCACTTCCAAAATGGATTAGTTAAGTCCCTTCTTCGTTAATAGGATCTGCGGTGTGGGTATCTCTCACGTACTATACCGTTGATTTTGCCTCGAATCCAAACATGTAAAATATGCTAATTACAGTTAATTCCTAACAAATAACTCTGAAACTTAATGCATCTTTACTATTTATTCGATAAGATTGATAGATTTCTTCACCTTCGTCTTAAAGGTAAACCACATTAATTAGTTTGAAATGTCAACCAAAATTTAATGATGTGATTAATCCGGAAGACATACTCTTTAGCATTATGAATACAGAAGTCTAAAATCTACTATTCTTCAGGTTCTTACTCTTCCCATTTCCATTCTATAGCAAGTTCAGATTTTGTATTTCTTTGTATCTCTAATAATCAACTTGCTTAACGTATCTGGATTACAGAATTGTTTCCCCCTTTGTATGGAATCTATATGGAATGATAACGTCTCAGTTTGGGGATAACTCCAAACAAATGGCGATGGATGATGGTAGAAAACAAGTGAATTGGAGCTACTTTGGATATAGGCATGATTTTATGTGACCAGTCACGGTTGCTACATTGTCATTCACATTTTTGTTTGCACTAATATTTGCCATCACCATCAAGATTCCCAATTTCCAAACTAGATAGAATAAAATTATATTTTGAATTTCCAAACTAGATAGAGTAAAACTATATTTTGAATTCCCAATTTTGTTTGCATTAATCTTTGCGATCACCATCAAGATTCCCAATTTCCAAACTAGGTAAAACAAAATCATATTTTGAATTTCCAAACTAGATAGAGTAAAATTATATTTTTAATTTCCAAACAAGATAAAAGAAACATTATATTTTGTTTTGTGGTATTCACACTATTGTTTGCAATAATTCTTTTGAACTCCTCGAGATGGCAAAACATTATATTATGCTTTTGGTCACAAAAAATGTAAACTAATATTGTAGATAACCGACACTTCTATCTTGTTTTAAAGTCCATTTTCTTTCTAATTCCAAGGAGAAGTATGAACTCTTTATGTATAACCCTTAACGTAGTCATTGATAATTGATGGAAAAATAATTGTTGTGGCAGAGGTATGAACTCTATGTGTATTTCTCTTGTGTAATTTTGCACCATTATTTCTATTGACAATTTTTTATTTTTTATTATCAGCAAGTATGGATCTCTTTCTATTAATTGGTTAAATATTTACATCCATAGATCTGCTGGCAAGCCGGAAACCAGACCTCGTGTCCAAAATTATCAAAACGTCTCCGCCCATCATGGGAAACTAAAGGAATATCAAGTCTTATGACCCCTAAAACAGGTAAAAGAGCCATAACTCCAGCTTGTAACCAACTAAACCTACTAAGACTTCGAACTATGTACACTACAGGGCTAAAAGCCCACCGGTAGCTTATCATAACAAAAATAGTGGCACTTGATCAGTCTCGGTCTTGGTTCTCCCCTCCCAGGTTGTTCAACTCTTGCATTGTCACGAAGTCCTCCTCTTCTCCATCCCCGACATCATTCGATGGAGGCGCACAGTCAGGTCGTCAAATGTCCAGATACTTTGCAATCATCAAGGTGTCCTGCAGCTTACTGAGACTTTTATCTAGCCTTTCCCTGATGTTGCGGAGGTTCTCTCCCACCGCTTGGACAATTCTCCTCCTCTCGCGTATCAAACAACCCAGGAGGATCCGTGTCACCCAGACCGGTTGCACCTCGACCCTCCCCCCATACTCCTTTCGTAGGGACTTGACTAGGTCTGCCTCCATTTTGGAGATGGCGGAAGCATCCTTGTCATCGTTCTCAGCGAAGAACAAAGCCTCTAAGTCCAACCTTTTGCCCCCGTTATCCGGCTAAGACCTGTGCCACCCCTTCTCTGCCTCTGGACGCCTCTCCTCTGCCTCTACTTGCTCCACGCTCCACACAACGATGAGCTTGAGTTAGGCGACCCACCATTCTCCCCTCCAAGACGGAGCATCGGAAGACCATTATCGCTACCACATGTGTCGCTCCTGAGATCCCTTCCCCTTTCTGCCCATTCACCTTGCTGCACCAGCCTAAGACGATTCCACCTCGTCCCCTTCGCATCCTTATAAAGCCGTCCTGAATCTCTCGCTATGCTTTGCCTTTTTCCCTACGCATTTTGACGCCAATAACTCCACACTTGAGTGGACTGGGACAGAGATGGTACCTCCCTCCCTCAGGATCTTGCGTTCCCATTTCCTCTGCCTTTGTTTTCTGGTGTTGCATTCCACTAATCGCTATCACCGTCCTTCCCCCGCTTAAACTATCCTCCTCTGTCATGACTGCACCCACGTTGCCGCCTGCATTCCACTTACGCGTGCTCGAACTCCAGGTGGGCCATGTGCGTGGCACCTCTCCTTCCTCCCATGGGCCTTAGTCACCCACATCCGGGGTTTCTATTGACAAATATTGTAAGGTCTATGTGGAATCCAATTGCAATGCAAACTTCCATTTGTCCTTAGTTGTGCAGTGTAAGCTGTTTGGAATTAATGAATTAATCATCGACTTTGATCACTTAGAAATGCATTTGTGTGCTTACTGAATTTATTTTGAGAATATGCTCAAATATGATTACACTCCATGTGTTATATGATAAGTGAAATTGGCCCTTTTGAATTTTCCCATGTGTTGGAGTTGTTGGTCAATGGGGAATATTCATGTGATCATGGGCATCCTTATGAGTAGGAATAAATAAATTGTTTTGTTTGATCCCTTTCTTATTTATAGGATTTTGAAATATTCCCATAATCTACAAGAATTATTTTGATGTAAATTTTATGTAATATGTTAGTTTATTTTTAAATTAAGTATTTACATAATTTAAATATATAGTTTAATGGTGTTGTTTAAGGAGATGAAAATTTTTGTTGAACACATAATTTCTCATGGTGTTTTTTTAAAGAATATTTAGATTAAAAAAAAAAAAAAAACCTTACTAGGGAGTGTTTGAATCATTTTTTTTATTGTGGAAATGGAATCAACATCATCAAAAACCCCTAGTTCACTGAAAATTCCAAAGATTGATAGTTGTAACCCTGACTTCCAAAAAATTCCACCTAATTTCTTGAAAATCATGTAATTTTTTCTATCCTCCTTACATTAATCTTATTGAGTTTCCCTTTTTCTTTTAATCTAAAATTATTTGTGATAATTAAATATAAATATAAATTTTAATAATTATATATTTATCCTATTTAAATATTTATTCTTTATTTTTAAATTAAATTATATATATATATATATATATATATATATATATATATATATATATATGATTTGTAATAGATAAATGCATATCCTATATTAAAAATATATTAGAAGTTATTGAATAAGAAACATATTTTAATTAATGTATACATAATACTAATTTTTTTTAAATTAGAACTAATAAAAATATTATATATATATATACATATATATATATATATATATATTTAAAATTAAATTTATATAAATTTAAGACATATAAGTTTTGAAATAAAGAAATCTCAATATTTAAAATATATTTTATTTAATCTAAAAATATTTCAAACCCTTTTGACATAAATATGTTGAACCACCCAAAACATCATATTGCACATTTATCTTTGTCGTATATTTAGGCCGATAGGCCTTTCCTTTGAATGAATCTACCTGAAATTTTAGTCGACCTTTTCTATTTAAGAGTGATATCTTTCCACAATATCTATGTATATATTCCTGACATTTGTCCACAGTAATGGTCTAACTGGTGGAAACTAAACTAAACAGTGCATTCATATGTGGAATTACCAACAAGTTATATCCCCCTGAAAGGTTTAGCCACATGTTCCATTCCCACATGCCAAAAATAATGGAGTGCTCTACACCCACCGTTGACGGCTCATATTTTGCTGGGCACCCAACTGTTTGGCAATGAAGACACAAGGAAAACAATTCCACACAACAACATTAGGCGCAACTGGCATTTTCTCTATGAAGTCTCGTGCTTGATCTAGATGTCCAGAACGGTCAAGAAAATAAACAATACACCGACGGTGCTCCATTGTGGGTGATATATGATAATATTGATTCATCTGATTGAAGTATTAACAACCCTCATCCACTAAACTTGCATGGTTGCATGTATACAAAACACAAAGTATGGTGACATGGTCTGGACTAGTGCCGGAGTGTTTCATTTCTTCGAATAGTTTGAGGGCCTCCTCACCATAGCCATGCGTAACATATCTCACAATCATTGTTGTCTAGGTGACAACATCTCGTCGATGTATTTTGTCAAATAATTCATATGACATTTGTATTTTCCCACATTTTTCATATATGTCAATCAGGGCATTGACCATAATGACATCAGATTGAAACACACTTCTAATTATTTTTTCATGGATCTCCCTACCTTGTTGCAAAGCTTCCAAGTTGGCGCAGACTAGGAGGATCCTAGCAAACATCTTTGAATCGTTCTCTGCACCTACCAACTGCATTTGTTTGAAAAGATTCAAAGCATCCTCACTATGATCGTTCTCTGCCAACTGCATTTGTTTGAAAAGATTCAAGGCATCCTCACTATAACCATTCTCGGAAAATCCTATAATCATTGCATTCCATGAGACCATGTTCCACCAAGGCATCACTTTAAACATCTTATGGGCTTCATTTACAAGTCTGTTTTCAACAAATCCTGAAATCATTGCATTCCACGAGACCATGTTTTGTCGAGGCATCTCCTGGAAGAGTTTAAGTGCCTCATCAATAAGCCCATTCTTTGCAAAGCCTACAATCATTAAATTCCACAATGCCGTGGTTTTTTCAGGCATTTCCTTAAAAAGCTTCAAGGCCTCTTCAATAAACCCATACTGTGCAAATCCCATGATCATTAAAGTCCATGACACCATAGTTTGTCGAGGCATTTCTTAAAAGAGAGTCAGTGCTTCATTGACAAGCCCATTCTGTGCACACCCTACAACCATCACATTCCATGCGATCACATCTCTTTCTGGAATTTCTTTCAAGAGCTTCACGACCTCACCAAAATGACCATTCTGTAAAAATCCATAAATCATCACAGTCCAGGAGATCACAGATTGTCGCGACATTTTTTTAAAGAGTTTTAAGGCTTCATCAACAAGTCCATTCTGTGCAAATCCTGCCATTAACACATTCCATAAGACCACATATTTTTGAGGAATTTCATTAAAGAGTTTTAGGGCTTCATTAACAAACCCATTCTCCAAAAATCCTACAATCATAGAAGTCCATGAGGCAATGTATTTATCATACATTTATTTGAAGAGATTCAAGGCCTCATCAACCAGTCCATTTTGTGCCAATCCTGAAATCATTGCATTCCATGACACCATTGTCCTTTGAGGCATTTCCTTAAAGAGATTCCAGGCCTCATCAACAAGCCCATTCTGTAAAAGTCCTGAAATTAGTGCATTCCACGAAATATATGTTTGCTTAGGCATTTCATAAAAGAGTTTCAGGGACTCGTCAACAAGCCCATTATGTCCAAGTCCTTAAATCATTGCATTCCACGAAATAAAATCTCTTCGAGGCATTGCATCAAATAGTTTTAAGGCCTCATCAATGATCCGAGCTTGTGCAAATCCTGAAATCATTGCATTCCATGAGATCATGTCTCTCTGAGGCGTTTCCTTAAACAGTTTCAAGGCCTCATCCACAATCCCATTCTGTGCAAATACTATGATCATGGCATTCCACGATACAACATCTCGTCAAGGCATTTCCTCAAATAATTTGAAGGCTTTGTCCACGAGCCCATTCTGTGAAAATCCTGCAATCATGGCATTCCACGAGACTAATTCAAGTTTTGAAATTTCGCCAAATACATCACAAGCCTTGTCAATGCTTCCACATTTTGCATACATGTCTATAAGGGTGTTAACCAAAATATCATCCACTTGAAATCTAGTTCTCCTAATTTCTTCATGGATCTCCACACTCGGTTCCAGAAATCGCAAGGCGCCACACGCTGAAATAGCTCTGGCATAAGTGAATTCATTGGGATGAACATATGCTTGATGCAATTGGTGGAACAGTCTCAATGTCTCCTCGGCAAGCCTATGCATTGAAGAAGACGCAATCATCACAATCCAGGAAACCACATTGCGTCCCGGCATGTTGTTAAACACTTCGCTTGCATTCTCTATATTCCCACATTTTGCATACATATCAATAGGGGAACTCTCCACAAAGACATTAGATTGAAATCCATACCGACTTATTTTTTCATGGATCTTAAAACCCCAATTGGGCACAAACAGGAAGAACACTGGAAAAGATGAATTCATTATGTTGAATTCCAAACTCTATAGAACAATGTTGTCAAATCCACTGATTTGAACCTAGAAGCTCACCAGATAATTAAAATCTTCTTCATGCTTCTGCCTGTAGCATTATAGTATGACGAAGCATTTGGGTTTCCATTGAACATCCGGTCAATATGCTCATCATACCACACACATGTATTGGAACAAAAGCCACTAGGGCCTTTCTAATATTTGAAAAGAGACATGGTTCATTTTCAAAAATCAATAAAATCTTAGATTCCTGCATAAATATCTCAGAAGGAAGAATTTGCAAAGAATTTCCCTAAAGCATAATTAAAATTACAACACAATTATTTTCGTTGGACCTTCCCTCTTTAGAGAATAATTGTTCGGAACCTAAAAAGTCCCCCAATTGTTGGAAATGATTTTTTGGTCACCATCTTAATCCTGCTCCTCCAACAGATAGAAACACATGAATTTTTGTATGGAGAAGCAAGAACAAGTGCATACCAAGCACCAACAGGAATATACATGGAGCCATGAATATCCAACACACTCATTTCTCTATATCCTAGCACTTCCACAACAAAATAGTTTAATGGAGACCTGCTCAATACAATTAGGAATTTCTCCTCATTATCACTTACAAGTGCTCCCAAACCAGTTCCCCCAACCTATAAATCAGAGTAGTCAAAAATTACTCTGGACAATATAGCTATAGAAGCAGATCTGTAGCTACAGGTTCTATAACCATCCTCTCCTATGCAGTTTTTGGATAACTTTTTCCAGCTAAACAAACTCAAATTTTGTTCTACACCAACAAATGGACTCAAAATCTAGGTACTTTTAGGCACAATTATGAAAGCCTCGCTGCTTGCAATAATTGTTTTAACATCATTTGGAGTTAATATTGTGTTATGGGTACCTGGAATAAGTAGGACTAGAGGCAAAAAGACATTGTTGTGTACCTACATCTTCTCTCTGATCTTTCATTTGGCATACTAGTAGCATATTGAGGAGTGTATGTGTGCCAATGTGAGCAAGTGATTTACCGATATGATTGTTCCCTTCCGGTTGATCAACATAGCGTACCACACTCTCGCCTTGTTCATAAGTCTCTACCAAAACTAGTTGTACAAATGGATATAACAGCTTGGGAAAAGACACATCTTTCCACTTGCGGAAATTGTAAAGAAAGCGACTCAATTGTGTACCTTCTCTAGCAAGATCAACTTGAGACAACATAAAGACATCAAATTTTTGTACGCTTTCATCAATTCGCAGCCATATTAGTGCTGGCAGACGACTAGAGACCTTTGCAACCCAATTTATTATCACAAAATCCCTCTGAATCACTTCACTAACTCCAGGATGCCCGACTTTCACTGCAACAATCATAGGGTTCATCTTCTGACCGACATAATGAAATATCATAGTAGCTTTATGGAATTGTGAAATACTGCCAAAAGCCACATGCTCCTCTTCAAAACCGTCAAATATATCATCAACTCTATGACAAAAATCCTTTTCAATAATTTGTTGTGTATATGAAAATTTATGTGCTAGTGCCTTTGCCTGCAATTTTGTAAGCTCATTACATAAATATATGGGAGAAACATTAGGACATGTAGATGCCCATTGACCCCACTTGATAAAGGCAACCCCTGATTTCTCCAAAGATCTATGAACAAGTTGCAACAAAATTTCTCTATACCTTCCTCCAAACACAGAGGCAAATGGAGCCATGGAAATAATGTAGTGAATAAAGTAATCAAATAAAGTGCCCTTAGCACCAAAATTAGTCCCTCCACGAATGATGAGATAGATGAAGTGAAAGTGGAATGTCTATTGAGTTCTTGACTGATGAAGTGAAAGTGGAATGTCTACTGAGTTCTTGACTGATGAAGTAAAAATGGAATTTCTATTGAGTTCTTGACTGTTTAGATAGAAATTGGGATGTAATTCTTGCGATTCAACCCACCTATTATGTGCCCATGAAGCCTCCCCAATAATAATAGCCAAGACTCAAGGGGTAAGATGTGACCTAAAACAAGCCAAGCTCACAACACAAGCAATCTTCATATCATTCGAAAATTCAGGAACACAATAGTAGCATATTAGCGAGAGTTTCCTGCATGCAGCTCGAGCATTGCAAGTCATGCCAACAAACATCACAAAAACACCTTTGGGGTTATGTGGTCTACAACGATCACGTCTGAGTATGAAGAATATTTAAAGTAATGGGATATAATATGCCTTTCTTGCAGTTTCCTGGGAAGAACTATACTTGTCATCTATCTTACTCTAATGAGCTTCTGGTACTATAAATGATAAAATCTAAAGCAATTCCAGAGTATTTTAGGTAACCCGAGAGAAGATGGGTTTCCATGTGTGCTAACTTCGATATATTGGAATGTTCGGATTGAGAAATGACATCCTACTTTCTTAGCACGTCCATATGCTAAAAACCTGCAATAGATTATTGGGTCAACATCAACAATGGAGATTAGTTTTAAAGGCTCCTGCAGTGCCCTTAAGAGACTATTAAACCTTGAAATTAAAATGAAGTACGAAAGTTAATTTCTCTGTCAAATGAAAATAAATTTGTTTGACCGACAAGATTATAAATCCACCTTTCAAGACCGGAGTCTGCCGGAAGACATTTTCAAATTTGCATTTCAGTGAGGAATTAAAAAAAAGGTTCTACAATGTACCTCCTTTATTGTTTATAGTGTCTTCTCTCGCTCTCTTTTCAATAAACAGTTTCATTGATGAAATGGATTTTAAGGTGGAGTCTAGGATGGACAACAATAATTACCGAAGAAAATAATTTATTTTAATGTTAAGAGGTTAAAGATAGTGGATTTTAGGAAAAAATTATTTTAATGTCTAGAAGTTAAAGCTAGGCTAAATTAAAGTTAAAGATAAACTAAAATTAACGTGGATAAAGATAGGCTAAAATTGAAGTTAAAGATAAACTAAAATTAATGTGGAGTTTGGGCCGGGCTTCAGTAATATACATCAATGGATTGGCAGGAAACACACAACATAAATTAAAATTAAAGTTAAAGATAAGTAAAAATTAAGGTGGAGTCTGGGCTAGGCTTCAGGACTATTGATCAATGGACTGGCCGGAAACACAATTTATCACAACATAAATTAAAAATCGTATTTTCATATTTCAATTCCCTATTTTCCCATTTGTTTGCCCATTTGTGGAGATACACGATGGGTTAGAAAATCTAAAGCATCACACAATGAGAAACAAAATGAGGTATTGTGATAAATCAACTCCATTCACATATGTAACATGGTAGTTGAGGTATTTCATCCTCTCACCCAAAAATATTTATGCTTTGAAGTAGGTTAAGTTATATATTTAAACTATTATAAGTAATGATGGGGTTTAAGAAAACTAATGGGGTATAATTTGTAATTGGTTCATTGGGATTGAGGTTTGAGGGGTTGGTGTCTTATTTGGGGTGAGATTTCAAATGATTACTGATGGACGTGTATCAAAGATGTCTTGATTCTCAAGTTATAGGGTCTTGTTACTATTGGTTTGTGGGTTGTCAATAGTGGCTTCATATAATTATAATAATAAAAATAATATGGGTTTAAGGAGTAAATGTGGTTTAATATTGTTATATTAAGAGAGAGACATCAAAATAAAAAATCGATCTCTTACAGTAGCAATCTCTCAATTATCCGATTCTTTTAAAAGTTGTCTTATAAGTACAATCATCGAATAGTCCTTATCCTTGATTAGTAGCATTAATTTGTAGACTTGATTATAGGCAAAGATTTGGGAGATCTTATCAAGAAAGAAAGAGCATGAACAACTAAGTCATTGATATTTGGCATATTAATTTAGAAGGCATGTAATAATTGCTCGACATAAACTTTATATGAAAAGAAAAGAAAAAAACTTGTTTGTGAGATCTTTTAGTGATCAGGAGCTCAAATCTGAGCTTGGGAAAAAGCTCAAAAATGAAAGTGTTCAAATTGACTTGGAACTTGAGCAACCGGATAGGCCTCGACGATACGATCCTAATGCCATGAACGACACTGAAAACCGACGTTGTATGAAGAAGTTATTGAACTTTGAAGTTCTTCAATTTCAGTGAAAAAAAAAGGCCAGTTTGACTTTAGAAATTGGTAAATATTAAAAAAAAAGAATATTTCGGGAATATTCCTCCCAATATTCTGGGAATATTCCTTCGAATATTCCCTCTGGACCAGTCATTTTATGACAAGTGTCCCTCTGCAATTGGTTGGAGAGTTGACAGTGTAATGGGGGACCAATCAGAGGCTGCCATGTGGCAGGCCCAAAGCCTACCACGTGGCCCCCAGTTCACAATGGAAATGGCATGTATTAAAATTTTTCTTGTTTTTGGTTTGAACCCACGACCTGCGGTTAACAAGCGCTACACCTTACCCTTGGCCCACGGCCTTTGGTTCTGATATTTGAAGCACAAAAATTGTATTTATTATAACAGTTGTAACGGTTGACCCCAACAGTTAATGCGGAATGTGCGGCCACATGTCACTTAAAAATTAATGCTAAAAGTTTATGCCACCCCAAAGTTAGCGCCATTTCCTCCATTTTAGGCAGAACTCCAAGTTTATCCGCAGTTAACTAAATGTGGCCCACTTTTTGTGGGATTTTTGCTTAACATTGGGCAAAAACTTCAGTTGGACATATCTTTCAGATGGGAGATCCTTTTGGAGCGAACTGTTTTTTGATTTTGGGTCTCCTCGACCTTCTGGACTCAATGGAGTATGTATGAAATCTAACAGAGGTCATCTTCAAAGGTTTAAGCATCGAAGAAGATGAAGGAGCCATCAGGGCCTGGAAGGAGAAGGCTGTGTATTGGACTGTGTTTCTCTGTTTAAGGTAAATGAATAGGAATTATTAGCTATTTCATGCCTTTTGAATCTTTTTAGATATTTTTCAGAGCCTATTAAGAACTTTAGAAAGCCGAAAAGCTTCATTTAAGTTCTAGAGGCCATTTTCCAAACAGAGTGTGTAGGTGAAACTGGAGTAGCCGGAGGCTGTTTCTGATGAAAAAAAACCTTATATTGAATATTTCAGTCATTCTAGAACCAATGGAAGTGGTTTCAGATCATTTCTAGTACTTCTACAGCTCGAGAAGTTGATATGAAGTCGTGGGCAGCCTTGGGCAAACCGCGGAGGAGAGCCATTTTGGGGGATGATGTGCTTAATGTAAGAAATTTATCAGTTGATATTTGATGTCTGATCATTATTGGATGCAGCAGTAGTGGTATCAGGGACAGAAATAGAAATATGAGGGAGTTTGTGCCATTTAGAAGCTCAGAGAAGCTTAGTGCACCGACAGAAAGACGTGTGTCCATGGAATCCTAAAGCTATTTGCAGGAATTGGACAGCCATTAAAGGGATTTAAAATGGTATTCTCAGCCCTTTGAATCATTTTCGTATTCATTGTGGTTAAGTGTGGAGCTTGTAAAATAATTTAAGTACCTTAATCCCAAAGAGTCTAGTCATGTTGACGAAGCTCAAAGGAGATGTTGCCCAAGAGTTGGGGTGAACTCCTATATTATATTGCTGTTGTGTTTTGTTATTCTATAGCTGAATTATGTTGCTGATATACATGCTAAGTTTCAGCAAAAAAAAATAAACTTAAAACACATAAACAGAAGAAAAGACATACACCTCTTCCAAGCAAAAATTCTGCATAATGTCAAGTTTGAGTAAGGTCATTTTAATTAAGTCTGAATTTTTACTTCTATTATTTCTTTAGGCAGAGTCTATAAGAGGGACAGGTAGCTTCTGGATTCATCCTTTCTTTGAAAGGTGACATAACTGGTAAATGCCCCTACAGTCTATCTCTGTATTAGAAATAAGAAGTTCTCACATTTTCAGATTTAAAATTTGGAGTATTTGCACTCATTTACATAAATGAAAATGGATACCTTGCACCCTTTTCAAGTACATTCCATTTTTAGATCAGATTTGTATCAAAGCTTGGGTTGAGAATTTGTTGTTGTGAAATTTTTTTTAAAAGAGTGTAAGAGATTTACTGTTTTATTGGTTGCATGTATGAGTTTTCTTGAGTTGGAAGGATAGTTGTTGTTAGCTAAGTCTTGGAAAGGATTGAAGACTCTTTTCCTTACTCAATTTACCTCAAAATTATCTTTGGAAAACAAAATCCAATAGTTTGTGTTTTATGGCTGCTTGAATGAGAAGGGGTCTTTACTGACATTTGGTTAAAATCTTGTCGTTTGTTTGAAAGCTTTGAGGACTTTTCTTTGGAAGTTCCTTTTGGTTGTTTTGACCATTTACATAATGTCAACTTCTTCTACAAGTGAAGTTTCCTCCTTCGCAAGATTCTTCAATGATGACATGAAGAATGAGTTCTTTAAGGTGAAGGATATGGTGCAGATTCTCCTTGAGGATCAAAGGGAAAGTGTTCAACTTCGTGCACAATTGCTAGCTATGCAGGAAGAGAAAGAAGCCATTCTTCAAAGACTGTATGATATGGAGTGGCAGCTTCTTCAAGCTCAAGAAGCTTTGTCCAAGAAAATACCTCATCTTCAGGATGAAAATCATGAGGTAAATCATTCTGATTTGTCTTCAATTTCCTCTATTGAAAAGTGTGTTGGTTCTTTTGAAAGGCATACAAGAGGTATTGGGTCCAAATTGATGTTGAAAATGGGCTATCAAGAAGGAATAGGTTTGGGCAAGCATGCACAAGGCATTGTTGAGCCTATTTGTGTTATGGAGCGTCCCAAGAATATTAGTCTTGGCTATGAGCAGCTTAATGGTAAAGCTTTGAGCACATGCATTCAAGAATGTGATGCAAATTTGAAGAGAACATTTCTCCCAAGTTCTCAATTACATCAATTTCATGATGGCAATCTTCCTTACCATTGTTTGAAGCCTTTGTTGCAGCAAGAAGATGGTAGACATGCAGCTTATGGAAAGCATGCAAAGCAACATAAGAGGATTTCTTGTACATATTGTGGTCAATTTAACCATCATGTTTCGAGATGCTGGATGAGGAAGAAGGCACACAAGAAGCAGATGAAGCAAAGACTACCTTCAAAGAAGGTGCATATGATTTGCACTTTTTGCCAAAATAAGGGACATGTTGTCTCTCATTGTTGGACTTTGCATCCAACTCCTCATCCCATGCACATGCAGCAAGAGGACACAAATATTGGCGAAGGTGGAATCATGGATTCCATTATTGACGTGGAAAGGGAAGTTTCACATGAGGAAAAGTTGCAGCAGCAAAAGACGCCATGGAAGTGGCTTGGTGAGAAGTGGAGGGACTTCTTGACACAGTAAGACGTACTCCTTTTGTACATATGCAAATTTCGGATGTATGCATTTATTTTATGCTGTAATATCGTGTTTGTTTTGAGCCACCTTAGATCATTGATCAAGGCAGCATTGTACGGTTTCATTTTGTAAATTTCTCGCCAGAAATTTCTGTGTGAGAGCAAGAAAGACAGTAGTGGACAGTTGTGGACAAGCGCATTTAGGAAGGGAAATGTCAAATTATTTCCATTTGTGGTTCAATTTCATTTTCTTTGCAAGGAAAAATTTTTGAAGGGCTGAAGAGAAGAGGATGTTCATTCTCTCACTTTCTGTACTACATATCAGTTCAGCATTTCAGTAAGCTTTTGGGGACCAAAAGCCTCTCATTTTGGAGGTGTGATCAGGAGCTCAAATCTGAGCTTGGGAAAAAGCTCAAAAATGAAAGTGCTCAAATTGATTAGAACCTGAGCGACCGGATATGCCTCGATGATACGATCGCAACACCGTGAACGACACTGAAAACCGACGCTGTATGAAGAAGTTCTTCAACTTTGAAGTTCTTCAATTTCAGTTAAAAAAAAAAGGCCAGTTTGACTTTAGAAATTGGAAAATATTAAAAAAAGAATATTCTAGGAATATTCCTTGGAATATTCCCTCTAGACTAGTTGTTTTATGACAAGTGTCCCTCTGCAATTGGCTAGAGAGTTCACTGTGTAATGGGGGACCAATCAGAGGTCGCCACATGGCAGGCCCAGAGGCTGCCACGTGGCCCCCAGTTCACAATGGAAATGGCGTGTATTAAAATTTTTCTTGTTTGTGGTTTGAACCCGTGACCTGCAGTTAACAAGCACTAAACCTTACCCTTGGCCCACGTCCTTTGGTTCTGATATATGAAGCACAAAAATTGTATTTATTATAACAGTTGTAACGGTTGACCCTAACAGTTAATGCGGAATGTGCAGCCACATGTCACTTAAAATTTAATGCTAACAGTTTATGCCGCCCCAAAGTTAGCGTCGTTTCCTCCATTTTAGGCGGAACTCCAATTTTATCCGCAGTTAACTAAATGTGGCCCATTTTTTGTGGGATTTTTGCCTAACATTGGGCAAAAACTTCAGTTGGACATATCTTTCAGATGGGAGATCCTTTTGGAGCGAATTGTTTTTTTATTTTGGGTCTCTTCGACCTTCTGGACTCAATGGAGCAGGTCTGAAATCTAACAGAGGTCATCTTCATAGGTTTAAGCATCGAAGAAGATGAAGGAGCCATCAGGGCCTGGAAGGCGAAGGCCGTGTATTGGACTGTGTTTCTCTATTTAAGGTAAATGAATAGGAATTATTAGCTATTTCATGCCTTTTGAATCTTTTTAGATGGTTTTCAGAGCTTGTTAAGAACTTTAGAAAGCCGAAAAGCTTCATTTAAGTTCTAGAGGCCATTTTCCAAACAGAGTGTGTAGGCGAAACCGAAGCAGCCGGAGGCCGTTTCTGATGAAAAAAAACTCTATCTTGACTATTTCAGTCATTCTGGAACCAATGGAAGTGGTTTCAGATCATTTATAGTACTTCTACAGCTCGAGAAGTTGATATGAAGTCGTGGGCAGCCTTGGGAAAACCGTGGAGGAGAGCCATTTTTGGGGATGTTGTGCTTAATGTAAGAAATTTATCAGTTGATATTTGATGTCTAATCATTATTGGATGCAGCAGTAGTGGTATCAGGGATAGAAATAGAAATTTGAGGGAGTTTGTGCCATTTAGAAGCTCAGAGAAGCTTAGTGCACCGACAAAAGGATGTGTGTCCATGGAAGCCTAAAGTTGTTTGCAGGAATTGGACAACCATTAAAGGGATTTAAAATGGTATTCTCAGCCCTTTGAATCATTTTTGTATTCATTGTGGTTAAGTTTGGAGCTTGTAAAAGAATTTAAGTACTTAATCCCAAAGAGTCTAGTCATGTTGACGAAGCTCAAAGAAGATGTAGCCCAAGAGTTGGGGTGAACTCCTATATTATATTGTTGTTGTGTTTTGTTATTCTATGGCTGAATTATGTTGCTGATATACATGTTAAGTTTCATCAAAAACAAATAAACTTAAAACACATAAACATAAGAAAAGACATACACCTCTTCCAAGAAAAAATTCTGCATAATGTCAAGTTTGAGTAAGGTGATTTTAATTAAGTCTGAGTGTTTACTTCTATTATTTCTTTAGGCAGAGTCTGTAAGAGGGCCAGGTAGCTTCAATAAATAGAAGATATTTGTAACACCCCTTGTATTAGCCCATGATTTTGTAATAATAAATTATGACTATGATTATAAAAATAATTGTATATTTGGTTATCATGAAGAGTGGGACAGACAATCAACAATCCGAGGGAGAGTTGTGAGTGGTGTTGGTTGGCATAGTTTAACACCCATGTTATTGTTTGTTGTAAGGGTAGTAGTCAGGTCGAGGGAGAGTTGTGAGTGGTGTTGGTTGACATATTTAAAACACCTGTGTTATTGTCTGTTGTAAGGGTGGTAGTCAGGTCGACATTGATGCGCTAGTTAAAAAGAATCCAAATTGTAAAAGTCAATTCCAATGCTACTCACTAGCTGTTTGTCGGGCAACCCTACTAAAATGGATGTAGAATTGTCCTAACAAGATTTATGCACTGAGAATAGCTGGTACACCAACATCATTACACATTAAAACTCAAACTAGTTCAACCAATCAAAATGTAGAAAAATAAATAATTAAAATATTTTAAAAATAAATTTAATTAGTTAATACTGTTAATTTGGAAAACGTTGTTTATTTTTTTAGTGAAATTGGGATTATTTAGAGGTCAACCATATATCAATACGATATACCTAGGGCACCATAGTAAAGAAGGTTCTTAGATATGTTAATTTTCTTGGATACAATTTTGAGAAACAACAAGGATATGGTTTTAAATATTTAGATAGTAAAATAAATAGTAAATTGTATGTCTGTCCTTCATCGTCTCAATATTTCAATTACAAAATACAACTTTTCCAATTCAACATTCCAATTTAACAATATTATCTGAGTCTTTTTGCACCTTTTGGGGCAATTGCTATAATACATATAATTTTTTAACAAGAAATATTTCTTTTTTTTTAACCATAATTTTTAGTAAAGTGTTGAGCTTGTAATCATGATTTACATATTTTTGAACACATGGGATAGTTCGGTGGTTAGCTTTGACCTTCTGACCACACAAAGTAGTTAGGTAGTTAGCTTTATGCATTCATGTGTTTTAACTGTGTTTTATAATTATGGTATTTGACTAGATAAATACTTTATTGTTGGAAATGATTAACATGTCATACATGCTCTCTGAAAATTATGATAAGAAGAGTTGTGTGTGTTAATCAAATTTATTTAAAAATATATATTTTTAGTTACTTTATCGTCCAAATTTTATTCATATGGATTCGTATTTAAACAATAACCAAACCGTATTTAAAAGTATTATTGCTATACAACTTATAATAATTATAAATTATGTTAATTAGCTAATTATAATAATAATAATAAATTTGGTAAATGTTCCCTAAATTTTTTTAGAAGAATAATGTTTAAATGTTTTTCTTAAAGTATATTTTATATCTATTATAATATAAAACTTAAATTCTATGATGAAAGTTAGAAAGTGAAAAAAATGAACACAATACACTATTTTACATAAAATAAAATAATTTATAACACCAACTAACAATATTCTGTTTTAAATTAAAATGCATAAACATTAAAACAAACATAAATATATATTTTTTATAGTTTTCAATTAGGGTGTATGTAATAGTTATCTTTAAAGGTTAACCTTGCTACTTTAGGAAATGCAAAACATATGGCATACATGTCTACATATGTCTTTCTCATATAAATTTTCCAAATTAACAAACCTATTGGCATCTCTTTCCACCTTTTGGGGCAATTGCTAGTATATTTAGATTGCATGTATTAAAATATATCTACATCGAAGGTATTTTTATGATGGGTTTGGCTATGTAAATTTGGTCAATAAGATCACTGTATTTTCGTCCTCCTCCCTCCAAATAAAAACTGACAACTATCACTACAATGAGACTAGGGCTAACAAAGGTGACTTTGGATAGTTTCTAAGGGAGCGAGATAACCATTCGACGGAATGCCCTTTGGGTTTTGCGCTCCCAGAGACTGGCGAAAACCTTCCGGCGATGGGGGACGTTAACATCCACTAACGCGGGCATTGGGTTGTCCGTTTGGGAGCTCCGTCGCCGTTTTCCAGTCTCGCGTATGCAACCACACGAGTCGCCTAGCTACCTCGCACAACCAGTCGAGGGCCGAAGTGATAGGATTCTCATTACCATTTCAAATTTGAATCGACCTCCGTAAATGGGAGCAATGGCTTCCTATCTACCGCGACTCTGGTTTTACCGCCCAAACCCGTCCACTTAGCAATTTGAATTATTTAAATTTGGAGCTCCTTATTCATTTCGTCGAATGGATTTTGATTCATTCTGTCGAGAGCACTTCATTCCTGTATTCTGTCGAGTCCTCCACTTTATGTATTTGTCATGAGAACCGTCCAGCAGCTGGATGAGGAACATTCGAGCAACTATCAATGGTTTAAGCATCAGAGCCGAGAATGGAAACAGTTAGGACACGAATTTGGGAATTAGCAACTATCATAACTGTTTTTTCTCACGTTATTTGGCAAATTTTTAGAATATTGTTTCACTTTCTATTTGTATATGCTGTCGGTGTGAGATTAACGTTCAAGAGCTGGAGAAGCTCCTGAACAAGAGCACATTTATTTATTTCTGAACAAGAGCAAATGTTATTACTGGGCCGTTGGATAGCTTAAGCAAATTGGCCAAAACAATGTCCATTCCTCTTTTGATTGGAGGTAAGAAAATTTTCCATATATCAACAACAATTGCAATATCTAATTCTTTGATTTTCATTTTAGTGACCTTAATTGTTTATAGACTTTTTGCGTTGATGTAATTGGTTTGTCTATTGATTTCTTATTTCTAGTTTTTCTTCCATTCTATAGAGAACTTGTATAGCACTGCCTGTAGAGGGTGGAATAATATTCGGATAGGGTACACAGGGTACAGTGTAGCTACTTCCCACCTCTTTGATTTCTTTAAATTAACAAAAATGAAATTGGTAAGCACTTCATTTTTTACAGGGTACAATGTAGCTACTCCCTACTTTTTTGATTTCTTTAAATTAACAAAATTGCAATTTGTAAGCACTTCATTTTTTTATTTCTAGTTTTTAACGAGTTTCCTTTGCTTCTTTGTGCTTCCAATTTCAGGGACCAATTTACCAGGCGTGGACAAGGAGAACTAGTAGGAGCAATATGAAAGGTAAGTAAATTTCCCGTTTATTGTGTTTTTCCTTTTTATATAATGTAGATTTAAAGAGATAGAGAGAGAGCGGCAACTCGATCTTGCAGTAGCGACAACAACGAGTTGCCGCCATTATAACTGTGTATTGCCGCCATTGCTCAAAATTAAAATTTTATTTATATTTTCAAATTTTATTTATTTTATATTAAAAGTTCTCTAGTTTATCTATTAATGTTTTAGTTATTTACTATGTTTATCGTTTACAAATATACTGCAAATTTTAATTTTGAGTAGTGGCGGCAACTTGCTGTTGCAGTAGCGGCAACAACGAGTTGTTGTCACTGTAACAATGTATTGCCGCCATTGCTCAAAATTAAATTTTTATTTATATTAACAAAATTGCAATTTGTAAGCACTTCATTTTTTATTTCTAGTTTTTAATGAGCTTCTTTTGCTTCTTTGTGCTTCCAATTTAAGGGACCAATTTACCAGGCGTGGACAAGGAGAACTGGCAGGAGCAATACGAAAGGTAAATTTCTCGTTTACTTTGTTTTTCTTTTTTTTTATATAATGCATATTTAAAGAGATAGAGAGAGAGCGGCAACTCGATGTTGCAGTAGTGACAACAGCGAGTTGCCGCCTCTGATCAAAATTAAAAATTTATTTATTTTATATTAAAAAGTTCTCTAGTTTATCTATTAATATTTTAGTTATTTACTATGTTATCGTTTACAAATATACTACAAATTTTAATTTTGAGCAGTGGCGGCAACTCGCTGTTGCAGTAGCTGCAACAACGAGTTGCTATTCAAAATTAAAATTTTATTTATATTTTCAAATTTTCTTTATTTTATATTAAAATTTTCTCTAGTTAATCTCATAATTTAAGGTTAAAAACTTTGTCTAGTTAAAAAGTTCTCTAATTTATCTCTTAATGTTTTAGTTATTTATTATGTTTATTGTTTACACATATACTGCAAATTTAAAGAGATAGAGAGAGTGCGGAAACTCGTTGTTGCATTAGCGGAAACTCGTTGTTGCATTAGCGACAACAGTGAGTTGCTACAACTGTAACAATGTATTGCTACCACTGTAACTACTCATCTCAAAATTAAAATTTTCATTGTATTTTCAAATTCTATATTTGAAAACCCTTTCACCAGCAGGAAAGAACCATTGCTGCACAGTTCCAATTTTTCGAGATTATTTACAATCTGATGTCCAAAGGGTTGCTGACTCGATACTCATTGAAGAAGCATCCAATTGACGTAGATGTGAAAGATATGTGGAGCCAACATGTGCTCCACCAATTATTATTGATAGGCATCGATATACATGGCCTATTAATGAATGGTTTGTTATTGTGATTGGTATTGGGGTTATTGTGGGGGGAGTCATATTATCGTGTTTTTATTTCTGGAGATATATTGGAGCAACGTGATGTCCATCATTTTTTATGTATTTGTTTATATGAGGTGTTTTTTATAGATGGCTTCACTCTATTTTTGGGTGTTATATCTCAATACATATATGTAGAAAATGTATTTTTAGTAATACTATTAATGGAATTACATTGTTATTACAATTTAGTTGTGTAATCTTTATTACAGTTTAGTTCTGTCATTAGATTATGTGATGGATGCTTTTATTCTAGAAGTCAGATTCCAATGTGATTCAATTGCGCTGACACATGTATAGAAGCGATGTCATGTATTTAATATATTTGAAAAAATGTTCTCATGTATTTATCAGTGTTTAAATTGTATTTTTACTTCTAATTACTTTACATGAAATTATATCACCTCACTTGGACAACTAATTAAACATTGTTATTATAATTCAGTTGTCTAATTTTTATTACAGTTTAGTTATGTTATTAGATTATGTGATGGATGCTTAATATATATATACTTACTATTTCCTTTTACAAATGATATTTTATCAATTAACATCACTTTAAACAGAACCCAAAAATAAACAACAAAATAAATATTTTTATCAGCAAATAGAGGATTCCAAAAGATGCTACAAAATGAGACTATTTATTCATTATAATGCCTTCAATGCACCTTCACAATTCCAACTTCTATGAACATTCATTCATTCATTATCCATGAGCAGCATATGCCCCATAATTTATACAAGCCTCTAATTTGAGTATAATGAGCTCTAATTCTTAAAGAAGTCTCTTCATTGACAAATTATGTGAGACACCCTTGGTTACAAGCGAACCAAGATATCTTATATATAAATCATTATTTTCCCTTTATACATACATGGTTAAATGCAGAATGAAAATGTGACATCTTGCACTTTTGCAATCCATAGATCCAACCTCATTTAAGGGGTAGAATTGTATAAATATCCAAACAAACAATCCAATTGTTGTGAATTTCTCCATCATCAACATCTACAACCACAAGGCCAGGTGTTTTGAATTTAAGCACATTTTGACATCCATGACAACAACAACAACTTAGCCTACAAATAGAGAAAATAATATGAACAACTTGAAAATCAATAAAGTTTACTTGACAACCATAAATTGTAACCAACACTAGCTCAGGTCAGACTATCCTCAATGCTAATAAATTATTTCCCAAGGATGAGTGGTACATGGAAGGGGTGGTATAGACCCTAATTCCTATTTAAAGCAAGTTCTTTAAGGAGTCGATATAATAAAACCGTAAATTATTATGCGGCAACTCCTGATCAATCTCTGACAGTGTACAATAGTAACGGAAATATCCCTTGACCACAACAACAACGAATTGTCGGTGTTAAATAGGAGGCAGATGTTGCGGCAACACATGTCTGCATACTGGCACCGCCATAAATGACCTGTCCCCATTATTAATTTATTATTGTACCCATTGCCCCAAATCTTCCATTGCACCATTGTCCCACATTCGAACTCTTGCAAACAACTAACACAACCATAGCCACTCTGAATTATGGCTAAATATGGGAGGTGAAAGAGTACTCAGAGAAAGTACCGAAGAATTTTTTGACACATTTCCACCCGTTAAACAATTATTTGAATAGGTCGGTTGGATAGATTATATTCGCAGGTTTCAGGGGTATCACAATGACATAGCCCTAGAATTTTCCATGCATTACAGGGAGGGTAGATCGGAGGTAGTAGGGACAGTGGTGCATGCGACAAAAGAAGCGATTGCGGAAGTGTCGGGGTTACCGTAGACGGGAGAAAAGTGGTTTGCACCCCGAAAACCCCAACCTGATGTTGTGAGGCATTTCCTTGAGGTAGATGAACAACTGATCAGGAGTGGCTTATGATATGAGAGGAAGTCATTACCACAACCCTGTTCGGATGATGCATTCCTTGTCCAGAGATTTTTCATCTGTGAAGGAAGGTATGTCATTATTTATTATGAGCACCTCTGCTTGTTAGAACACCTGTGTCATGGCAGGTTGCTTAACATGCCTTTCTTTCTTGCAAAACCCTAGACCAAATGGCCCGAGGTGTGCAAAAATCAAAGCAGCCACTCAAAATCCTATCCCATAAATGCCTTGTTAAACTTTTGGTGGTTTCTGCGCTGCAAAGTGAAGGGAGAACTTGGGATGAACTAGTTGGAAGTCCATTGCATGTTGAAGTTGCAACTCCACTCCATGACCTCCAAGTTGCAACTCCACCCCATGACCTCTCAGTTGCAACTCCACCCCATGACCCCCTAGTTGAAACTCCGCCCCATGACCTCCAAGCTGCAACTCCACCACATGACCTCTCAGTTGAAACTCCGCCCCATGACCCCCCAGCTGCAACTCTGCCCCATGAAATCCAATTTGCAACTCCACCCTATGACCTCTCATCTACAACTCCCCCCCATGACCCCCCAGATGCAACTCCGCCCTGTGACCTCCTAGTTGCAACTCGGCCCCATGACCGCCCAATTGCAACTCCACCCCATGACCTCGCACCTACAACTCTGCCCCATGACCTCCCACCTGCAGAAATTCCCACAGAACCTTTCCATATGGCAACTGAGCCACCCAATGTTCAAACTAGGAGGGTTTCTATGATTTATGTTGCTAAATCCGCACATAAAGGAGACGACCAAGATGATGATGATGAAGTACAATTATTGGGGAGTAAACCCGCAACCAGAAGATTGAGAGGATACATGAAACACTTGGCAACAGTGCCAAAAGCCAAACATAACAAGAGAAAGAGAGTTCATTATGCTCCAGTTCCTGAAACACTCCCTGTTGTTACAGAAGAACTCCCAGAAGAGACAATAGTAGAACAAGAGCAAGAGCAAAAGCAAGAGCAAGAGTATCCACATGATGTATTGATTGAAGGTATCATGGACCAAGGATGCATGCAACAAGGATTCATAGAATAAGGATTAGGCCAACTTGTTGACACAAAAGAACAAGTTGATAAGCTTCCCTCTCCTAATTTTGACTATGAATACATAGTAGGACTAGCCGAATGGTACGGCTCAAATGGCCTTGTCTCAATTCCAATGTTGTATGCAGATGAAGAGGAGTACCAACAATTGTATAGGAAAAAAATGCAAGGCCAACCAACTGCACAACCAGAATTGTATGGGGATGATTAAGAGGACCAACTAACTGCACAACCAAAATTGTATGGGGATGATCAGGAGGACCAAGCAACTGCACAACCATAATTGTATGGGGATGATCAAGAGGACCAACCAACTGAACCACCAGAATTGAAAAAGAAGCACATTGCAAAAGTAAGTACCTGTAAACATCTTCCTCTGTATATTTCATTGTTAAGGAAGAATAGGATTCTCCAGATGAAAAACGGACAACTACAGATCAAAGTTAAAATCCTAACAGATGAGCTTAGACAAAAATAAACTTTTGATAAATTAGATTGCTTGGCCCAAGTTACAGAGTCCATACCCATTGATGACATAGGTATTCCTTCTCCAGGGGTCCAACAAGATATACCCCTTGGAAAAAAACAGACTGATGACATTGTTGTGAAAACAGAGGACCATACCAAAATCATAGTTGTCCATACAGAGGAACATGAATTACATATCAAACTAACAAAAGAAAAGAGTATAGACAAATAGGAACAACAACCAGATATGAAACTAACAGAGGATGAGGAACCATAGATCAAACTGACCAAAGACATTGGTGAGCAAAAAGATGATGAGGAAGGAAAGGATAAATTACAGTTGTCTAAATACCCATATCCGGGACACCTAATACCTTGCAGTGTGCACAAAAACTCACTTCGTGACCTTTGCAAGATATGCGAAGAATATAAAAACAAAGTTTTACGAAGACATAAAAAACAGTGGATGAGCTGGAAAGGAGGGTGACCAAGTTGGAGAAGGATAAGCAAGAAATCGGTCAGATAATGGATGGTGTGCTAAGTTGCAGGGCTCCTTCAACCAATTACAACATGTACTTGACTGAAAAATTCCTGATATTTAAAAATAATACTATCATCGAAAATATCCCTCTCAAAGTTGAAAACAATGATGGTTTCAAGGAGGCATATATGACAATTTGTGATCAAGATAGAGACTTACTCTGTGAACTGTACCAACATAATTTTTTGGTACCTTATAATACAAAATGGAATCCCAACCATGTTACAGGGGATGTCCAATTGAGAGCCTTTGTATCATATTTGAGAAATCAGGCCAGTTGGTTGGATGATGTGGAAATTTATTTGCATAATTCTGAGAGCCTTTTGTGGGTTAGAGGAGAACATCCCAAACCTGTGGAGGTGATAGAAGAACATCAAAAATCCCTCAACTCTCCAGAAGTAGCAGAGGTTAGCTCAAAGAACAGGGAGATGACCATTGCATTTTGAGCACATTAGATTCAATCATTAGAAACTAAGGCACAGGCAGGATGTAAAGCAAGGTGAGATAGCTCGGGAAAACAACCCCAAAATAAAGATCCATTTAACTACCTCAACTTAAAGACAACCTTAACAAGGGTTGCTCATTATATTATTGCTATGAGACAACGTGGGAATCAGTGGATAGGTCTTAGAGTTCACTATTCAATGATCTGGCTTCCAACAAGGGTATATAAAAAGAAATCTACGTTGAAAAAAAAATAAGACTATGATTGTTGGAATGTAATTATGGAGACTAGAGGTTATCTTCGTCTTGATGAACCAGGACATAGTGATTATTGTATCAACAATCTTCATGAATGTCCCCCTTCATCCACAGATTCAGATTGACAGACTGGCCCACTGTTGCTGACACACTGACTCACCGTTGCTGACACACTAGCTCACTGTTGCTGCAACACTAGATCACCGTTGCTGACATACTAGCTCACCATTGCAACAATTCATAGACAACAAACACATTATATTTGATGTTGTAATATATATATTACTCTCCAATAATATTAATATATCACCAGTCACATTGAGAAGTTATAAAAAATTGGTAAAATTGTGTTTGACATGTTTAGTTACAATTTCATTGCAACTCCTCTAATAATTTTGTTACATTTCCATTGTTTTTATTCGAATTTATATATCAGATTATTGTTTGGACACCAATATATGCAAGTATGCAAAACCACTTGAAAGTTATCTTCCATGACTTACAAAACAATCAACGTATTAAAAGACTAAGTGTAAATGCATGGAATTATTTAATCACCTTAAATGAAAGTTCCATCAAATTAGAGAAATCTCCAACCATATCCTCACCACCTATCAAACATACATGGACATAGTCAACAAAACATTAATACATCAAATACAACTAATACAACAATAAATATTAAAATCAAATTGAAAACAAAATCGTGCACAAGAAACCTAGAAAAGCATTCATTGTTGGAGCGAGGGCGACCTCGCTTGTTCAGTTGGCCAAACTGAAATGGTCATCTTCATCTGCCGAGATATTCAAGTCAATTTCCAATCTTGCATTTTGTTGCCTTTTTTTTCTTCTCTTTTTGGGGCTTAGGAAACTCTTCTTCCTCTTCAAAGATAACTCAAAAGCACCCAATCCACACATGAATTCATAATCCATAATATGAAGATTGTTGGCGTCATCTAACAATTTTTTAACTAAAGCAATAAACTATTCAATCTTGGTCAAAGTAGTAGAAGGATTGTTTCGAACCAGGTCTAAGTAGCCAAATAACTACTCCTTGGCCATCTCAATTTGTTCAACATTTACATCAACATTGTGACTATCCATGGCATATGTGTTTGCATCTTCATGAATATCGGATATTGCCTCTATATTTATCTCAGGAGGGTCATTGTATGACTCAATTGTGCTTTGATGATTTTGTAATTGGTTTGAAGCCATTGAACCGGAACACAACCAACCCACTTTTATGACATGCTTGCATATGTTGCCACGAATAGACCATGGGCAATCACAAGTTATGAAATATGTACGATGACAAGTGACAAGATATTGGTTATTAACTTTAGATTGACTCCTCACCCAAAAAGCATGAGACATTTGCTCATGAGGGCTGCAATCACTATATGGAATTCTTTTTGCTTTTTCCATTGATGATTCCAACTGTTTCTCTTTCTTGTAATTATTTAAAAATCCTTCATTTTTTAGAATTTCCTTAAACTGATAACAGGGTTCAACATTTGTTAGAAGAACATATATCAACCAATCCATCCTACGAGAACATTTCTTTCTTCTATCAGATAGAAAGTTTGTCTTTAGTTAACAGTGATATGATTCCACAACATTGTTTGTCTCCTGATTTGCATGGGGAAAATCGCGACAAATTTTGACCCACATCCCTAATTGCATAAAATTTGGGTTAATGAAAATATTTCATCCATGTTTCAAACCAAAAAAAAAAATGTAACTTTAGAGTTTTTCAACTTACAAATCTTGTCCCTAGCAACCCAATTCTTGTGGAAATAGTTTAGGAACTTTTCCTCATTAGCAAATTTGTTGAAGAAAGCATTAATTGCATTGCTCACTTCAACATTGGAACAATAATTCATAATTAAACCCAAATCAATAAACATTTCTTTTGCTATTTCTAGATTACTAACTAATCGATTCACATTTTTTAGCCATGCTCGACGTACGTGTCAAACACACAAGATAACATTGCACCTTGTGATTCTCCTGCCACATTCAATTCATTTCAAGCATGTTATTTTTGTAATAAATACAAGTTGTACTGTAAAATAAGAATATTGAAGTTACCTTAAAGCACCGATTTCAGCCAATGCATCATAAACCATGAAAGCATTAACTTTCCAACTATGATCAACTTGGTGACACCTATGCACAAGCTGCTCCAACCATAACGAAATGTCTTGTGATGTATTACGTGATGCCACCACCCATGCAACTAGAACTCCACTTTGTTGTTGATCAAACACCACGAATGTGTACAATTGATACTATCACATTCAAAATACATATGAAGTAAACTTCAGATCATCAATTATTATTAATCAAGTTATTGTACTAGATCAATCATTCTTAATACACTCACCTCATACTTATTTGTGCTGAATGTCTAATCCATAGCTATTAGGCTATTGTTCGATAGCTTCACCATGGTCTACAACATCCACTTCATCTGAATTCCAACTATAAAAGGGACATCTCCACCATTGGGCTTTTGATAAAAGAAAAAACCATTTGGGTGTTTCCTATACCAAAGGTTCACATTCATTTCATCCTTCTTATGCAACTGATAATTTCCTTTTATTAGATGATTATATATGTTAACAACATCTTTCCTACACAAAAATAAATCCCTATCTCGAGCTGCAGCATCCACGTCAATATATTTTTTAACTTGCATTTTGCAAAGAGAGTCAACTGACACATCCAAGAAAAAACAACTCTCTACATAGGAAACCATGTCCCTTGATAACTTTGGTTGATGCAGCACCCTAGCAGGACCCAAGGAGTCATGTTGGCCATGACAAGGTGATCCTTGGCTATCTACATGCTGATACATGTTATATGTTATTATCACAACCTTAGGGATTTGAACCATAATTTTTACAATGAAATGGCATTGGCATCCCCTCTTTTTCACAAATGAGTATTTTCGCTTCATTTCATCTTGTCCCTTTCTGTCATCGGGTATATATGAACAAGCATAGGTGCATTAATTTTTTTTTGAAAACTCAATACATATGATTCCATGAAAATTGATGGAGCACTATTAATACCAACATATGTACGTAGGATTTCTAAAAAAACTTACGCTTCATATAGCAAGGAAGCAGTAGGCCTTGAGCCTAGGCGTTTGTTTTGTACTCGGGTGAAAGAACATGGAGCATCTGGGACCATTTCCTCTCCTTTAATAAAGACTTCAATTCTAGTTGAAGGGATTTTTGCAATTCGATCTAAGGAGTCCATGTGTTTTCCTTGTACAAGAAACCAATATAAATCTGATCTAGAGAAGATGAGCTTTTCTTTAGGGTTTTGCATCAGAAGGGCAATTATTGACTCCCATTTCACTTGCTTCACCATTTTTAAGCGAGTATCTATTTAAGTGAGTTGCCGCAACGGTTGACCAGTGAGTTGGCACAATGGTTGTCCAGATGGTTGCCCTGTGCTCCCTTATAAAATGGTCTGTGGTAAACAAATTAAATGGGTTGTAGTAAAAAAATTAAATGGGTTGTGGTAAACAAATTATTCGGGGATTCTCACTTAAAAATACACAACTATCCAGTTAAAAAACATACATTCACTAAACAAAACAGATCGGTTTTTACGTTGACTGAATAAATCCTTCAGTAATGGTTCAGCGAGGGCTTTCATTCTGTCAAGATTTGTAACAGAAAGGACAATGTTTCTTTATTCGAGAATTCCCACTTAAACCAAATAGTGAAATTTAACTAAAGAGATACTCGCTTAAAAAACAGACACCACAGACCTGCTCTACGTCGAGTAAGTAACTCCTTCGATTTATTGTCGAGCGATAGCTTTCAATCAGATTGGTGTGTAATGGGGGATGACATGAGTATTCGATTACATGAGCTATACAGGGGAGGCTCGATTGATCATGGCACCCCCCTGGTTGGCATCTTCCCGTCGACTAGTTTGCAGGTCCCTATTCGGATCCGGCTCGAGGAACGCGGGAAAATATTTGCATTCATGGTTGCCCCCGTGCGTAGGTGAGGGGAAACCGAAATGGTGACAGAATCCTAAACGGGCTCCTTCAAACAATAATGTTGTGGGATGGAGATAGGGAGCGCCGTGGGACCCGCGTTCGTCGGAGGGATTCGCCGGTCGCTAGGGGCGCAAAACCCAAAGCGCATTCCGTCGAATGGTTAGTTTACTCCCTTTATAAGGGACAATTACGTAACTTAACAGAAATTTCCATCAATTTCCATCAAGGTTCTAGATACCAATTTCTTGCAGGGTGAGGGCAAGGGCGAGAATTAGAATGAAGTTTCCGTTGTATAGGAAAAAGTCATTGCTCCACATAGTGGGCCTCTTGGGTTTCTGTGTAGACCGGAAAAGAAATCTTTGTTATTTATGATTTTTCTTTCCAAACTCCACGCAACCCTCTGGAATCACATTCACATTCACATTCTCGCAACAAACCCCACAACATCCATATCTGCCAAGCTTTCCTCTGTCCCCAACTCCCCACCCAACTACCTTTCCGACAACATTTCTCAGGAGTAGTCTACCCAGGCAACGTTTTAGCCCGGACGGCAGTTTTTTGCCGGAATCCGGGCAACTTAAATTCAAGAAATCAGGTACTTGCAATGTTTGAAATCCATTTTTGAGGTTGGAAATGGATTCAGCACTACCAAAATCCCTTAGGGCACTCAAAATACTTAAGTTTAACAACTGTAAACATGATTCTGATGAAATCTTTGCCGGATTTTTTAAAAATCTTTGCCGGAGTCCGGGCTAAAACGTTGCCTGGAAACGACACACCCATTTCTCATGTTCCAATTGCTCCACAATGCATTTTCTTTTTTAATAGGTACATGGTTCGTAAATCAGCAAAATGTCAACTCGGTGATAAGTGGGGACCTCTGCACGGATTTCTCCTATAAGTTCTTGAATTTTTGCTCACTTAATCGCAAGCTTGGGTCAAACCGTTTCAATCCCTCATCTGCCCATTCCTTAAAAACAAATTGTGATAAAAATGAAAGGGCAGGCTACAGATTCCAGCCAGGACCGAGTTTAATTTTTTAGGTTTTCACTTATTTGATGTTTTGGTGTTATTGCACAAAAACCCTTTCATCGGTCGTGGTAATCCCCACACAGAGCTTCCAAGATTCTAAACCATTTTGTGAAGAAACTGAATCGAATCAAGAATTTTTAAAGCAAAATTTTCCAGAAATCCAAACCCCACAACTAATCCAACACATAATATCTATTTACTTCGTGATGCAGGGCTTGATAGGGACCATTTTTAATCTTGAGTTTTTTTGTAGGGTATAAGACTTTCTGATATACAATCATTGTTAATTTTCAATTAGCCAACATTTAATTTCACCATTCATATTTCCGAAGTTGCACAAGTTTGAGATATTTCTTTCGCAGGTAAATTGGTAACATTTACAGATTTGAGATTGAGTTCAGGTTCTGAGTTTAACACAATAATACAATAATAATCAGTAATGCGATACAAAGAGATTAACAGTCTAAATTTTAAACCCTAAATAAGTAAATTCATCTTGGAAAGATTATCTAGGTTTTTTTGACTTGGATATATTTGAAAATTGACAACGTGTGCTGAAGATTTCCCGCTTGAAGATTCAGCCGAGACATTTTTTTCAGCCAACAAAACACCACCATCTTTCCCTGAAAAAAGGTAGTTACAAAGATCATAGTTCTATATCTGCAGGCAATACACTGGAAACTATAGTCCAAGAAAGAGAAAAAAACTGACCCTTAGTGGAATATCGTTTATGCGGAATCAGATCCTTCAGGATGCTTTGTTTGATGATGGATATCTGTGCAGCTCAATTGGGGGAAAAGATTCGGGATTATGTTGGATACCGCTAAGGGCTTGGCTTTCTTGCATACTAAGTGCAAGCCTGCAATAATTCAGCGTAAGAATATTCTGTTGGATGGTGGCTTCTCTGCTAGAATTGTCGATTTTGGCCTCGCTAGGCTGAAGGCAAGGGATCTGGAAAAATAGAAGGAGGATCGGGCAGAAAGCCGCAGGAAAGAGGATGAAACGATGTCGGTCGATGTGATTGCCAGAGATGATAAGGCCGCAAGGGAAGATTCATGGCGATATTAAGCGTAGCAATATTCTGCTGGATGGTGGCTTCTCTACTACTATCGCCGATTTTGGCCTCGCTAGACTGAAGGCAAGGGATATGGAATGACAGAAAGAGGATCTCGAGGTGCAGAATGCCAAAGGAAAGAGGGATGAACCAACGTTAGTCGATGTGATTTTCAGAGATGATAAGGTGGTGAGGGGAGAAACGAAAACCGTTATCACTAGGGATTTGTGTTTCTCGGTTGTTGATAGAGATTTGAGGTGTCTGGTGAATATGCAGTCGCCAGAGACTTATAGAAGTTCGATATTTCTAGGGCAGAATCTGGTCTTTCTGTCGAGCAATGCTTCCCCTGATGGTTTGAATGATGAGACAAAAGCGATGTCGATCCCAAGTGAGCAAGAATGACTACCTCCTTCTCTAAAGAGTGATTATTCTTCCAATTCTTTGGAGAGTTGAGTAGTAGCGATGGAAACACCCTTCCCGCTAGGAAATTCCTCTGGGGCAATGTAAAGGTTTGGGGTCACGAAATGATAAATATGGACATGGAAGCATAGTTAGGGGAAATATCCAAACTATTGTTGAAACTATGATTTTGAAATGCTCTCTTTCAAGTGCATATGTGCATATGTAAGGTAGGGGATGAGAAGGAACAATACAAGAAAGGGAACTTCACTAAGGCACACTAGTTGTATGTATGTTAGAGAGATTTCCTTGTCTCTTGGACATGTCTTGTATCACAACAATAAATGTGCTACACTAACACTAATAAGACTTGGTCATTTAGCCGAGGTAGTCCAAGAATGTCATGGGGCAATTAGGCTTCATAATTCTGATATATATATATATATGTATGCACACCAAAGACTTGCATCTCTATCTTAGGTAAATGTTTTTATCCATGAATGTCTATTAAGTTAACAATCTTTTATTGATGTTTCCACAATAGATGCTAAATGCACTAACCTTTTTCCCTTTGGGACAATCTATGGAGACTAGGGGAGATAGAAAGTATAGATTGTTTTTCAAATTTATTTTTTTTTGAAAGTTTTGAAGTATTAAATAATTTGTGTCTTGAATTTAAACGTTTTTTTAGTAAAATTGGTGAATATTTTACAAAAAATATTTAAATATAACCATTTTGGGAAGTTTTTAATTCTATAGGGTTAATGGAAATCTATTTGAGGAAAAGGTGCAATTTTGATGACAAAATTTTGTAATTTTGGACACTAGAAATGGATGGGATTTTCAATTCTCATAATTTGGAGTTTTCTTTAGAGATTTATATGCTCCTTTCTAACATTTATGAGTGACTTTAAATATTTGTCATCAACATATTCTTATTGAGAAACAATTTTGTTCCACTCATAGAAACAATTAATGGTGCTTGTATTGGAGTGAATGGCGAGATGATCTTTTCAACTCTTATATTCCTTTGGTGTACCTTTGCACATCTAGGGGCAATTGCTAGTTTAAATTTAAGCAACATATAAATGTTAAATGTTTTTGTTAAATGTTAAACATTTAAGCCTACACATCACCCCTATATTGGAGACATTGAGATTAGATTTAATTTGTTAAATGTTAAATGTAAAGTGCCTCTAGGTGCAATAAAATAAATTACACATCATATAATATTAATAATATTATTTTTTAGCCCATGATGCCTAGAATTGACAGTGATGGGGTGTATTATTAAGCCTTTCCTTAATGTGAAAGTTGTACTATTAAGTCTTTCCCTAATGTGAAAGTCACAGGTTCCCTACTGTGAAAGTCACAGATTCAAAATTCCGTGGGCAAAAATCCAACCATGTTAAGGGATGGCGTGGGGAAAAATCCAACCATGTTAAGGGATGGTGTGGCCTAGGCCGAATGCTATCCCTAAGTGATTTTGACAACTTAAATGCCTTTAGATCGCGGTTTCTCAAAACACAAATAAAACTTGATATAATCTCTAAAAACCTTAAACAACACAAAAAAATTTAATATTAATTTTTATATCATATGTAAACTTTATGTAAACTTTATTGTAAACACTGAAATAATTTTTTCTACTACAATATACTAAATTAAAAATTTCTTTTTTATAAAATTTATGTAATATTATATTGAAAATTAAAATATTTTATTTATTATAAATAATAATTTATTTTATTATCATTAATTTTTAATTAATATAAATATTATTTTATTATTTTTAAATATATACTTCCACATTAATTTTTTTACCCAAGAATAAAACACATTTGAACGTCATAAAATAATGAATAATTTACCACTTTTTCATTTTAATGGTTAAATTCAATCAGATATCACTGATTACTTTTTTTTCTTTTTCTTTCTAAAATCACATAAACACAACAAATTTGAAGTCATAAAATAATGAATGATTGACCACTTTTCCACTTTATTGGTCAAATTCAATAGATATCACTGGTTATCAATTTTTATTTTTATTCCCTTCTCAAATCACATAAACACAACAAATTTGACTGTCATAAAATAATGAATGATTGACCACTTTTCCACTTTATTGGTTAAATTCAATAGATATCACAGGTTATCAATTTTTATTTTTATTCCCTTCTCAAATCACATAAACACATCGCAGAGTTCGATCACGGCTCTCTTTCCAGTTGCGTCTTTCGTCACTCTGCCCCGTCCAATGTAACGCACGTGTTAGCTGAGAGCCTCCTCACCACAAATATTAAACTAAAATAAAACCAGTAAAATAGAAAACCGAAAAAGGGATAAATCACAGTATGCATCGCTTCAAAGTGCTTAGAGATCTAGCACACAAGTGTAAATTTTGCAGTGAGGTTTAGTACAATGGAGGACAAAAGTTCGGTAGTCGCTGCGTTGCAGAGAGTCAAAGCAATAAATGGTAAGAGCTTCTCCGAAATAGCCGTTGCAACAGGCCTTACCAATGTGTATGTTGCCCAACTCTTCAGACGCCAAGCTCAATTGAAACCCGAAACCGTGGCCTCTTTACGCTTGGCCGTTCCTCAGCTTGACGATACACATATCGAAGCCATGATGCGCCCTCCGATGCGGTCTTATGATCCCAACCTTTTGCAGGAGCCCGCTGTTTATAGGTAAGGAAGAGGAGATTCCACAATACTCATTTCATTTATTTAATCCAATGAAAAATTTATGCAAACTTAGATGGATTGTGTTATGCCCCCCAAAATTAGTATTTTCTTTCATCACTTTGGATTTTAGATTGATGCGGTTTTCCAAGTAAACCTTAATCTTATTAGTTTCATTTATATTAAGTCCTTGGATCTACAAATAATTTCAGCGGGACAAGACCTTTTGAGTCTGGTCTTCTTCTTTCTTTTTTAAGGTGTACATTTGAAACTCAAGAAAACCATTAGAATTAGGTCTCAGGGATTGCAACTTACCTGAAAGGGTTGGGCACAATGCACATCCTTACCCCGTGACGGTGGGTGATTGGGGGTGTGCACAGTACGTACACATTTTCACTCTATTTCGGTGAAGGTGTATATATTGTGATTCTTTTTGTTGGTGGAAGTATAGAGGCTGAAACTAATGATCATAATGATTATGGGCACTTCCATTTCCCTAACCTTCCATGATAAGTAGTATTATTCTATCAAAATCATTTAGGACTTATACCTGTTTCTAAATGCTGGGTAACTACTCCATTAAATTCACTTAGGACTTGCACCTGGTTCCAACTGCTTATTTGTGTTGCCAATGGAATTGAAGCTTTGGGTGACCTGACATGCCACCTTGTTCACTGTTGAACCATGATTTCAACTTTTTATGTGTAACCAATAGAATTGTACATGCCACCTTCTTCGTTGTTAAACCATGACCTCAATGTAATTTTTTAATTGCATTGAACATGCCAACCCTCTTCACTGTTGAATAATGATCTCATTAGCTTATTTGTGAACATTGGTGGGTGGCTTGACAGTCACCTCTTCACTATTGAACCATGACCCCAAGTCCTAATGGAGTCTTGAATGGAATTGAATCTTGGTGGTTGGTTTGACATGCCAATCTCGTCAATGTTCAACCATGAGCACAACTGTTTATTTGCATCTCCAATGGAATTGAACCTTGGTGGATCTTCTAACATGCCAGTGCCACCCTCTCCATTATTTAATTGTGACTTATTTGACCAAATTTTCAAATATTATAAGAGAAATGCATAGGAAAGTAAAAAATTCACTAATAATCCACAAAATGACCGTATTTGTCACTAGTATAAATCCATGTTAATTAAGCAGTGTTCCACGCGGATGCATACCCCAGTGTGGGAGCGTGCTCCACATTTTTCCAATGCTCTCGAGATAGGGGGCGTCTGGGGAAATGTTTCCACATGCCTCCCTTTTGGGGGAACACAGGGGAATAGTTTCCTTAATGTGGGGGATGTGTTTCCCCAAAAGGGTGCTTGTGAGCATCCCCCTTAAAGAGGGCTGAGTGTCCCACTTGAATTTTGCCTAAAAACAATAATTAATGAGTGGGCAAGTCTAATATTCAATCCTAGGGAACTATTAATGTTATGTAATTAATGTTAATGTTAAATTCTTAATGTGAAAGGACGCCACTTTTACTTAAAATTTTAACATTACCATTAATTGTTTTAGGATATTTTAAGAGTGGTTTCAACTTGATTGCATTTTAGATGGAGAAAGTAGAATTTTAAATCCCATTCAAAATCCAATAGACTGAACAGTTTTTGGGATTTTAGGATTGAAGGGATTGCAACTTTTCCATTGTATTCTATCATGTACGAGGGTATGGAACTAGTATTTAATCAATAGCACCAAGCCCTGTACGTACCTTGATGTTGGTGGCATTTATTGTCAAACTCCTCTATCATGACCCTAGTAAAAATGTACTCATTGATCAAATAAAATCTCGATTTGACATTTAAAGTTTTTTTTATTTTATTTTAATGCTTAATGGGTGATATTAATGATAAGGATCCCAACATAGGCAATGATTTTGATGATATGTTAAGATTTGTTGTATCATGATTTTTTGGGACTATAAAGGCCATATAGAGCCTCTTTGTTGATGTATTTTTGGTTCAAAGATGGATTGCACTTGGTGCTGTTTTGGTTATATGTACACTTGCTATATATATGAGAAACTTTGCATATCTTTGTATAATGGTTTGTATTCACATGGATGTTCCTGAATATTTATGTTTTTTTTTGTCAAAATTTGAATATTTATGTGTTTCTTTGGTTCATTGGAATTTTGGTTCAATTTTTTTTTTTTTTTTTTCCAGTTCTCATTTTTGGGGTTGATCGGTTCAACGATCGGTCCGGTTTCTAATAACATTGGTTCATTGGCATTGTTCATTTTCAGTTTTAACTTTTGAGTCTTGATTCTAGATATTGATGACAACATACTGAGTCTTTGATTTGTCACGTTTTACTATTTTTGAATTTGAGTAATTTCAAGTTACTATTCTAGTGTTTAGACTTTAATATCTACTATTTTGCTTATTACCAGTGAGATTCTAGAATAATGAATGATGAATTTAAATCATTATAGATTGTAGAATGATAAATACTGAATCTAAATCAATGTAAATTCTAAGATGATGACTTTGAATTAATGTATACAATATTTTACTATTTCTATTTCATTGAATCATTTATGATGTATGAATCAATGTATTTCATTATTGAATTCAAATCATATTTAATACACATCACTTATATACCTACCTGATGTCCACTGCCCCTCTTGAATTTCCCTAAAATTTCGGGGTGCTCCTACATGTTCCTCTTGTTCCTCTTGTGTGTCTCCCCGTTCCCACATCCGTTCGTTCCAAAAACTTGGTGGAACATTTTAATCAAGTGGTGTTGTGTTATTAACCGAGTATTGTGTGTATGGACAGATTACACGAGGCTGTTGTGCATTTTGGAGAAAGCATCAAGGAGATCATCAATGAGGATTTTGGTGATGGCATGTATGTTGGGTCTTTCTTTAAACATTTTTTTCTGTGTTCGTTACGAAAATATCTCTTGCATGCTGTCTTTCATAATTGGTTTGGTTCAAGTTTAGTAAGCATGGTTTAAAGAAAGAAAGATAGTCTAGTCAATGTCTAGAAATGACTAGTAAGTGTTTAATGAGATTGCCAGATACATTAACATATATTTATTTTAATTTCAGATCTATTAAATATTAAGAGGAGGCATGAAAAGAAATTAAGTTTTATTTTAATTTTAAATTTATTAAATATCAAGAGGCATGAAAAGATATTAAAACGCAAAGCCACTAACATTTAAAAGATCATAAGTTAAGATGAATTTATGCTTCATGTGTGTATTCTAATTAATACTTGGTATAATTCTTGAATTTATAAGCATGGTTATTAGTATTACACATTTCATCCATACTGGGCTGTTATTTTTAATGTTTTTTTTAATAAATATTATACTGGATCGATTTATGTGATGTATCATGCCAGCGTGAGGCATAAATGTTACGCATCTCGCTCGCAATGGGCTGTAAAATGCACCTCGGTTCTCTCGGTGCAAATCATGTACAGTTCCTCAATGCAGTGCTAAGATATATCTGAGCAAAATTTATAACTACAAATAGATGAAAGAGCGAGCAGCAGGGGTACAAAATAGTCTGTGACACCAAGTATACATGGTTGTGAAATATCTCCTTTTGTATATCCCTACAATGAAGAGGGAGACCTGTAAAAGGGAAGTGTCTACCTAATACAACCTCTTTTCTTCCTATTATTGGCGAAATTAGAAGTACTGTCACTCTTTAATCACTTCTTGATTACAAGTGTCATGGTACCATGTCAGAGACAAATTGAACTTACTCTGAACTCTGAAGTACATTAAAGGCCATTATTTTCTCATTTGAAAGGTAATATTTGAAGTGCTATAAAATTTATAGAGTAGAATCCGTTTGGATAGGCATTCAAGTTTTTCAGAAGTGACCTCCCGATCAGATGTAAGGCAGCATGGTACCATGGCCTTAAGACCCATGAATTTTTTTGAGCACCTATGGTTGTTGGAGTCAATGTACTGGAATGCAGAAGATCCATGTAATTGGGGCTATCGTAGTGTTTTGTCTGGACTCTGGATATGATGGGACAGTGTGGGATTTTAAGTAGAGATCACAAACACATAAAAGCACTTAGAGTTTCTACAACAACTGCACTTTTAGCTAGAGAATAGGAATTCTGAGTCTGGCTGAAGTGAACCTCACTAGAAAAAAAATAATCCTCAATAATCTACTATATCAAAGGTGTTAAATGTCCAAATTCTGTATATGTGAGCTCATTATGGAAGGATTGCAGCAGTGTTGTAAGATAGCATTGAGATCACATATATTGAACATGTGCCCACTGCCACTCACTAATCAGCAGATCGAACCTTCCCTGCTAAAACTTTAGTATGTTGATCCCATCATCAGATAAGTTTCTACGATCCTTTTATTGTTTATGTTGGTAACTGTTCAATTCTGTCACAGACATTTACTATCAGATCAAATCCATATCAGATATATTGATCCCTAAGTGACAAAAGAGTGCAGAAGTGTTGTATATGCTGAATAGGAAAACTTTAAAGTCAAGAACAGCAGCATGATAAAATATTAAATTACATGTTCCAACAGCCACTAGACATTTGTGTAAATAATTAGACAAGACTGTTAAAAACCCATTTGAGTTGAATAAGTTGAAAGGAAAAGATAGGTTCAGAAAGAGTTGGGCAGGGTGAGCTCACAGTCAATCAGTGCATGAATAAGCTTCACCAGGGTATACAATTGCTTGCCAAGATTATTATTCATCTTTTGTTTAGAAAGAGTTCCAAGGATGAACCTTGCCAGGCAGAATATGCAAAACTACTAGGCATGAGGTAAAGTTTTGTTTAGAACCAAGACATGAACAAGACAGAAACCAACATGATTAGTCAATGTATATATACAAATGGCAAGAGCTAAGGTCCTCCATTTATATCTTTTTCCTTTGCTGATTTTTCATCATTAATGGGATATTTCTGCACTTAATTATTAAATAGGAACATTTTCTAGACATAACACAGATGTATCTAAAATGGCTTCTCTAATGAGGGGAGGAAAATAAGAGGTGAAGTTTGAAATGATCATGCATGGAGGTTCATAAGAGGTGGAGTTTGAAATGTTCATTCGTCTTTACTGATAGAAGAGCCGTTTACAACTTGTGAAATATTTTTTGCCTGATAGATTTGAGTCAAAATGTGTAATATCCCAAATTGGGGTTAAACAGTAATAAAAGGCAAAATAGACAAGAAACTACGGTAAACAGAAAAACACCATCAAACACACAAACTGGAAGCCAATAAACAATGCTGAGCCATTTTATTATTGGTTGGAAAGGAGTACAAGTGAGGTGCTGAAAGGATTGCACCTGGGCCTGCTCAAGGCAGGCTGAAAGACAAACTCAATCCAAGCAAACTGCTGCTGGAATGACACTGTGTGGCTCAATTACTGTGCTGCCCAGTCTAGAAAATGCTGCTGCTGGCTGAACTCGGACTGCTGGTTGGACTGCTTCTTGTGCTCAAAAAATTTCAGGAATTGGACACCGGACTCTCCTCAAAATACCCACAAAAACCCGCGAAGGGTTTGCTGAACGCTCGACCCTGGAAATTGGCCCTCTTGGGCTTGGAACGCTGCTCTATTGGGGAAATCGAACCGTTGGTGCAATCTGCTAGAAAGTGCCTCCAAAATGCTGCTAAAAGCCTTGGTAGGAGGTGGCTAGCTTCCCCTCCGAATCTCTTGCTGAATCTCCTTGACACTCCTCACTTCCAATACCCAACTGACAACGCAATCACTGCGCAACCTTAGCTGCCTCTGCGCAATCCTGAAGGGGCTACACTCTCTTGGCTGATGCTGTTACTCCAATATACTCTGCTGCACTGCACCGGCCTCCGAACTGAACTGAAGTGGCACTGCTAAGCTCACCTGTGAATTCAGGATGAATTCACCAAGGGGAGTTGGGCACTTGCCCAATCTCTCTCAGTCACCCTAGGGTTTCCGTCCCGGGGCTACCAATCGAGTAGAGAACCGGGTTCTCAACCTCACATACAAGGAATAATACCATAGCCAAGATATCCCTCAATGGCCTCCTGTTAATTTTGGGCAACTAGGTCCCAACTCCATGTTTCACTGCTCATATGACGATGGTCATATTTTTGTTGGATTCCTTTTTCGGAGAGGTGCAAGATTGATCTAAAGATCATCTTGATCAGATGAGCAGAACATTGATTTTGAATTTATTTTCCACCTGTGCAAGGTCGGCCAGATTTATCCCACATGCCTAAGAGATGTGTCACACACCCTCATTAATGAATATAAATTGGAGAGACTTGGAGGTCATTTTCTCATCATCTCATCACACATTCTCTCATTGTGATCTGATTGGTTCGATAGCCTTTGGAGGCCTTTTTCCCTCACATGTATGGAGCGAAGCCGCTATTTTATGCGCTGATTTGTTTAGGGTTTTTCTTCTGTAGCGTTGACCAGCGTTGACCGTGGTCAACCCTTGGTCGTTTGACCTCAATCTTCTGCAGAAATTTCGATTTTAGGAGGCCGTACAGCTAGGCACTAAAATCAAGGAATTCCGGGTTGTTTGACCGAAGCCCTAGTTTGCTGCATTGACTTTTCTGCACTGTCCATGGTTTGACTTGCGTTGACTTGTGATGTGCTGTCTTTGAGGGCTGTGAGTGTAACACATTAAAGTGTTGGCTGACCGAGAAAGGCTTTGTTGGTTGAAGCATCCTGCTGACCGCCGTAATGCCACAATATATCATATCTTTGCTGGACAAAAGGAATTGTAAATCTAATCTTTATTTGGCTTGTCTTCTATTGATCTATTATTGTGTTCTATCAATATTTTACTTTCAAGTTTATGTGATTGCTATTTTGTATCGGGACTAAGAAAGATTGAAGTAAAAGTGCATCAAACATAGAACACCATGGTTATCTAAATTTAACATGGTATTAGAGTTGAGGTGAAGACAAAGTCCAAGAGTCCAAGCTGGTGTTAGAAGCTATCTCTGAAGGAAGAAATCCTATCAAGGACAAATGGCCTCCTCAACCTACAAGGGTTTCAAGGTTGATGATAAATTGACTGATAAGTCTGATTATCATGCATGGAAGATGTCCTTGGATTTGGCGCTAGAAGATCAAGATGTCATGGACTGTGCACAGGGGAATATTCAAGAGCCCCCATCAAATGCAGTTCCTGCCAAGAAGACGAAGTATAGAAAAGGGGAAAGCAAAGCAAAGATGATTATCTGGGATTCTATTCATAAGCACTTGGTTGCTTACGTTTCTGCGCTGAACACATCTAAGGAGATGTATGATAAGCTGGTGAGAATGTTCAGGGCTAGCAATGCTAATCAAATCCTCTTCTTCAAGAATGAAGAATATCAAGAAGGGTAAGGATGAATCTATTCAATCCTATTTTATGAGGCGCACTGAAATCAGGAATAACCTCCTAGCTATTGGGGAAGCAATATCTGATTGAGAGATGGTTCTTATTGCACTTGGAGGTCTCTCTCGTGATTGGCATGTATTTAATACCACTATTCTCAATAATAATGTGATTCCTAATTTTCATGAAATATTGACGAGATGCTCTCAAGAGGAAACAAGAATGATGGAGTATGCCTCTAATGGTAATGGAAGTGACCCTACTACCTTCGTCGCTCATGCAAAGAATAAGAACCATGGTGGCCCGAGAAATCAAAACCATGGTAGAGCGGGGCCCAAAGGAAGGAAGGGAAGATGTTACACTTGTAACAAGACTGGTCACTATGCAAGAGAGTGCCCTAATAGAAGGGACTCTCCCGGGGATGATGACAACAACAACTCGAGAAGGAATGGCAGGAACAACAGGTTCCAAGGAAAAAGGAAGGCTCCCTCTGATCGTAATGGAAATGGGCAACCTTTCAAGAGGTCAAGAAATTCCAGGTACGATGAGTCTAATGTTGTTGATAATAAGAAAAATGATTTTAGTGTGTCTGCCTCTGTTTTGCGCCTCACCCAAACACACGGATGTTTGGTTAATTGATAGTGGTGCTTCAAGGCACCTCACTGGTTATAAAGAAGCCCTTTCTGATTTGGTTGAGAAGGATACTAATCTGGAAATTATCCTTGGAGATAATGCCACCTATCCCATGAAAGGGACAGGGACTGTGACCCTCCATTTATCTCAAGGTCAAGTCATCTGATTACAAGATGTGTTGTATGTACCTAATTTGAAGAAGAACCTTGTGTCCATTTCGGCAATGGAAGACAAAGGGTTCAAGGTGGCATTCGTTGATGGAAAGGTACTTATCTGGAAGAAGAACTTCAAGGGAGCTCTTTCTATTGGTTTTAGAGTTGATACACTCGACAAGGTTGGAGGAAGTCCATTGAGGGCTATGACATGTGATACAATATTTAGCTAGTTATGGCAATTAGTATCTTGCTGATTGAAAAGTACATTCGACATACTAGAAAATGTCTTCTTTTAACGGCATCCTTGAGATGTTCCCTATTACGCTTTTACGGATGACTTCTCTTTAAAGACTTTGGATATATTTTTTGAAGAAGAAGGACGAAGCATTCAAATGGTTTCGTACCTTCAAGGCCTTGGTGGAAAATCAAACCGAGAAGAAAATCAAAGCTTTGAGGGCCGACAATGGGACCGAGTATGAGTCAAATGAGTTTAATGACTTTTTTTAGAGAAGATGGCATTAAGAGGGAGACCACAACTGCGTACACTCCTGAGCAAAATGGCGTTGCTGAAAGAAAGAACAAGACCATTGTGGAAGCTGCCCGCGCCATGCTATGTGACCAAGGTCTTCCGAAGTTTCTATGGGGAGAAACTGCGAACACTACTGTGTATGTTCAAAACAGAGGCTCGCATTCCGCTCTGAACTCCAAAACTTCCGAAGAAGTCTTCTCTGGTAAGAAACTTGATGTTTCTCATTTTAGAGTTTTTGGTTGTCCTGTTTACTTTCATGTGCCGAAAGAAAAGAGAAGCAAGCTGGATGCTTCTGGAAAGAAGGGAATGTTTGTGGGCTACAGTGAAACTTTGAAGGCATATAGAATCTATGTGCTTGGTCAAAGAGAAGTGGAGATATGCCTAGATGTCACCTTCGATGAAGATGCTGCCCTTAAGAAAGTAAGAAATCTTCCCGGCTCCAAGGAAGACAAAGAAGATGAAGAAGCAGGGAAGTTGGAAGAGCCGAAGGATGACCTGATGCCCGATGTTGAAGGACCTATGGATCCCATTGATCCACCTCCTTCAAATAAGAGAAGACCCTCATGGATTAGGGATACTCTCGAAGATGTTGAGAGACATATTGCCCCAAGGGGGACATTCTGTGAAAGCAAGAAGCCGAAGAGATAACAAGGGTATCTAGCAGCCATGAGTACGATAGTACAATCTGAGCTTGGAACATTTGAAGAAGCTGTAAAGCATCAAGTTTGGAAGGATGTTATGCACGAAGAATATGAGTCCATTATGAAGAATGGTGTCTGGGAAGTGGTCCCAAGACCGGAGGACAAATCTGTTGTCACCTCAAAATGGCTCTATAAGATCAAGCATGGACCTGATGGAAGTGTTGAAAAGTACAAGGCAAGATTTGTTGCCTGAGGCTTCTCTAAAAAAGAAGGCATATATTATGATGATATATTGGCACCTGTGGCCCACTATACCACCATCCGATCTATTATTGCCTTTGCTGCTACACAATGATGGAGTCTACATCAGATGGATGTGAAGACTGCTTTTCTACATGGATCTATAAAGGAAGAGGTGTATGTGGAGCAACCTCTGGGGTTTGAAGTCTGAGATAGAGACACCCATGTATACAGGTTGAAGAAAGCCCTCTATGGGTTGAAGCAAGCCCTAGGGCTTGGTATGAGAGGATAGATAGCTACTTGATGAAGTTGGGCTTCACTCGAAGTAATGCTGATCCGAACCTTTATTTTAAGGTTGATAGAGAAAGGCCTCTCATTTTGGTTCTCTATGTGGACGATCTCTTCCTGAGAGGTGCTGACCCTCTCATTCATCAGTGTAAGAGGGAGCTAGTTTCCGAGTTTGAGATGAAAGACCTAGGACTGATGCACTACTTCCTAGGCTTGGAGGTCTGGCAAAGACCAGGCGAGATTTTCCTTTCTCAAGGAAAATATGTCGTGAAGCTGTTGGAGAGATTTGGTATAGTGGACTGTAAATCTGTGTCGACACTGATGGAACTCAACTTTAAGAAGTTGAGTGGAAACGTGTTGGGCTTGTGCTAGCAAATCCTATCGAGTATCGACAACTCGTAGGGGCCTTGATGTTCTTAGTGAACTCCCGTTTGGGTGTATGTTTTGCAGTGAACACTTTGAGTCAACATATGGTTGAACCTCATCACATTCACTGGATTGGTTCCAAGAATCTGTTGAGATATTTTCGGGGCACAATCAACCATGGGCTGAGATACACTGTCGGGAGTTTGAGACTCCATGAATATACTGATGCCGATTGGGTTGGCATTGTGGTGGATTGCAAGAGCACATCTGGATGTTGCTTCACCTTGGGTTCTGCTAAGATATCTTAAATGAGTAGGAAGCAAAAGTCGGTGGCTTTGAGCACCGCTGAGGCCAAATACATTGCAGCGAGTATGGCCTGTTGTGAAGTTGTTTGGTTGCGAAAGCTCTTCATTGAGCTATTCGGGCATGTGCTAGATACCACCATTATCCTTTGTGATAACCAGAGTGGGATTCGTCTTTCTCAGAATCCTGTGTTCCACGATCGATCCAAACATATTGATATCAGGTACCACTTTATCCGGGATATGGTACAACGAGGCGCTGTAAGGCTCGATCATATAGGAACTGATGAGCAGGTCGTGGATATTCTCACGAAGCCCCTGCGGAAGGTCAAGTTCCTAACCTTCCGTGAGAAGCTTGGAATTGTGGAAAGACCCTATTCTGAGGGTCCTGCTTGAGTTGGACTATGAGCTTTGGGAGCTCCAGGAGGCTTGGGGATAGCTTCTTGGAGCTATAAGCACATATAGGGCTAGGCTTGCCGAACCTTGTTGTGCTTCTGCCCCATCGTTATGATATTGAGTTGGTTCGCCTCTCTTTGATGTGTGCCCCGCACGCATCCTACCCATGGAGTTTCAGACTCATGGGAAGTACCTCTCATTTGGCCAATGAGGTGGGAAATGTGGATAGAGACCATAACAAGACCCATGGACGCATCGAAGATTGCCGTACTCTCAATGTCTAGGATGGCACGTGTCCAACACCTTGATCTGGGATCAAGCGTGATGAGGTTTTATCCTCTAAATTGACTCCGGGTCAGTAAACTAACTTCGGGTTAGAATGAGACTCTTTTGAGTCCGAGAGAGGTTTTTATCTCTAAGCTGACTTCGGGTCAGCTGTGTGTGATGTCTTTCTGACTCACCTTTTGTTCTGAAATAAAGAGCTAGCAAAGCAAGCTACGGCGGGATGACGCACGATGTTTGGTTTGGTACATGATGGATGGCACTTGTGGATAGATTGAGTTCTCCCTAGTCGAGAGGGAGTGTTAATTTTGGGCAACTAGGTTCAAAATCCATGTTGCCCTGCTCATATGACGATGGTCATATTTTTGTTGGATTCCTCTTTTGGAGAGGTGCAAGATTGATCTAAAAATCATCTTGATCGGATGAGCAAAACATTGATTTTGAATTTATTTTCCACATGTGCAAGGTCAGCCAGATTTATCCCACATGCCTAAGAGATGTGTCACACACCCTCATTTATGAATATAAATTGGAGAGACTTGGAGTAGTTCATTTTCTCATCATCTCATCACACATTCTCTCATTGTGATTTGATTGGTTCGATAGCCTTTGGAGGCCTTTTCCCCTCACATGTGTGGAGCGAAGCTGCTATTTTCTGCGCTGATTTGTTTAGGGCTTTCTGTGTTCTGTGCCGATCTGTTTAGGGATTTTTCTACTGCAGCGTTGACCAACGTTGACCGTGGTCAACCCTTGGTCGTTTGACCTCAATCTTTTGCAGAAATTCTGATTTTAGGAGGCCGTATAGCTGGGCACTAAAAACGAGGAATTCTAGGTTGTTTGACCGAAGCCCTAGTTTGCTGTGCTGAAGCTGCATGCGTTGACTTTTCTACGCTGTCCCTGGTTTGACTTACGTTGACTTGTGATGAGCTGTCTTTGAGGGCTGTGGGTGTGACACATGAAAGTGCTGGCTGACGGAGAAAGACTTTGCTGGTTGAAGCATCTTGCTGACTGCCGTAACGCCACAATATCTCATATCTTTGCTGGACAAAAGGAATTGTAAATCTGATCTATATTTGGCTTGTCTTCTATTGATCTATTATTGTGTTCTATCAGCATTTTACTTTCAAGTTTATGTGATTGCTATTTTGTATTGGGCCTAAGAAAGATTGAAGAAAAGTGCATCAAGCATAGAACACCATGGTTGTCTAAATTTAACACCTCCTCCTCTTCTTTTATAGATCTCATGGACCCCTCTAGAGCCTTATATTTTATTATTGTTTTAATCATGGAGCACTTTTCCCTCTTATTAAAATAATCTTTTTAATGTGGGAAAGAGAAAATTGGTTGCCATGTCTCCTCCGGTCACTGAAAATTATGTCCAACCATCCCATCATGTAGGTATTCTCGTTATGATTCCAACGAGCTATTACAATAAGGTGTTCTATCACGTATTCCTCCCAGAATGCCACCTTGAGCGTAATTAATTGAGTAAAGCCCAAAAATAACTCAGTTTTCCGAAAGTTGTTGGAATGCACCGGAACGAAAGGCAAACTGTGCAGATGATGGAATATACCAAACGAATGCTGCCAGTCCTCATAAAACTCCTCAAAACTCCTCCAAAAATCCCCTAGGCCCGCTGATGACACCAACCTGTACCTGTGACATGTCTGCTCCCAACTCTGGAAGTCCATCCTAACCCTATTATAAGGAACACCGAAAAAAGGAATATTACAGACCTCCTGCCCCAAGATTGCTTGCCCTCGAGAAATCCAAATATGTGAGCCACCTTGTTGGCTCGATGCAACTGAGACCCAATGCCCAAATCCCATACAAACCCCTGGGTGCTCCTGTGTGAAGCCACCTGGAACAGACCCCTCAATGTAGGATCCCAAAATGATCTCACACTGCACCTATCATCAACCAATCCTCCCGGATTCCAATGCCACAATGGCCAATCATCGTCCAAGTCCCATGGCTCGGACTACGCATGATCTCTGGCTATAACTGCTACCCCATGAAGCGAATACCAACTCAACAACTCTCTCCAATCCCAGCCTCTGGCCTAGGCCGAGGTCAATCCTGCTTTGCTGATGTCGGGCTAGTGCTACTGAAATACTGATGGACTGTCGGTCCACAGTCCATGGCCCAATGGAACATGCAACAACTCTCTCATCTAAGTGCTCCTGCCGAAATGTGCTCGGAACTAAGAATGATACTCCATCAATAGGATACCAACTCATGATCTCCCGCCAATCTATCCCAGAAGAAGAATAAAATGCAGTGACACCTACATATGGAACAAGTCTGCTGTGTTGCCGCCAGTCCATACTCAACTCATGCTGCTTTGTCTCGCCTGTCAACGAGAGCTGCCTGAAAAAGAAGGCCCCTCTCTCTATAATAGGCCAAAGTGGGCAAGATATGCTGCAAGCCCTATCGATGTACTCTTGGAGAGTACTGCTCCTTGAAAGTATTGCAACTCTGCTAACTGCATGTGCATCTACTTGTACCTCATTAGTGGGTCGGCCCAAAGATGGATGCATCACCATCTCCAACAACTCCTCCCTCTCTTGATCAGGAATGTCATACTCATGTTGTCTACGAGCCTCCTGCAGAAATACCCTGTCGACCAACAAAATTTGTCCAAGAAATCCTGCCACTCACCCTATAATGGACCCAGGTGGACAAGCTGTGTTGCAAGCCCTGTCTATGTACCGCTGGAGAGGCTTGCGGCCCGAAAATGATGCAACTCTGCTGGCTGCCACTATGTCTGCTTGCACCTCATCGATGGGTAGACCCAAAGATGGATGCACTGCGGTCTCCCTCGTCTGATAGGAAACCCCCCACTCATGCTGTCTACTAGCCTGCTGCAAAACTGCCCTGTCAACCTCCAACACCGCCTGAGGACAAGTGTTTGCAAATATTGCCACCCTACTAGTTGCCTGTGTATCTGTCTGCTCTCGATCAATGGCTGACCCCAAGGGTGGCCGCTCACCCTCCTCCATCATGACCCCAATGTGATCCTCTGACAGGTTCTCCACCCAAGGCTCAACATGCATATTGGGTATATCATCCTCCACAGCTGACTCAGGCTCTGCTATATGCTGTTCATGCTGAATCGTCATGGGTTACTCATCATCTTGAATGTCTCCCATAAGGTCCACTGGTTTCTCGCCAAACATGTTGGAACTTGGAATATAAATCTGGCCTACTGTCATCAACTCCAGATGGCTGCTCATGCTCCCTAGAAGCATCCTCAAATGACCCCATGGGGTCATCCAAAGAAGAGTCCTCATCTTGGCATACAGAAGGAATGTCCTCCTTCTCTACCTATGCCACCTCATCAACATCTCTCAAGCATGAGTGATCCGACTCCCAAGGTTCTTTGCAAATGAAGCAAAGTCCCTTCCTCGTCAACTCATTCTTGCTGCCCGATCCACCAAACTGGAGTAGCTCCTCCTTGGTCAACTGTCTCTTGAATAGCCCAATGTTCTGCTCAACCAACCCTTGGGCTAGCTCATAAGTAGCAGGGAGACCAACTGCTCTCTCCTCCAAATGGCCAACAGTCTAGCCAGCAACTCCCTGCAAATGGCATCACAATCTCCCATGACTGAAGACAAAATGGACAACATGTTGGTTCTGACTGTATCAAGGTGATGTTTCATAATGTTAAAGAAACATTGGAACATCTGACGGACCAAGTCATCACACCCCAAATCAAGCATGATGTCATACGTTCGAAACATGGCCATACCTCCTAAAATCTCAAGCTTCTTCCCAAAGGTAGAGCTTGCACTGTTGTCCAAGTCTTGAAAAGTCTCTACTATCAATTTGAAAATTCTCCTCATAACATCATCATTGTACGAAGCTATAGGTGCGATCAACCTCATTATGTTACCGAGGCATGATGCAACTGGGAGATTAAACCCTTCACAAGGTTCTTCCAAAAACTTGGGTTGTATAAGAGCAAGCATAGCAGGTTTTAGAGCCCAAATCAATTTCTTCCCTTTTGACTAGCTTACTTTGGAAAGAACTCTCCATGTAATCTTCATGAGCTTCAAATCTATTCCAAGTGCAAGGATTTTGTGTCCTATTTCCGATTCTGTCTGTAGATCCCTTGATTGTCCTTTTTGAAGAATGGCATAGACTCCCTTTGAAAAAGGTCTGTAGTTCTGCTTGGGTTCTTGGTCCATAGAAGCATTGTGGTTTAAGGCATCGACTGTTGTGCTGTTATGTGGGTTTATGAGGTGTTTTAAAAACCCCATTGTTCAGCAACATATATGGACGTAACAGTGGTTTAGCTAAAATCAGTCAGCCATGAACATGACAATAGAAGCTACCACATCAGCATGTGAAAATACAGATGTACTCTAGAAACCAATTCTACTCACCTCTCATGACATTCATTGACCACTACAACAACAATTTTTTAACTCAGTACACAACAATAAGCAGAGGGTAAAAACTGACAGCAAGATAGACAAACTCAACTCACTACACTCTATGGATTTCCTACCACAATGATAAAAATAGCTTTGGACACCAACTCCACAAACTGACCAAATTATATTATATGATAATGTTGTGGTACAAAATAGTTGGAGAAAATACACCTAGACTTGCACAAGGCAAGCTACAAGCACCAGGTGATGAGTGCAAGCAAATTCAACCGCTCCAATAGCAAGCTCCTCTAGAAGCTACACTGTTGCTCCAAGATTACACTGTTGCTTGACTTTGGCCTCTGATTTACCCACTAAAAATTGCTCAGAAAATTCTAGGAATTTGGGAAGGTCATGCTTGCCCAAAACCCAGAAAAACCCAGAAAGGATTTCCTCTAATTCCAAACTTCAAAATCTAACCCTTTGTAGTTTAGCCCTCTTCCAATTTCGTTTTCTGGCACTGCAGCTGCTACTGTCAATCACTGCTCTCAAAAATCCCAACCAACCTCCTCAAATGGCTCTCCTATCAATCTCCCAACATCCCAGCTCCAAAATCCCACCAATGCAGCTCTCACAAATGAGCCTCCTCCAATGACTGCGTAGTCCCTTCAAACCAAAATGGCTGAGATGAAAGTTGGCCTCCAAGATAATCTGCACTGCTATGTTGGCCCTCGACTCTAGAATTTTGGCCAAATTTGTCATTTTTCGAATCCATCTATGGTTTTCATAATAAAACTCGTATAGAATGGCCAACACAAATTTTTCTGGGAATAATCCCGAACCATAATAGCTACAACCGAAAATGGAAAACACCCAGACTGAGCCAAGATCGATGCTCTGATACCACTGTAATATCCCAAATTGGGATTAAACAGTAATAAAAGGCAAAATAGACAAGAAACTACGGCAAACAGAAAAACACCATCAAACACACAAACTGGAAGCCAATAAACAATGCTGAGCCATTTTATTATTTGCTGGAAAGGAGTACAAGTGAGTTGCTGAAAGGATTGTACCTGGGCCTGCTCAAGGCAGGCTGAAAGTCAAACTCAATCCAAGCAAACTGCTGTTGGAATGACACTGTGTGGCTCAATCACTGAGTTGCCCAGTCCAGAAAATGCTGCTGCTGGCTGAACTCAGACTACTTCTTGGGCTGCTTCCCATGCTCAGAAAATTCCGAGAATTGGACACCGGACTCTCCTCAAAATACCCACAAAAACCCGCTAAGGGTTTGTTGAATGCTTGACCCCAGAAATTGGCCCTCTTAGGCTTGGAACATTGCTCTGCTGGGGAAATCGAACTGCTGGTGCAATCTGCTGGAAAGTGCCTCCGGAATGTTACTAAAAGCCCTGGTAGGAGGTGGCTAGCCTCCCCTCTGAATCTCTTGCTGAATCTCCTTTGCACTCCTCACTTCCGGCACCCACACCAACTTAACTGCGCAATCACTGCGCAACCTTGGTTGCCTCTATGTAGTCCTAAAGGGGCTACGCTCTCTTGGTTGATGATTTTACTCCAATATACTCTGCTGCAGTGCACCGACCTCCAAACTGAATTGAAGTGGCGCTGCTAAGCTCACCTTTGAATTCAGGATGAATTCACCAAGGGGAGTTGGGCACTTGTCCAATTTCTCTCAGTCACCTGAGGGTTTCCGTCCTGGGGCTACTAATGGAGTAGAGAACCGAGTTCTCAACCTCACATACAAGGAATAATACCAAATCCAAGATATCCCTCAATATCCTCTTCCTCTTCTTTTATAGATCTCATGGACCCCTTTAGAGCCTTTGATTTTATTATTGTTTTAAACATGGAGCACTTTTCCCTCCTATTAAAATATTCTTTTTAATGCGGGAAAGAATAAATCGGTTGCCATGTCTCCTTCGATCACTAAAACTTATGTCCAACCATTCCATCATGTAGGTATTCTCGTTCTGGTTCCAACAAGCTATTACAATAAGGTGTTCTATCACGTATTCCTCTCAGAATGCCACCTTGAGCGTAATTAATTGAGTTAAGCCCAAAAATAACTTAGTTTTTTGAAAGTTGTCGGAATGTGCCGGAACGAAAGGCAAACTGTGCCGATGATGGAATATACCAAGCAAATGCCACTGGTCCTTATAGAAACTCCTCAAAACTCCTCCAAAAATCCCCCGGGCCCGTTGATGACACCAACCTGTACCTGCGACTTGTCTGCTCCCAACTCTGGAAGTCCATCCTAACCCTGTCATAAGGAACACCAAAAAAAGGAATATTACAAAATAGTCCACATATTTGCATGGATTGGAAATGAGCAAAATTTAGTAAGTAGAGTGGCAAATGAGGGTTAGGTTCTAAAATGTTAGATACATTGAAAATTACACATCATTCCATTTTGGTAAGAATGGGTTTTGGCTAGATTTATTGTTGGCAATCTGAGCAGCTCAAAACTTCCCACTTTTTGAATTGTAGATCGATTTAGGAATGAAAAATTAATTAGGATTTAATCAAATTCTTGAGGGCACACTTGTCAAAATGAGGCAGGTTGGCTAGACAAGTAATAAAATGCACCATGTCTAGACTATGATGGGCAGGCATAATTGAAGCTTTTTTGAGGAGGTTGGAGAAGGTTAGCTGACGATAGCTTAGGGGTGTTTTGTTATAACTTTTTGAGATGTCCTCATTTGTAAGTATAAGATTTTATAAAAGCACGAATACTGTTGACTCAAAATCTAGCATTTCTTGTAGAGCGGTGCCCTAGAAGGAAATGCACTAGACTAAGTGACAACAATGGGGTGTGGCCCACGGTTACCATAGTCACTACCCCCTGCTATTTATGGACTTTCACTAATGGGAGGCTTCCCATTAGATAGGTCACCTATGAGAGATATTCGAGGTTCAAGGTTCCAGGTGGCACTAGAGGCCTATAGAGGATGACTCTCCTTAAGTATGAGGCTCAATCAAGGAAAGGGAGGCAACTCACATCCTCTAATAAGACCAAATTAAGGCAAAATTGACTAAAGGCTTGAGGTATAGCAAGCCAAATGGAATACCCTAGATTCAATAAGCCAAGAAAAGGTTTCCAACAATGAATATTAGTAAACAAATGGAGCAAGAAACCTTCAACAAGTCCTCAAGTTGAAGCTTTACACAAACTAGGGTTTTCCTAGGGCAAATCTACCTTGGGTAAGAGGATTAGGGCTTGAGATGGAGAGATTAGCCATGAAGGGAGGTTGATTTTGAGGCAACCAAGTCTTCTCTCAATGTTGAATCCTTCCACGAGGGTTGAAATTAGGAAAGAGCGAAATTCAGTTTTGGAGTGAAATTTTGTGTGATCATTGAATAAACAAGGCCAGTGCCTAGTCCTTGGGAGGATGGAGGCTATGGGTGTGATAGATTGGTTACTTGCAAAGGAGTAAGGATATTTTGATGCCCTAGCACAAAACCCTAACTATTATCTTTGTGAGGGATCAAGGTCACTTGGGAGAGCTATTGTAAAGGTTCACCAATAGGATTTCCATTCACATTTCATCCATGAGTAATACATACAATGATGATTTCTAGATTCTATACAATTGATCTTCAATAATAAATGGCACAATTGAAAAACCCTAGATAATCAATGCATTCCATACACTAGACATAAGATAAAAAAATTATCAAGTACAAGGTTCACTTACAAGACAAAATGCATGCATAAACCTTTATTGATCCAAGATAACTTCTCCAATACCATGAATTAACTCCAATAGACAAAAGTTTTCCATACAATCACATCTCTCCAAGTAACAAGAAGGCTGAAATTATCAAGAAGGCTAAGTTTATGTCCAAGTGATGATGATAGAAATGAATGATCCTCTCCTCTATTTATATGAGGAGTACAAGTGCTAATTTGCCTAAAAGCCCCTAGAAAACAAGTTTGATCACAACACAACCTTGGGTTACAAGCCAACCCACTAGCTTAAACATAAAATGCCCTAATTAGCCCACATGTGTAAGCCACTAACTCTCTAGGGCTGACGTCATGCAATAAATGAGCTCCAAATGTCATGTCCAAGTGAAATGAGGTGTCCAAGGTGGTGTAGAGGCATGAAAAAAATCAAGATTTGAGGGTTGGCCCTCAAATAGACCTCATTGTCTGCTGTGGGGTCCCAAGATCTAGCTGGGGCACCACAAAGGGGTCTCCATGCGTCTTCAACGTCTTAAAGTGGCCTCTTCTGCTCTATCGTTAAGGGCTCCTTAGGTGCAACTAGCCCTCCCTAGTCTTTGAAGGTGAGACCATCCTCATTTGGGCCCTGAATTAGCTGCCATCCATCAATTGGTGTTAAGGCCGACCAGGGAGCATGTTAGGTCTAGGTGTGTCATCCTGAACAATCATCAAATCTGGTACAAAGTGATCCAATGTCTTGGGAGTAGGAGGTGCCTTGGAACATGTGTCATCTGCTGCTAGGGGGCCCAATAGTCTTAACACTTCACTTGTTTGTGCCAATATACTTCTTTAAGGGCTTGGGTGCCTGTGGAGGAGGTGCCCAAGACCTAGGCTACTGAACCACTTGATAATCACAACAATGATTCTAGTGAAAGCATCCAGTCATTAGGGACAAAGATCATTATTGCATATAAGTGAACCAAACTTGAATGTCATGGGCTATTCAATATTTCAAATGTGGATCCCCTTCCAAAATTAGGACATTGAACTCGCAATGGTGTTTTCTCCCTAGGTAGGAGTGGCTAAGGGTCAACCCTTTTAGGTGTTTTCAACCCCTAAGGGGAAGTAACATTCCTTGGTCCACCCTTCAATCGATAGGTGTTAGTGAATAATAATGATAAGGGAGGGGTTAAGACTTCATGGCCAAGTGCCATGGTTAACAGGATCAGCTGATGGGGGTGTCCACTTCTTGAGTGTATAGATGTGAGGAGGTAGCATTCGTGGATGCATGAGTTTACCAACTTGGCCTTTGTTTTTCCACCCCTCTTGTGCACCTTTTACTTATTCTTGATTTTTCTTTGTATTACTGCTCATAGCTCAAGGGTTAGAGCTTGCTTTGAATGATGTGGCAGTTGTATTACCCTTGAATGATGAGTCAGTTCATTGCTCATTGAGGTTGGGACATGCAAGGGTTCCTTCCTTTGATTTAATGTAGCATCATGTGCTCAAGAACCAGGTGATGGCCATAATGAGTGAGGTAGAGCAAATGCTAGGCTTTTGTCCATGTGCTAATCTGTATGGCCCTGGCCATCTTTTGCATTTTGTTTTTTCTTTCTTTAATTTTGGTGTGGCCATGATATGCTCTTTCTGTTTCTTTTAGCTGCATCAAGCTCCTAGGGCAAGGTTTCTAGACCCTACCTACGTATGTGGATATATGGGTGCCAAATCCCAAAGAACTTAGGACAGGTTGAACCCAAAGAATGGAGGTGAAATAAGGGCTTGTAATGTGAGATGGGAAGTGTAAGTATGACACAGGGGTAGATGGGACTATGCTATCTTGATCAGGGCTTTCCAAGTAGTGCCCCTCTTATACCCATTGAGCCATTAAGGAGGTCCCATTGGACTAGAATTGAAGATTATCCTCCCATTTTAGGTGAGAGAACAAGATCACAGTCAAAGCCCATCATTCTTCCAGATCACCCCATAATCCATACCAAATGCCCAAGAACAAATAAGCATAAGCACCCAATTGCAAAATGACCAAAGTACCTTTTGAGTGGAAGCCCACCTTCGTCCATGTGCTCATGTTGGACGAGTGAGAAGCAAATGGCTGATGCAAGTGGCAGAGATATATGACATATCATTAGCTAGTGGTTGTTGTCAAGGGCTGTTGGCTGCATGGCTGATCGACTAGCTGTCAAGAATAGGAGATTGCTGGCTGCATGGCTGACCGGCTAGCTGTCAAGAATAGGAGAAAAGTTTTCTCCTATAGGGTTACCCATTTTGGTGGGTAACACACCAATCCTCCTAAATGAAGACATGGTGGAGAGAATAACAAATGTCATAATATTACCAATGCAACAATCTAATCACTTGGTTCGAGTTTGAATTTAATTTTGGTAACTTTGATCCTCAAAACCACTTTGGTTGCCCGACGTCGCCGGCTAATATGTATTTCTAGCACTATGGATTATAACCGCTAAAGTGCAGTGGTTAAGGTTATATAAAAATTGCAGACATGGTAGGTAGTAAATGTCTTGACTACAATTTATGTGGTTATCTGATGGATGTTATTCTAGGATTTTGTAATCCACGGTGAAGAACCTTGACCTGGTCCGGTTGCTTATCGACAACTCCTTGTATATCAAACAATAGTACAAGCTCGATCTTGGAAGGGTAGTATGTATAGTATTTATTTCTTCCTATTAGAATGAGAATGATTTTTAATAGTCCTCTTCACTGACGATGTACATAGTTCAATATTATATCCAAGTCGAGGAATCTTGACCTATTCCAATTTCTTGTAGTTCCATGCTTCACATTACGTAGCAATGTGCAAACACATTTTTTATTTAAGCATTATATATGTCCCATATACATAACAAAACATTATATGTTTTATAAATTTTAACATATATTACTTGCCATGTGGATACTTGTGGTCGATATATTTTTAAATTTTCAATAAGAAAATGTGTTATTAAAATATACCTTTAAACATGATGAAATGTTATTTTCATTTTGTAATAAGTATATTGATTTTTATTGGTAACTGAGTTTATCTTGGCTGGTTGGTAGGAATGATTGTTATCCTCCCCTTCCAGGTTTAATTCCTACACCTGACACGATGAATGACTTTGAAACTCGTTGTTGAATCTAAGTAGTCCCTTTAGAACCAAAACATGTATATTCCTCATATGGAATACAAAGATATTTCTCATGGAAAAGAAAGTATATTGATTTTTGTTGTATATATCTTTTAATTTGCAAATTATATAGTATTTCATTACTATCAAAATTTTCACTGTTGGATTTTTGTCGAATTTAATGAAGGAGAATACCCTAAACAAATAAAATTTTACACGATGTGTCTATCATACTATTTAATTTTTTAATTATTATTTTTGGATTTTAATGGCGAATTTGAACAAATTCAAGCAAATTTATTCACATGTTAGCAAATTTATTCACATGTTTGGGTTTGAGTTCGGTGTCCAATTTGCGTTCAAATTCATCGAATAGGAATGAATTTTTTCAAATTTCCTTGAAAATTAATGAGTTTCAAATTTCTTCCTTGAAATTTGCCGAATCTAATGACTTGGGCTATACCTGGGAGTAAGCATCTGGATTTTGAAACATAACTTTAAAATCAAGTGAGATCATCATCATATTTAAAATAACCATAAGAGTATCACAATGGGCCATATCTAATGCAAAAGGCACCAAAGTACTTAATACAAGCATCATCTTCAAACGTCTTCCTAGCTTATGATTTGTAAACAAGTATGTGAAGGTTATCAAAGGCCTGATTAAGTGCTTCCAACCCTTAGAAGAGGAACGATTTCTAGGTCGACCCACCAATCAATAGGTGCAAGTGGTTGGTGATATGGTCGGGGTTTACTTCATGGAGAATGCCACAATATTTGTACCAGTTATGAAATTCCATCATCCTTGAGTGTTATAGTGTGAAGAGGGAGCAATCTCGGGACTTTAGTTACCCCTTTCCTCGACCTATTTTTACCATCCCTCTTGTGTGTTTTTTTCTTCATTTATTTTCTTTTTCTTGCATATCTTGGGTTACAAACTTTCATTTATGCATCATTGACCCTTAAAGATGAAGCAATTTTTTGCTCATCGTGGTCGAGATATTTATTGTTCCTTTCATTTTCATTACTCATGCATTAGCCAAAAATTGGGTGAGGGCTAATGAAAGGGGTGGAGCTTAGGCTAGACTTTTGTCCACACACTTTATTATATTGTAGCCAATCTTTTGCATTTTATGATTATGGCTCATGCTCTTTCTATTCTTTTTGTTGAATCAACCTCTTCGGGCAAAGTTTCCGGGCCTCTACATAAGGATTAGCAATAATAGGGAATCAATACTGGGGACAGATATCAATCAACTAAAAAATGGGATATGGATATAGGGGAAGATGGAAAGTGTTAAGTATGGGTTGCCATCATAGTTTTAAAAACTGGATTCAAGCTTCGTATTAGTTGCCTATCTACTCGAGATTTGAATTGGTACTGAATCAAATTGGATTGAACTGGATTCAATAAAGTAGAATTGAAAATAATTAATTTCTAATGAAAAAAAATATTTTTAAGATTAGAAACCATGATCCCAAGTCATTGGAGACAAAATATGCGAAGTATGCTCATATATATACCATGTAAGGGTGCATACATCAAAATGGCACCGAGTGCAATACATATAATCAACAAAATACATAATAAATTAGGCTCTAAATAGGCTCTAGAGTCTAAAAACAATGCTACAACTCAAGCTAACTCAAGCTACTAGGGCACTAGCCTATTGCAAATCACTGATCAACATGATCACTCATCAAACTCATCACCACTGCTACACATGAGATCATCACCAAGAGCTACATAAACATCATCTGGCTCAGAGTCTAAGGACTCCTCTCTAGCCTTAGTAGCAGTACTAGCAATAGCAAGAGTCTAAACACTAGGCCTAGTAGAAATAGAAGCACAAGTTCGTCAAGCTACACGATTGCTGCTTCCCTCACCATATGCCATGCTTGGTCTTGGTGGTTCGTTTCCTTCGACTCCGGGTTCGATTGCCAAATTTGGATCGGGATCAACACCCCCCAACTCCATGGCATCAATATCAAAATTAGGATCAAACTTAGCTAGTTGAGTCTCCTCCACCCATTCTGAAATTAGATCAATATCACCCAACACAATAGGATCTATATCAATTATTCTGTTCGACAATAGGTTGCGCCTTAGTTGAAGGTTGTACTGCATGAAGACAAGATGATTGTTGCGCCTTAGTTGAAGGTTGTACTGCATGAAGACAAGATGATTTAACTGTTTTTGTTCCAAACGATTTCTCTTCTTCGTGTGAATCCGTTCAAGAATAGACCAATTGCGCTCACACCCAGAAGCACTGCAAATTTGGTTGATAAATCTAACTGCAAAATTTTGCAATTGAGGACATTGACTGCCAAACGACTCACACCAATGTGCTGCAAAGATAGACTAAAGTTAGTTCATTGTTAACAATTTAGATGGTAAGTTTGAACTTCGGCTAAAAAAGGAAGAATTTACAGTTTGAATTTTTAAATAATTGAACTTAAAGAAAAAATGGAATGGCTCACCTAGTTGATCAACATCTCTTGCAATCTTTGTCATATTTTTTCTAAATCTACCTGTGTCCCTAGTTAAAGTAATAAGTCGTCAATGTATTTCCAACTGTTGCAACTCTTAAGGGACCTTGCGCTCCAAGCACTTGTACAACCCATCTCTGACCTCCATAGTCCGATCTTCTCCTAGCTGAGCTTTATAATGGTACTTCGGGTTCAAGAAATACTTGGCTACATACATAAGACGATGGAGTTGATTGTTCCATCTGTTATCAATGATCTCCCAAATACGCCCATATTTACCTACTCTATCCTTGTAGGTTGCCCATATCTTCTCCTTTGCTTGATACATAGCTTCACAGATATAGCTCATGGCCAATTTTTCCCCATCCACCAACTGCAACACCTTAACAAGGGGCTCACCAATTTTACAAGCTCTGTTGCTTTTTTCCAAAAAGTGTTGTTAAAAACTTTCTTTTTGGTGTCTTTTCCATCTGCTTTGCGAGCCCATTGAGATGCATTCCAATCATCACTCGGAAATATTGTTTACAAGTTTTGTTGTTGGGAAGTGAGAGACTGTAATATGAGGAAATGGGTTGCGAATATCGTGATGACATGCCTAACAAGCTCCTTGCCCCCCGTGTTTTTCCTCATTATGCTCAGTACCCATGAGTGGTTGTAGATTTATTTTGTGATACACTTGGCATGCTCTACAATGCTCTTTACCCACTCCACTTTTCCTGCGTCCTCAAGCATGAGTTCTATGCATTGTGTAGCACATGGGGTCCAAAATATGGTCCTATATTTGGACTCTAGCATATTTCGAACAAGACATAGTTTGAGGCATTGTCTGTGATGACCTACACAACATTCTGCTTCCCAATTGTTGTAACCATCTCATCCAAAAGCTCAGATAATAGGTTGGCATCTTTCACCTTATCAGATGCATCAATTGATTTCAAAAACATGGTTCTTTGAGGGCAAGAGACAAGGAAATTTATGATAGTGTGGTTTTTTCCATCAGTCCATCTATCTGACATGATGGAACAACCTATTTTGGTCCATATCTCTTTAAACTCAGTCAAATATTCTCTAAGGGAAAAAAACCTCTCTTTGCAAAATAGCTCCCCTCAAGTCATGCATACTAGGGCCTTTGAAGCCCTTTCCTACAGCTATAGCAACGTCCCACATAGCTTGATAATAAGGTGAGTGGGCAACATTAAAGGGGATATCTGCATCATACCACCTTTTGGCAATGTATTCAAAAGTAACTTCTTTGCATTGCTTTTTTTAATGAGCATCTAAGGTGGGTTGAGTTAGACTGGGTTGGGAGGTAGTGGCACTGGCAGAGGTAGAGGTGGAAGAAGGTGTGAAATAGCTCTTATTGTTCATCCTTTTTTTACCTTTAGCTTGACTCTGAGAGTGAGACCCAATAGGGGGAGGAACATAATGGAGAGGCCATGGAGATTGGTGGAAGGGATAGACCAGGAGTCTTTAAGATCAAAATAATCAAACCCACTTACTTCTCTCCTAGCCATAACTTTTGCAAGTTACTTCTTCCTTGCAATTTTTGCTTGTATAAGTTTTTTCCTAGCTTTTGTCTTCTCAAACTTCTCAAATATTTCAAGGTGTTATGTCCTAATTGGCCTATTACCCACCAAAAGTGGGTCACTCCTAGGAGAAACTTTTCTCTTATGCATCTCTTCCAGCCGACAACAAACAACCCCTGACAGCGACCTTGTAGCTGATGTGACATGCCATTCATATCTCTGCCACTTGCATTAGTCATATGTTTCCTCGCCCATTTTTCGAGAGAACATGTTGGAAGGTGGGCTTTTGATCAAAAGATACTTTATTCATTTTGCAATCGAGTGCTTATGCTTGTTTGTATTTGGGCATTTTGAGATAGATTATGGGGTAACTTGGAAGAAAGAAGGGTCTTTGTTGTAGTCTTGTTCCCTCACCTTAAATGGGGGGTTAATTTTCACATCTAGTCCAGTGGGACCTCCCCTAATGGCCCATGGATTTAGGAAGGGGCACTAATTGGGAAACCATGATTGAGATAGCGTGACCCCATCTCTCCTTATTTCATACTTACCACTTTCCATCTTACATTATGGGTCCCTATTCCACCTCCCTTCTTCCGGTCAACTAACCATTGGTTCTTTGGGATTTGGCACCCACACATCCTCATTCTTGGGCAAGGCCTGGAAATGCACCTTGGGAGGTTGATGCAGCTAAAAGAAAAAGAAAGAGCATATGATGGCCACAAGGAAAACAAAAGAAAAATCAAAATGCAAAAATAAACGAGACTTGCAAATTGGACATGTCACTTCCCTTTGGAGGTTGGGAACACCTAATAGGATAGTCTATTAACCACTCTTACCTAGGGAGGTAACGCTATTACGTGACCAAGACCCGAATTTTAGAAGAGAAGCCTCATATGAAGTGTTATTTCCCCATTTCTTTCAAGATTGGTTCACTTAGATGCAATAATCATTAATGTACCTAATGGTGAAAGTTGCAGCACTAGATCTTGTGTGTGATTGGTCAATGGTAGGTGGTTCCATCTATAGGTCCGGGCAACTTAACTAGGGTCCAGGTCTTCCAGAGAGACATATTGACACCCACAGGGGAGGCGTTGAGAGCCATGGGACTCCAGACAGTTGTAGAGCGTCATTCATTGCCATGGGCACCTTCAACACCCATAACATTCCTGTATTTGCTTCATTATTCATGGGATTATGCACCTAGACCAATTTGCCCACAGTTGGCTTAGCAGTGATCACATGGTTTGGTAGTTGATCCAGGGCCTAGATGAGGTTTGTCTCATGTCTTTAGACATGGGAGGGCTAGCACCATATTTAGTGCCCTCAACGTTGGAACATAATCAGGTTTATTCATCACTTGAGGACCCATGAGACCCAATTTTGCACCCCAACACCGCATTTGGGGGCTACAGGTTGATTTTTAGAGAGATCTAGGGTCCAACCCCTAGACCTTGATTTTAGGAGCCCTCTACACTTGTCATGGCACCAGAGGAGCTCAATGCAAGCACTAGAAGGGCCCATGACAACATGTCGTCAACATTTCGACCCTCTTGTTGGGAGATTTATTATGTTTTACATTAGCTACAAGGTCGGCTTGTGACCTTGATTAGTTCTTGCTTATTATTTTATTGTTTGAGGGGCTTCTAAGCATAATTAGAGATTAGTAGCACACATATATATTAGAGATCATTCATTTGTGATCTCTCATCATATCATCACTTGGAATTTCGGCTCCCTTGAGCAATTCACACTTTTCCCTTGTGGAGGATTTGGAGTAACCTTAATGCACTTTCACATTTGGAGCTGATTTGTTTATCTTGGAGCTATTCTTTGGATGAATGAAATGGATTCTTTGCATGTTATCTTGTAAGTGTATCTAGATGTTGAAAATTTATTTTCTACATGTCTAATGTATGGAATTTTGTTGATTCTAGCAATTGCAATTGTGCCCTAATTTGTTGAATATCTATTGAATGCCAATCTAGATGATCTATTGCATGCATTACTCATAAATAATGTGTAAATGAATGTCCTTAGTGGTGAACTCTTGGTAGCTCTCTCATGAAAAATCCATCTTCCATTGCATAGGTAATTGTTGGAATTTTGCTTGCTAGGGCATCAAAATTTTGGCCTCCTTGGAAGCTCTTTGGCTGATCTAATGCATTGAGGACTCCATACTCCTAAGGAACAAGGGGCATGTCCATTTGGTCGGTGATGACATCTTAATTTTATCTATTTTTTCTCTCTCTCAATTTGACCTTTTCAAGGCTAAGTTTGGAAACTAGGGCTTGGTGCGAATCCCTAGGTAAGAGGAATTTTGGTGGTTGGAGAACCTAAACATCAAGAGGATAGTATTTTCCACTAAATCTATCATTTTGGTGGGCATCCACTTCAATTTCATCCATAAATTTCCTTGCCCTAGTTGTTTGCTCAAGAGGGAAACCCTAGTTCTCCTTTCTTCAACTTAAGGGTTTCCTTGAAGGTTGTATGAGCCTTGGCATAGTTGATTTACGTTGTAAGGAACTTGTTCTCCTAGCCTTGACCTTTGGTTACTCCAACACTCGTCGAATTTATCAAACCCTAGGTCTTGTGCCCTTGTTTCGAGGTCTCTTCATTGAAAGCAAATTGCTTCTTGTGAAGCCTTAAACATAAATTGTGTCTTTCTTGAAGAGTTCCTAGTGAGATCATTTCACATATTAACCCTAGAATACCTATTATAAGTGATTTGTTTCCTATCGAGATTCCTCCCATCGGTGAAAATCCGTAAAGAGCAGGGGGTTTTGGTTGTGGTGACAGTGGACCACTACCCCATTGTTGCTTCTTGGTCTAGTTTACACCCTGTAGGGTTTCCCTCTCCAAGGCCTCCTAGATTTCGCAACAACATTTTTGGCATTGTTGCAAGGGACACCCAACATGTGTCTTATTCCCATGCAACAATACAACTCCTTATTTGGCGGCTCCATTGGAAGAACGAAGCCCTTGTTCTTCATTAAGCTTCATATTCAATGCTTGTAGGGTGAAGCAAGCATCTATCAATGTTTCTTAAAATTCACCCTAGCAAATCCCGTATAATTGTCAGGAAAAGATAAAGGCAATGATCCCTTGGGAATTGCACGAGGTTAATATTGATGCATTTATGCATATTGAAGAAGGAAAGTGGGATATTGGTTATCATTTTGACAATGATCCAATATATGACACTGATGATGATCTTGTCTCTCTTGTTAGTTTTTGTAGCATTAGATGTGTTCTAGCCACAAAATTTGTTGGAGAGGCTAGAATACATGAGATTTCCAAAACTCAAAAATCGTTTATGGAAATTCCACCTAGAAGTGTCTCAATTAGATTATTAACCGTTTTTAAAATATTTCCTAAGTCTAAACTTAGGGAATAGGGTTAGTTAATCGGTATTAATTGAGATAAGGTGAGAATAGTCTAGAAACTCACACGGATCAATCTAGAGATGATCCTAGCCATCGATTATGTTTTAATCTTGGCCGTTGGTGCTTCAACAATGGATTATAAGAGGAGATCGATGTGGTGATGGAGAAGACAACAGAAGACCAGAAATTTGATTTCCTTGGCAGATCAATTTCCAGAGTAGCTACTAGCTGTAGTCAGTTGCCAGAGAGCCAAAAGTTGAAGCAATGAGAGAGGGGCAGAGACAGTGATGTTGGAGGAAGATTTCCAGATCCAGTGAGTGCATTTGCAGAGAGGCAGAAGAACCATAGAGAGGCTGACACAGGGACTGTGCAGTAGCTTCTAGAGGCAGTTCGATTTGTAGATTCGGGAAGTCGTTTCAGTGTTTCGATGGCAAAAGAATTTTTGTAGAGATCGGGAGAAGCATTTCTAGAGTCAGTGGCAAGTAGAAGAGGCAGATCAATTTGAAATCCAGGCCGTATGGATTAGAGCCTGCGCAAATCCCACGTCGAGGGTGACGTAGGGCAATTCGTAGAGGGTTTTAGAGGCCAGTCTTTAGAGCTGGATTTTCCTTTGGGATGAGGAAAATTCCTCACTAGATTTTTGCTAGTATTTTTCTCTGTAGGATTGCCAGATTTGACATCCATATTATTGTACTCAGAATTTCTCACTGTTGCATAATAATAAAACCCTCAGCTGCTGTACCGGTTTTCCCAAGTTGGGTTTTTTCCGGGGACATTTGTCCAAAAATTATGGTGTAACATTTTATGTGTGTGTGCTAGTATTTTCTTAGTTTCTAGCACTTTATTTTCCGTAGAATCTTATTTGTGAAGGTTGTAGTGTGTTTATTTCAATGTTGCCGTAGCAATAAACTGAAATTAATTTATCAGTTAGAAGAAATAATACCAATTGTTGCAATAGAATTTCAGTTTTGGAATTTTCACATCTCTTTCATCTCCTTCATCATATCACTCCCCGCATGCCCTTGAGGACACCAATAAGAGTGATATGCTTGAGGTTGTTCTTCATCAAAAGTTCACGAGCTTGATTATGGGAATCTCCATTCTTTGGTTGAAAGAGGGGATCCAATGGCTTAAGTTGAATCCCTTTCCTCATCCATGATTTTTTTTCATAATGCATGGCCCCCTTATTTTCCCACCTCCCACCCTTTGCATGCATCTGGCCAATCTTGCAAAGGAAGATGTGATATTTTTCTACCTTGTTTCACTAAGGCTCATATGGGTGGGAAGTCTTGTTATATTGATCAATAATATGCTAGCTACATTGAGTGTATGATTACACTTAGTTCATGTATTGGATGCTAGAAATGCATGATAGTGTAGGTGCATTGCATATTCCTTTTACGTAGCTAATATCATCATATCACGTTCTCATGCTAGATTAGATTGCATGTATATTAGACTCGCATTCGACATAGATTTACTTTTCTGTATGGATTATTATTGTTATAAAAAACATGGGCAATTACAGTATGTCTAGTGCACATGCTCTCAAATAGTTGTATTGTAATGTGTAGGTTATAGATTTGTGGTCCCAGGAGATTGTTCGAGTCCATGGATCATGTGCTCTATTGTGAGCTCATATCCCAGTTAGATCCAAATGTTACCCACCAAAAGTGGGTGACCCCCTGGGAGAAACTTTTATCCTATTCATCTCTTCCAGTAGGCAACCGACAACCAACAACCCCTAACAACCACCTTGTAGTCGATGTGATGTGCTATTCATATGTCTACCACTTGCATTATTCATATGTTTCCTCGCCCATCTGTCAAAAGCACATGTTGGAATGTGGGCTTCTGATCAAAAGGTACTTTATTCATTTTGCAATCGAGTGCTTATGCTTGTTTGTATTTGGGCATTTTGACGTAGATTATGGGGTAACTTGGTAGAAAAAAGGGTCTTGGCCGTAGTCTTGTTCCCTCACCTTAAATGGGGGGTTAATTTTCAATCCTAGTCTAGTGGGACTTGTTGTTACCTAAAATGCACACCTCAATGTGGGCAAAGTCCCAATCCCACCAAGTGCGTTCTTTAAGGCACAATGCTCAGAGAAGGGGCTGTCATCTATTCCCAACTCTTCCCGTTTAAGCTCTCTCCTAGTTAAGCTAAGGGGGGTGGTCCTCAAAGATAACATTGAAGGAAAAAAAACTTGCTAAGGATAACAAGCTCTAGGAGACAAAATGCAAGGCAATCACCATTCAATATAAAAATTGATTAGCAAGTATGAATGTTTATAAGCATGTAAGTATTAATTTGATAGATTCAATGGAATCAACAAGACATCCAACAAGATAAAATATGAGAGACTATTGCCTTTAGATAATGGTGAAAGATACATTATGATACTTGCAAATGAAAATGATCCTTCAAGTTGCAAGAATATCAATGCTGCAAAATAAGATGTTAGTGAAATAAAACCACAATTGATTATAAACAATTTGATCCTTCAAGTTACAAGAATACCAATGCTACAAAACAAGATGTTAGTGAAATAAAACCACAATTGATTATAAACAATCTAGAGATACAAGCAACAAGATTTTAGAACAAGACTTGCAAGAGAAGAAAGCTTGTACTTAAAGATAGACGCTCCAATATGATTCAATCATTTAAAGACAATGAGCATGAAATTGGAATACAGGAGTACAAGGATATTGAATAAAACTTGCAAGTAAATGATCAACTCACAATCCCAATTGCACAATAACCAATTGAATGCAAGATGAGACAATGTTATGTGAGTGGTGATCAAGTGGTCTTGGTAAATTTTAATTAAATGCCTAATCTATGATGTAGCTTCCCCTCAATTTCTCAAAACTTGGTAAAGAGCAAGGTGAATCACAAGAAGGCCAGGATAAGGAGGCACTAGTCATATCATTAATCATACCCACCTAGACTTCAAGACAACCCACGTGCCTTCATTCCTACAAGGGCTCGACCACAAGAGAACTACATGGTCACATGTTTTAACCTTTGTTCAAGACTCAAGTTTATCAAATTGAACGATAGTTAGGGAAATATCCTAAAATTTCTATCAACCAAGCTTATGCTTGGAGGCTAATTTTAGAGAACGTTAACTAGATCTAAAATTTAAATTAGGAATGAGATCTAAAACAAATGCTTTAATGAGATTTAACAATTTGAAAGAAATGCTTCAAAATTGAAATGCTTTAAATATGCCAGTAGTAAATGCCACTTCACTTATATGATCAAATTAACAATTAGCACTTTGAGCAAAAATTATTATATTATGATAAGATTAGCTTATGTCAATGATTAAAGAAGTGAGTGAAAATTATTCAATAAAACAATGTGAATTGGATCTATGACAAGATAGAAAAATTTCAATTAGATCAAATTATTGAAGTGCAAATTTAATTAAATAGCTTGTGAAATCACCAAATAATTAGATCAAGGCAGAAGATAAATGATTCAAATGCTATTAGCATAAGATATGAGATCTAGTTATGTGTTGCTGCTAGGCCATTGGTCATTTCCATGTATGTTTTGATGATAGGAGTTCACTAAGAACATCAGGGCCCCTACGAGTTGTCGATACTCGGTGGGATTTGCCAGTTCGGGCCCAAAAACGCTTCCACACAACTTCTTAAAGTTGAGTTCCATCGGTGTCGACACAGACTTACAGTCCACCATACCAAATCTCTTCAAAAGCTTCATGACATATTTTCCTTGAGAAAGGAAAGTCTTGCCTGGCCTTTGCCAGACCTCCAAGCTTAGGAAATAGTGCATCAGTCCTAGGTATTTCATCTCAAACTCGGAAGCTAGCTCCCTCTTACATTGATGAATGAGAGGGTCAGCACCTGTCAGGAAGAGATCGTCCACATAGAGAACTAGAATGAGAGGCCTTTCTTTATCAACCTTAAAATAAAGGTTTGGATCAACATCACTTCGAGTGAAGCCCAACTTCATCAAGTAGCTATCGATCCTCTCATACCAAGCCCTGGGGGCTTGCTTTAACCAATAGAGGGATTTCTTCAACCTGCATACATATGAGTCTCTATTTTGGACTTCGAACCCCAGAGGTTGCTCCACATAAACCTCTTCCTATATTGAACCATGTAGAAAAGTAGTCTTCACATCCATTTGATGGAGACTCCATCCTTGCGTTGTAGCAAGGGCAATGATAGATTGGATGGTGGTATAACAGGCGACAGGTGCAAATATATCATCATAATCTATGCCTTCTTTTTGAGAGAAGCCTCGGGCAACAAATCTTGCCTTGTACTTTTCAGCACTTCCATCGGCTCCATGCTTGATCTTAAAGAGCCATTTCTAGGTGATAACAGATTTGTCCTCCAGTGTCGGGACCACATCTCAGACATCATTCTTCATAATGGAATCATATTCTTCGTGCATAACATCCTTCTGTTATGCGGATAAATCCCCCTTGCGGACAAGAGCGATCTCCCTAGTATCCTAAGGATATCTAGAAACAAACAGACAAATGTAAACCATTTTCTCTAGACCATTATACTTACGAATTATTAATTAACTATGGAGAGATGCTCCTACCTGAAATCCAACGCTTATTCGATCTTCAATCTAGTCGCTCCAGAAGATATCGATCCAGCATGTAATATCTGCAGTCAAAGACAAGCGAAAGGGATCAAAAGCATCTGTAAGATATGATAATTCAAAAGCAATAATCTATCTTAGTGATCAAGGAATCCAAGAATTAAATTATTCAAAAGATACATGAACAACTTAATGAGAAAATAGAATCCATTTGTATTAACTTTGAATGAAAGAAGAAACCTTACAACCTTGATGCCTTGATGTTTGTACAGGTTCTTTCGGGGTCTTGAACAACCGTTTTCCTCAGTTTGACAAGACTCCAACTCTCTGAATTAGCATGAAGATATGGCGATGAGTATGTAATCTTTCTCATGCCAATGATGCCAAATGTGGAGAGTATAATTTATTCAGCAATTCACCTCAAAACTACCAAGTTCTAAGTACCATCTCCAGTCTACTAAGTACCCTTGAGACTGAAACATGATCTCATTTTATAGCAGAGGGGAGGTAGTTTTAGTTCCAACAATGAAGGGATAAAGTCCTCTCTCAAAGGGAGTTTAACTCCAAAACCAAGGGATAGCTCCATTAATGAAGGGATAAAGGTTCATGAATGGAAGGGGCGAAGCTCGACCAGATAACGCTTCTAGAAGCCTCCAGTTGGGAGAATATTCGACCAGCTGGGATTCTAGAATTTACTTCTTCTTTTATTTTACCTTTTACGGGGGTCCGCAGTTTTAATGAGCAAAACGTGCGAGATGTGCCGCAGGTTTTAGAGCAATAAACCGCGGTACCGCAGGAAATGACTAGGAAAAGTGCAGAGTTAGGCTTTTTAGGGTTTTAATGAGCTTTTTCCCAATTCCAAGACTTGATTTAGGAACTTTGGGATTTTTGACTTCTAAGGGAGCATGATATAGGTGGTGATAGACCCATATGAACAACGAAATGTCATGGTGACAAATTTTAGTGTAACAAATTGCCCCCTAAAGCGCGAAGTCTGAAGAGTTCTGAAGAGTTCTGAAGAGTGAAGTGCTTTATCATTCCGAGGATTGGGCTGCAGGCACACCAGTTGAAACCTAGAAAAAACATTCAATGCAAGCATATATATATATACATGTATATCATCGCTGAGGTAGGCATTCCCATACTCAGATCAAAACTAACTACATATTCTGATACAAAAATGATTTTAGAATTACATTAATAGTAGACACAGCATGGACGTAGCCATTTGTCATGAGTAGTCTACTGTATGATGAATAATAAAACTCCTCGCAGCTTGGATGGTGGAAACTAGATCCAGGGTCTTGATTTTCGCTTCTCGAACTAGTAGGATTCTATCCATGCGATTGATTGTGTCGAAGTCGAACATGGTAGAAACCACTTGATTATCAGTGAATGATGTGAACTGTTAACAAGTGTGAGAGAAACCACCAATAATGACAATGGCTCTCAAAGTACTTAGTACAATCTATGAAATGTGAATCTGTGATCTGAAGTCGAACGTTTCACAGAATCATTCGATCGAAGGTCAATGATGCAACTTGTCGTCGAAGGCGAGAAACCTGCCATTAGGGCATGCAGATCCCAAGGTACTGATAGGATTCTAGATCAAATTTCTAGACGATGAGCTGTCGTTGATAGAAAGTGACTCGTCGTAGGAAAACCCATGACACAAAACCATTGGATCAAGTTTTGAAGAAATATTTTGCGAGGATTGACTCAGGGATGGTCAACGCGAATGGAGACAAATGTTTGCAATGAATGGTTTATTTAAACTGATCTCTTGAACACATAACGACACTGCAGATGGTTTGGTAACAATTGACCTAAAGCTAATACCCAGAAACCGGCTGAAGACTTTCAATGTGGTTTGATTCACTGTTTAGTCAAAGGATTTTCCCAATCCAGGTATGAATGTGACAAAAGTGTTGTGTTCAAAAGTGGTATACTACTTTTTAAAACGAAGTGTGACAAGTGGATTCATTTTCTCTCTTTTCCCCCACCATTTCTGGCAAGTACCTCTTTATTTTTGACAAGCTTGAGGAGGATGACATTTGCTTGTAATGTAAGCTCATCCTTCAGATGAGTCCAACTTAGTACTAAAATCGAACCCTAAGAAAGAGTGGTTCGTTCCTGTTTATAATTGACAGGTCCTTTACTGTTAAATTTTAACGAGTCTAGTATAGGTGAAACTTGGTGTTTTTCAGTTTTAGGGAGTCAGAAGAAAAACTTAAGAAAACTCCGTGGGTGTATTTTTTCGTAAATTTAGTCTCTCAAGCCTGAAAAATGATAAAATAATACAGGAGAGAACTTTATTGACCATGATTAGTTAACGTATATCTTTTTCGTAAATAGTCCATTTCAGTTCGGAAAAGGGGTAAACTTTTATTGAAGGGACGACTGTTCATTTCCTTTAATGAGTTCGAATAGTCAAGTACTTGGCAATATTTTCATGTTTAGAGAGTTTGAAAAGGGCTTAAAAGAGAACTCCAGGGTTTCGCTTTTTCGTAATTTTCAAGAGCCCGAAAAAGTGATAAAAGTATACTTAATGGTTTCGCTTTTTCATAAGTTTTAACGAGTTCGAAAAATTGATAAAAAGTGTACTCATATGGCCGACTTTCAATTTAATTTACGAGCAAGAAAAGACGGAAAGAACTCAGCATTTTCATGTGTTTTACGAGAATGAAAAATAGCAAAAGAATCTCAGGATTTTCATGAGTTTAACGAGTCTTGAAAATAATAACCGAAATGGACTCAAGATAGGTTTCATTTTTGTACAAGCTTGAAACAGAGGAAAACTATGCTTGAGATTGGTTTCATTTTTACACAAGCTTGAAACGTAGGAAAACTGTGCTTGAGAATGGTTTGTTTAATTTTTACACAAGCTTGAAACGTAGGAAAACTGTGCTTGAGAGTGGTTTGTTTCATTTTTACACAAGCTTGAAACAAAGGAAAAAATCATGCTTGAGATAAGTTTCAATGCCCCCCAAACATAACTTGCTAGAGCGCATGCCCCCCAAGCTTCATTGCATTCAACTAAATAGACTACTAGTAGCTGGATGGAATGAAGGTTCATTTATGAGATCAGATGAAAGACTCGACTTGACACGTACGAGTTCTAATCAAAGACTCGACTCAATTACGAGAGGATTTGTTTCATTTTTTAACGAGCTTGACACAGGAAAAGAACTATGCTCATGGTATCTGTTTCATTTTTTAACGAGGTTGACACAGTAAAAGGAACTCTCCTCATACCTGATTCATTTTAACGAGGTTGACTGAGTAAAAGAACTATCCTCATGGAAACATGTTTCATTTTTTAACGAGGTTGACATAGGAAAAGAAACTATCCTCAAACCTGATTCATTTTTTAATGAGGTTGACTCAGTAACAGAACTATCCTCATGGAAACCTGTTTCATTTTTTAACGAGGTTGACACACGAAAATGAACTCTCCTCATACTTGATTCATTTTTTAACGAGGTTGACTCAGTAAAAGAACTATCCTCATGGAAACTTGTTTCATTTTTTAACGAGGTTGACATAAGAAAAGAAACTATCCTCAAACCTGATTCATTTTTTAATGAGGTTGACTCAGTAACAGAACTATCCTCATGGAAACTTGTTTCATTTTTTAACGAGGTTGACACAGGAAAAGAAACTATCCTCAAACCTGATTCATTTTTTAACGAGGTTGACTTAGTAACAGAACTATCCTCATGGAAACCTGTTTCATTTTTTAACGAGGTTGACACATGAAAAGAAACTATCTTCAAACTTGATTCATTTTTTAACGAGGTTGACTCAGTAATAGAACTATCCTCATGGAAACCGGTTTCATTTTTTAACGAGGTTGACACAGGAAAAGAAACTATCCTCAAACTTGATTAATTTTTTAACGAGGTTGACTCAGTAACAGGAACTATCCTCTGGAAACTTGTCATGGCTTCCAACTGGAAGAAAAACATGTCAAGGGACACTCCTTGATCATGGCTTCCAAAAGGTCTTCATCAGACGGAAGAACAGTTCTCTGGAAGGCACACATGTCAAGGGACTCAATAGGGATAAGAACATCGCGTTCAAATAATCCTATAGGGTTTTCCATGTCAATTACCAGATCTAAGTCAAAGGAAGTCGAGCAACCAGTGAGAGGCTCGCTTACATCGGTAACTGAAAACATGGGACTGGTTGCCACATAATTAACCCGTGGCGGGGTAGATACCACTTCCGTATAAGGAACATTTAGGGGTGTCGGATTGTTGATAGTCGAATCAAGACTAGCGAATGAAAGCTGGTCAACAATCACAATGTTTCCATTGTTGGGGAAAGACATCACGCGAAAGAGTGTCGATATGACAACTTTCATTGCATAGACATAGTCTTGCCCAAGGAGTAAATTGAAATCCAAGGGGCCTCGGACTACCATAAGATCAATACAGACAGTTTTACCTTCCAAGGTAATAGGAAACTTAGGAAGTATCCCTAAAGGTTCACTAATGGTTCTATTAAAAGCTGATAGATTCTGTGTAACAGGCACAAGCTAAGGGGAACCCAAAGCTTGCCAAGCAGTTGAGGATAAAATACTAACAAAAGCACCTTCATCTACATTTGTGCGGCGCACATTCTTACCACAAACCTTCACAATGATCTGGAAAGGAATGGAAGAGGGAAGACGAGGTTTTGTAAGTCTATTCCAATCAAAGGAAAAGACCTCAGTACTTGGAGGGGGTTCTGTAGGAACAGGTGAAATGCCCCCTGGCGTAGAAGAATCTGATGTAACAAGAAGAACCAGAGCGGTATGAATTTCACTCTCTATAGGGAGAGTGGGATCGACCGAAATCAAGTCAACCACTTGATCAACTAATGGATCATCAACCTAAGTGATATGAGTGTCACTCTCCAGTGGAAGAGTGGGATTGACTGTACTTGAAATTAGATCAATCACTCCGTCAGTTGACGGTAGGTTGGGAGAAAGTTTACAGTAATCAGTTGGAAGTTTTTGCTGTGGAACAGTAAAGTTTTCCAACAATTTTGAGGCTTCATCCATGTGAGGGAAAAAATGAGTTTGATGACTCCCTTTACATAACCTACCAGGAAACCTAACTTTACCCTTTTTCCCAGGAACCTAACTATCATTGGTTGATGGATCAACAGTAAGTTGATGAGATGTTTGAGACCATACTTCCAAGACCTTTGGAATACTAGGACAATTGATAAGGAAGTGGTCACCCTTACAAAGCTTGCAAGGGAATTTGGGTTTACGATGCATGTTGGAGGTTTCCTCAACACTACGAAATTTACTTACAACCATGGTTGGTTGGTTGACTTCTTTCTTATTTTGCTTCTTCTTCTTCTTCCCTTTCTTCTTCATCTTAGCCACCTGGTTACTAGCGTTAAGGCTTTTACCAAGCGAAGAGGAAGAAAGGGAGGAAGACATATTGGACGAAGAAGGTAAAGGGTCAACAGAAGGTTGGTGATGTTGAGATGGTGAACTCTGTTGAGGTGAAGCATCCAGTTGAAGTGGAACAATTGGAGTATTCGAGGCCAATGAAGTTGAAAATAACCATACCGGTAAACCTATTGTAAATCCAGGTAATGACAATGTAGCGATATAAGGAGGACCAACATTTCCAGAGCAAGGAAAAGTACTAGGATTCTCATTAAGAGGGATTCCTTGGTTGGTAAATTCCGGAACTGTTGCCATTAGTTTACTTTAGTGAATTTTATTAACAATTTAAAAATATTCACAATTCGCAATTCACACCTAACAATTAAAATTCACAATTCACACCTAAGGTCTCTAAAAAGTAAAAACAAACAAAGGAACACGCGCTATCAAATCTAGAAGTCAAACCACACACAAACGGTAGATTCCCGCACTAAAAGCACTAGTTGGTGATAAAATCCAACATCGTAGAATTTTAATGCAGAAATGGCGGTTGGAACAGTTACCCCGACAACCTGCTTAAGGAAACAGACCGGTGCAAGTTTCTCCACTTAAACCATCTCGAGTGAAGAGAACCCTTCGGAGAGTCCAAGTGAGTCTAGTCGACGTCTGCTCCAGGTACAATGGGACCTTCCCTCCACTGTCACCTTGGGAAAGAATCCTAAAGTTTATAGCCACTAATGTCACCAACGGGAACACATATACCTGGGGAAACAGTCTACGATCCGATATACACGCAAGGGTAGAGTAACAAGCTCAATCCCCTTGAAGGCTCTTTGACATAATCTAAGGTTTACCGACAAGTGACCCCAAGCTCCTCGACAATGGTCTATCCGAGGTTTACCGTTTTTAATACGTGCACATCTTCTATCGTTTCCAATGAGATAGATATGATTACCTCACTGGTTCGGATATGATCTCGTGCTTGACTCCTTAAGAAGGAGCTTCCCAGAGCATACATGCTACAATTGGATTTTTCTACCGCAAGATTTACTACTTGTTTGTTTGAACTGCCTTGGAAATTTAGTTACAACCTATTCCAAGGCACTAGCCTAAGCTATATTGGTGGAAAGAGCCCTAGAAAATGTAAAAATTACTAGATTAATTTTATTAAGCACTGTGTTATTTGCGCTGTTATTACTCAAAGGGTAATGGATTTGAAACCAATGGTGTTTTGACCTGACCCAAAACTGAATGCAATTGAATATGACAATGTAATATTTTCAATTCGATGAATCCTAATTAAAGTAAGGAGAGAGGTTCCATTCACTTTCAACAATGAAAAATTGATAAATAAGAGAAAATATAACAAATTCTCTAATGCACTAATTTCATCAAGAAAAACTAATGCTTTTTCAATTTCAATTTTTTATTTTTGTGTTTTTAAATCAAGCATAAAAACATGCAAATTCAAATCAAAGAAACTGATCTAAATCTACAATTGATTTTTCCAGAATGTAAACTATGCAGTTGTAATCTATGCACAATTCACTTGAAAAGTATGCAAATGTAATCTATGCACATTTTTCATTCATATTCTGAAAATGAGAATTCTAATTATGCAAATGTGATCTATGCAAGAAAATTCTCAGACACAAGATGATTCTAATGTAATCTAAATAACCAATCAAGTGTAAGTAAAGAAAATTGGGTGAGAATTCCAAAGGTCAAAATATAAAAACACTCAAAGGCGATTAACACTCGGACACAATTAAAACAAAAGCAAAAAGATGCAAAATTGTTAAGAGACTAAGACAAATCTCGAAGTAATGACCAAAGGAAATCACATTAAGAATTTATCAAAAAAGAGACTCAAAACACCCAATTAACTTAACGGAGATCGATGAGACTGTAAAAGTTGTTGAAAAGAAATTCAAACATAAGATTTTGACAGTCAAAACAAGTTGGGGCAAACACAAAGAATCTGGTAATCTGGATCCTAAAAAGAGAATTTTTAATTTTCAAAAATTTTCCACAAGTCCGCAGGTTCTAATGGAGAACAGTGCGGTACCGCACTGTTCTGAACTACAAACTGCGGAGGTTGCCGCACTATTTTCAAATGAAAACCACGGAGGCCAAGAAAAGTACAGAAAAATAAAAATTCAGATTTGCTTTTCAGGGATTTTGATAAGTTATCTACCCAACCCAGTTTCTAGACTAATCAAAATCAGAAGACTCTTAAGACTCAAACTGAAAATAAAAAAGGAAAACTATGTTCATATGCTCCCCAGTGGAGTCGCCATTTTGTTATGCGGATAAATCCTTCTTGCGGACAACAGTGATCTCCCTAGTATCCTATGGATATCTAGAAACAAACAGACAAATGTAGACCATTTTCTCTAGACCATTATACTTATGAAATATTAATTAACTATGGAGAGATTCTCCTACCTGAAATCCAACGCTTATTCGATCTTCAATCCAGTCGCTCCAGAAGATATTGATCCAACATGTAATATCTGCAGTCAAAGACAAGCGAAAGGGATCAAAAGCATCTACAAGATATGATAATTCAAAAGCAATAATCTATCTTAGTGATCAAGGAATCCAAGAATTAAATTATTCAAAAGATACATGAACAACTTAATGAGAAAATAGAATCCATTTGTATTAACTTTGAATGAAAAGAAGAAACCTTACAACTTTGACGCCTTGATGTTTGTACAGGTTCTTTCGGAGTCCCGAACAGCCATTTTCCTCAGTTTGACAAGATTCCAACTCTCTGAATTAGCATGAAGCTATGGTGATGAGTATGTAATCTTTCTCATGCCAATGATGCCAAATGTGGAGAGTATAATTTCTTCGGCAATTCACCTCAAAACTACCAAGTTCTAAGTACCATCTCCAGTCTACTAAGTACCCTTGAGACTGAAACATGATCTCATTTTATAGCAGAGGGGAGGTAGTTTCAGTTCCAACAATGAAGGGATAAAGTCCTCTGTCAAAGGGATTTTAGTTCCAAAAACCAAGGGATAGCTCCATTAATGAAGGGATAAAGGTTCATGAATAGAAGGGGGGAAGTTCGACCAGATAATGATTCTAGAAGCCTCCAGTTGGGAGAATATTCGACCAGTTGGAATTCTAGAATTTACTTTTTCTTTTATTTTACCTTTTACGGGGGTCCGCAGTTTTAATGAGCAGAACGTGCGGGATGTGCCGCAGGTTTTAGAGCAATAAACTGCGGTACCGCAGGAAATGACTAGGAAAAGTGCGGAGTTAGGCTTTTTAGGGTTTTAATGAGCTTTTTCCCAATTCCAAGACTTGATTTAGGAACTTTGGGGTTTTTGACTTCTAAGGGAGCATGATATAGGTGGTGATAGACTCATATGAACAGCTAAATGTCATGGTGAAAAATTTTAGTGTAACACCTTCCAAACTTGATTCTTTGCGGCTTCTTCAAATGATCCAGGGTTAGATTATACAATTGTACTCATGGCTGCTAGGTACTCTTTGTACCTATTCGGCTTCTTACTTTCACGAAATGTCCCCCTTGGGGCAATATGTTTCTCGACATCTTCGAGAGTGTCCCTGTGCCATGAGGGTCTCCTTTTATTAGAAGGAGGTGGATCAATAGGATCCATCGGTCCTTCAACATCAGGCATAGGTTCATCCTTCGGCTCTTCTTGTTTCCCTGCTTCTTCTTCTTCTTCTTTGTATTCCTTTGAACTAGGAAGATTTCTTACTTTCTTGAGGGCAACATCTTCATCGAAGGTGACATCATGGCATATCTCCAATTCTTTATGACCAGACACATAGATTCTATATGCCTTCGAGGTTTCATTGTAGCCCACAAACATTCCTTTCTTTCCGGAAGCAGCCAACTTGCTTCTCTTTTCTTTCAGCACATGAAAATAAACAGGACTTCGAAAAACTCTAAGGTGGGAGACATCAGGCTTCTTACCAGAGAAGACTTCCTCGGGAGTTTTGAGTCCAAAGTGGAATGTGGGCATCTATTTTGAACATACACAACAGTGTTCGCAGCTTCTTCCCATAGAAACTTCGAAAGACCTTGGTCATATAGCATGACACGAGCAACTTCCACAATTGTCCTGTTCTTTCTTTCAGCAACACCATTTTGCTCAGGAGTATACACAGTTGTGGTCTCCCTCTTAATGCCAGCTTCCCTGCAAATGTCATTGAATTAATTTGACTCATACTCAGCCCCATTATCGGTCCTTAAAATTTTGATTTTCTTCCCGGTTTGATTTTCAACCAAGGTCTTGAAGGTACAAATCCATTTGAATGCTTTGTCCTTCTTCTTCAAGAAATATATCCTGGTTTTGCGAGAGAAGTCATCTATAAAAGTCATGTAATAGGAACATCCTCCCAAGGATGTTACCGGCAGCATACTAGATAGATCAGAATGTCTCAATTGCAAGATATCCGATGTCTTTGTGACACTTGAGGGGAATGGTCCCCTGGTATGCTTCCCTTCGGTACAACCTTGACATATACGTTCATGATCATCTTTAAACTCGGGCATCCCTGTCACCACCTTCCTTGCTTCGGGAAGGGCTTTGTAATGAAGGTGTGCAAACCTCCTGTGCCATAGCTCGGTTTGAAGAGTTGTATCACATGACATGGTCCCCAACGGACTTCCTCCAACCTGATAGAGTGTATCAACTATAAAACCAATAGTAAGACCTTCTTTGAAGTTCTTCTTTCGGATGCGTACCTTTCCATCAATGTATGCCACCTTGAATCCTTTGTCTTCCATTGCCGAAATGGACATAAGGTTCTTCTTCAAATCAGATACGTACAACACATCTTGTAAGCGGAGGACTTGACCTTGAGATAAATGAAGGGTCAGAGTCCCTGTCCCTTTCATGGGGTAGGTGGCATTATCTCCAAGGATAATTTCTAAATTAGTATCATTCTCAATCAAATCAAAGAGGGCTTCTTTATAACCAGTGAGGTGCCTTGAAGCACCATGATCAATAAACCAGACATCTAGGGTGTCGGGAGGAGATGCAACAGAGATGGCAGATACACGAATATATTCATTTTTCTTATTATCAACAACATTGCACTCATCGTACCTGGAATTCCTTGACCTCTTGAAAGGTTGGCCATTTCCACTTTGATCAGAGGGAGCCTTCCTCTTTCCTTTGAACTTGTTGTTCCTTTGATTGCCATTCCCCCTGAAGTTGTTGTTGTCATCATCCCTCAGAGAGTCCCTTCTATTGAGGCACTCTCTTGCATAGTGACCAGTCTTGTTACAAGTGTAACATCTCCCCTTTCTTCCTTTGAGCCCCGCTCTTCCATGGTTTTGATTTCTTGGGCCACCATGGTTCTTCTTCTTTGCATCAGCGGTGAAGGTAGTAGGGTCACCTCCATTTCCATTAGAGGGATGGTCTCTCTCCATCATTCTTGTCTCCTCTTGAGTGCATCTCGCTAGCAATTCATCAAAATCAGGAATCACATTATTATTAAGAATCGTAGTATTAAATACATACCAGTCTCGGGGAAGTCCTCCAAGAGCAATGAGGACGAGCTCCCGATCAGCTACTTCTCCTCCTCTGGCAAGGAGATCATTCCTGATTTCTGTGAGCCTCATAATATATGATTGGATGGATTCATCTTTGCCCTTCTTGATATTCTTCAACTTGTTCTTGAAGAAAAGAACTTGATTAGCATTGCTATCCCTGAACATGCTAACCAACTTATTGTACATCTCTTTAGATGTGCCCAGCTCGGAGATGTAAGCAACCAAGTGATTATGTATTGAATCCCTGATAATCATCTTTGCTTTGATTTCCCCTTTTCTATACTTCGCCTTTGAGGCAACTGGTGCATTTGATGGAGGCTCATGGATCTTCCCCTGCACATAATCCATGACATCTTGATCTTCCAAAACCAAATCCAAAGACATCTTCCATGCATGATAATCAGACTTGTCAATCAACTTATCATCAGACTTGAAACACTTGTATGTGGAGGCCATTGATCCTTGATAAGACTTCTTCTTCGGTGATTGCTTTTCACACTATCTTGGGCTTTGTCTTCACCTCAGCTCTAACACCATGTTAAATTTAGATAACCATGGTATGTTCTATGCTTAAACGCAGTTTTACTTCAATCTTCTCTTAAGACCCAATTCAGATTCAGCAATCACATAAACTTGAAAGTAAAATGTTGATAGAACATAAAAATAGATCAACAGAAGACAAGCCAAATAATGTATCATAATTTGTAATTCTCCTTGTCCAGCAAATGGATAGATAAATGTTTGTTACAATAGTCAACAAGATGCCCTAGCCAGCAAAGTCTTGAGTTGGTCAAACCAACTTCTCCAACACCCAAATCAACCTTTCTCCATGTGTCACACACACCCCTCAAAGACAACTCCAAAAAGTCAAAGCAAGTCAACCCAAAATGGTCAATGCAAAATTCAACGCTGCAGTTAACGGACAACAGTGAAAGCTGCAGTCAACGAACAGTAGTCAAAGTCTATGCTTCTCCTCAATTTTTGTGCCCTCCAATGCGGCCTCAAGAAATCAGATTTTCTGTGCAAAAATCGAAGTCAAAATCCAAGAGTTGACCCAAAGTCAATGCTGTCCAGAAACCCTAAAAATAGTCTGAAAATTACAACGACTTCTTCAGGTTCAGATTCACACGTGTGAGGGAAGGAAGCCTCTCGTAGGCCGTACAAACCAATCAGATCACAAGTAGAATGTGTGATGAGATGATGATGAAATGAGCATCATCTCTGTCCAATTTATATCCATCAATGAGGGTGTGTGACACATCTGTTGGGCTTGTGAGCGTACATTACAAATCTGGTCGACTTTGCACATGTGTGAAAAATAAAATCAAAATATATGTTCTGCTCATCCAAACAAGATGATCTTTAGATCAATCTTGCACCTCTCCGAAAGAGGAATCCAACAAAAATATATCTTCATCATATGAACAGTGCAAAATGGAGTTTGGACCTAGTTGCCCAAAATTAACATTATTATTCAAGGTGAACAATGATTCTCTAATAATACAACAAATCTCTCGGGCAACATCACTTTAATACAAAGGCAATGTTACAAAAACTTCCTATAGTTACGCAATTGTCTGAATGGTAAAACAAAGCGTATTGAGGTTAATTACATTTACAAATTCTTTTAATTGTTGTCATTTTTTTTATCAGAATGAAAAAACAAACTCAGATTATATTATATAAATCAAAGTTTACATAGACTGTAGTTACAAATTGCCATATGTCATTATATGCATCAGGGTTGCAGGGGAGCAACTCCTCCCCCTCGACCCCGTAAGCAAAATTTTTGCTCCCTAGCCTTTTTTGCATTTTTTTTTTGCAGTAACATTCCAAATGCAATTTTTTTCAAAGAAACAAATAATTTTTGAGTGGGGCAGCCTAATGATCAAGCCTATGGCCCTAATATTGATATGCGATTCATGGTAATGTTAAATTCTTAAAGTAAAGGTGACATTATCCTTAATCTTCATTTTCATCCTTTTACTTAAATTTCTAACATTACCGTGTAATGACTCAAGATGTTTGGGAGTGGTTCCGACCTCATTGGATTTCATATGGAGAAAGTAGAATTTTAGATCTCATTCAAAATCCAGTAGACTTGTCAGTTTTTCAGGATTGGGGGGTTGCAATGTTTCCATTGGATTTTGTCATGTATTAAGTGGAACTCGTATTTAATCAAGAGTACCAATTCCTCTATGTACCTTGATGTTAGTGACATTGGTTGTTGAACTCCTCTATCGTGACCCTCCTAAAAATGTACCCATCACTTGACTTGACATGCTATGCTTTTTCTATCTTATGTTAATGCTTAGAGGGTGATATTAATGATATAGATCCCTATACAGATCCAAAGGTAATGACAAAGATACTTCTGGATATTAATGCTTAGAGGGTGATATTAATGACAAAGATCCTGATTTTCCAAAAAGACTAAAAAATTAGAAATTTCTCGTTGCAACAAGAGGCCCAAGCATTAGTAATAGATAATAGATTTACTTGTCTTTTCTAGTTTCTAGTAGTTTTTATAACTATTGACTCTTATGATATTTTTTGTAAATAATATATGACAATTTAAGTTTTAAGTTTGAAGTTGGCAATTATAACTCATTGGTAATGAATTATGAATATGACGCTTCGTGAAAGTTGAAAGTTGTTTCATTTCATGTTAGATATTTTTTGTTGTAATGGTTACACTTAGCTTACAAGTACAACTTTGGTTATCAATGATGACAAATGTTATATATTGAATTTTGAAAGGTTGAAACTTTAAGATTGATGAATCATGAGACTCAATATGTTGTATGTTACTAACTTGTGGATGTGGTTGATGAAGATTATAACTTCTAGATGATTGATGTTATATGGTTCAATGTATGTTTTTATGTTTTTTATATCTAATTCATCATTCTACATGCTTTTGTTGACATATATGCATACAAATATAAAAAATATATATTATATAAAAATACACTCCCCGATTCGCTCTCGAACTGGGAGCTTCTGAAAATTTCATTCCTGCATCCTGCTCCTCGTTTTCGCTCCCGCTCCCAAGTAACCTTGATATGCATACAATCAACAATTACAGATCATAAACAAAGTATCCTATAAAAAAGAAACAACATCAGGATTGTCATTTTTAACAATGAATTCCTAGTCTAAAGGCATCGTTATAATATATCTGGAAATGAGATGTTGAATTCACTTTCTAGTTGTGAACAAATCTGAGGACAATTCCACCAACCCTTGTTTATTTCATTCTGTATTGAGCTCGCTTGCATAGCACACGACTGCCCTCGAATACCTTGAAGAGAATATCATCGTCTACCATGAAGACCCTTCTTTAAGTCAATATCATAAGTCGTGGCCTGCCAACTTGCTAAACAGGTCTATGAACCAACATAGCTTCTTAAGTTTTGGAATTTCAAGTGCCAATTAGCAGATTCTTTGCTGCTTTTCCATTCTGATTTTCGAGATTCGTGCCCCAGAAGAAAAAATTTCTGAATGCTCCAAGGCAGGGGCTAGACCAACAAATCAGAGACGATTCTCTAGGACACATGTTTGATTCTCGTATCCATCGTGTCCTGGAACATGGGATTCGAAGGGCACACGAATCTTAAGATTGTGTCCCGATTTCGGGACACGCATCCCAGAGAAATGTGTGTCGCGTGACCTTTAAAGCCCGATTTGGGCTCATTTATCGCTCATTCTTGAGTGTCTCTCTTGCTGTGGATGTGTGGGAGCTTCTAACAAAGGGTTTGAGAGCATTTTAGAGGCGATTCAAGCAACAAGTAAGTGCATTTTGCCTCTATTTTTTTTGCATTTTTGCTACAACAGTTTGCATGTCCATTCTTTTTACAAATTTGTGCATTTTTTCTTTATTTTTTTACATCATTCATGGCTCAATCAAGGGCTTCAGGGAAGGGGCAAAGGAAGGGGAAGAATGTCCCCATTGGTGATGCCCCTCCTGTTCCAGTTTCATCAGGGTCTGCAAGTGTTCCCTCTATTGGAAGTGGGGTTGCAACAACAACTTTAAATATTAAGGTCAAAATGAATTTAGAAAGACAACAGATTCAGGAAAAAAAATGTCCCTTGTGGAAGTATGTCACAAGAGATCAAGGGCCAAACAACACGTTGAAGGGAGGAGGAGACAGTGTTGCTTGGAAATGCAACTATTTCAACAGTCATTTCAAGAGCACTTATTACCGTGTGAAAGCTCATTTTTTTGCCTTACTAGGTTGTGGAATTGTATCATGTACACAGGTGTCTTTAGCTATAAGAGGAAAGAAATGGAAAAAGAAGCCAATGTTGGTGTGGCAAAAGTGGTTGCATCATCTAAAAAAGCAAGAATGATGATCCCCTTCCATTTTTAAGGAAGAGCAACAACAAATTTCCATTTGAGAGTTCTGGTGGGGGTGTGGGTCAAGCAACAAAAAGAATGTAATATCCCCAAAGGGAGATAACCAGTAATAAACAGAAATATGCCAGACAGATATAGAAAACACAATGCTGAACCAGATCATGGAACCAATACACATAGAATGCCAGAAAACTGAGCCATTTTATTAATCTGAAAGTACATAGAGAGGAGTACAGGAAAATTAGAATAGATGCACCTATCCTTGCCCTAGGCAAGTGGAGGCCCTCTCAGACAAATGATGGCTGCAACAAGGACAGCGTCCTAGCTGGCTGAAGACTGCTCTGAAGACTGAAGCTGGACACCAAAAGATAGCTGATATCAATACTCCAAACCCTCACCAATGAAAACGATGTCTCTGCTAGTGACAGCGCTGGAACAGATGTGGTGCTGGTCACCAAAACCCTCCAGATGAAAAGCTCAGCTCCTCAAGGCCAAAAACGCTGTCAAGCCCTGATCACATGACCCTGCTCATCAGATCAGCGTCCTCCCAGATGGATCAGCGTCCTATATGCTCAGATCTGCTGGATCTGAAGTCTACAATCTAGATCTGTGTCCTGCCCCTCCAGATCTGCGTCCTCCTATATCAGATCTACTGCTCTCTCCTCAGATCTATGCTAGATCTGACAATATCTCTTCAGATCTGCAACCTGCAAGGCTGGATCTGATGTTATCTCTTCAGATCTAGGCTGGATCTGCCAATATCTCCTCAGATCTGTAATCTCCCAAGCTGGATCTAATGCTATCTCCTCAGATCTGCCACCTAGAGAACCAGATCTGCAAATATCTGCTCAGATCTACAATCCCCAAGGCTGGATCTATCAATGTGCCTTCGGATCTGCGTCCTCCTCTTCCTACTGGAACAGCGTCCTCACTCCCAGACTGATCTGCGTCCTTCCTCCTCCTGGTACAGCGTTTTCCCTGCTCAGATCTGGACTGCGTCCTCCCTGGAACAGCGTCCTCACTCTCCAAGGCTGATCAGCGTCCTCTTTCTCCTGGAACAACGTCCTCTTCTTCTCAGATCTGCGCAGCCATGAGAGGCTTCTTCCTCTCCAATTCTCCTGCTGAAGATGCTACCAAGTCCCACTGAAACTGAAGGGTGTTACTCAGAAAATAACCTTACTAGGGCGGGCACTCGAAGTCCCCCGAAGCTAAGGGTGAAACCAGAAATAACCTTACCAGGGCAGGCACTCGAAGTCCCACGAGGCTAAGGGTGAGATCTCCGACCGGAGACACTCGTGCACTAAACAGTGCTGCAGACCGACTAAACAACCGGCGTGCTGAAGCAGACAAAAGTCTAGCTCTCAATATCAATATCAAAATATGCATGTCCAAATGAGGTGAGAACCCCTCCTTTTATAATGCCAAACTCCCTCCAAAACTTAACTGCGTCCTTACTCTCCTTTGACCTGCGCAGTTCACCTTGGGTCAGCTTGATGCCTCCCCATCATACTCATGTGGACCCCCAAGGCCCCCTCTCTAAGTTATAACGTCAATCAACTAGGAAAAGAACACTTTATTTATAAAGTGAGGTGACTAAAGTGAGGTGACCCCTCTTATTTCTCCCTTTATTTATTATTTCTAGCTAAAGCGGCAAAATAAAGCAAAAATGAAATATTCCAATTAGCAAAGCTAATTGGGAATATTACAGTCTCCCCCGGCAAAACGTTGCTTGTCCTCAAGCAGCTGAAGTGATGGATGCTGTAAAGTCTGCTCGCTCTCCCAAGTGGCATCCTCATCCGGCAAAAATTGCTTGTTCTCAAGCAATGCTTGAACAAGCCTACTCTCTAGCTGATGCTCCCTGCCAATACTGCAAAATGTGCCTGGGTCCCACTGAAACCTCTCTGTCTCCTGCATCACCCTGCTACGAAGGGATATCCCAATGCCAGGATCCCAAACTGGCCTCTCATGGTACCAGCCAATCAATAGTCCTCCCGGATCCCATCGCCACTGTGGCCAATAATCGCACAAGTCCCGTGACTCGAACTGCTCACTGCCCCTGGCTATGACTAAAGACCATGACCGCTGCTGCTCTGCATCTATGACTGTGTAAGCTGGCCCATCAACTGTGAACCAACTCGTCACCTCTCTCCAATCAAGGCATGGAGTCGAAAATATAATGAGGAATATCTCCCTCTTGTGGATCCTCCATCTCCAAGCAATCACCCAGACAAAATGAGCCACCTCCCAACAAGGCAACTCCTGAAAATCTCCTTCCACCTCAAGCTCTGGTAATGAAGGTGGGCTGAAAATATGCACTTGGCAAGCATCATAGCTTACCCCATGCTGTCCTTCTCTCCACTCATGACAAGCGTAGAGTCTATGCTGATCCTGGGCTGCAAAATTATTGCCCTCCAATGGCAAAGTGAAAAACCATCCATCATAGAAGGTTCCTCTATCAATGAAGAACAAGCTGGCCCAAAACAAACCATCCATGAAGAATATGACATGGTCATCATGGATCACCCTAATGAGATGTTTGCTGACAGTTCTACATGAGGATACATAATGCAAACAATCTCTCACAAGGATACAACGTAGTCTCATCCACTGCAACTCCAGAAAATTACATGGCAAGCAATGTACAAGATTCATCACATCTACTAATGGATAGTAAATGGCTGAATATGACAACAACAGAAGGCCAAACACTTGCCCATAGCTGTACAATGGATGTATATCAATCTCATGGCCCACCTCAAAAGAGAACACATATGTAGTAGTGGTGGCCATGCCTCCTCCCTTGCTCCTATTAGAACATGTAGTGCAGAAAATACTCAAAGGCACATTCAGCTCATGTGTCTCTCTCATAATCAAGCCTCCCATACAAATCTGATCTATATCAGCAAATGGAGACATGATCAGCAACAAAATGAAGGAAACGCTGAAGGTTACATGTGATGAAAAGAGGTACCAACAGCTGCCCCAACAAGTACAGCGCAGTTTTACAAGTTGCTGCTTGATAAGAGTACAAGGCAAAATGTTCATGTCAAACATGCATGTCTTCATATAATACATGATATAGTGCTGCAAATGAACATACATGAGGTGATAAAACACTTTCCCAAAGCCACAAAAGATATGGTTGCCTCCATCATGTAGATTGGCCCAATAAAACTCACGGAGCAACATGACAAGCTTGCCCCCTTGTGAAGCAATGCACTGCATAGGAATGGCAAGAGTGTGCAAATCAATGAATGTATAGGCAAACTCCTCACCATATGCTGGAAGTAAGATGGTACATGGATCCATAAATGAGTCCTCCATATTGTTCTGGCCTGCTATGAAGAAGAATGAACCATGTGCTACAGGAAGATAATCCTCCTTATGCTTGGAAATCCAAGTTAAGAAGAATATGCCATAGTGATAAATGTCTCTATCATCATTACCTCCTCTTTGTTCATCAAGTGCAACAAATATGAAGTGATCCTGGGACTTATGGGTTATAGATCCACCATATCTCTGCTGCGCACACTTCATCCATAATGTCCTGATCCCAGGTGACAACGCTGTGAGCTCATGCAAATAAGCTCCTGTCAATACAAGACTCTGTTCTTTGACATGCCCCTTGTCAAAGGCTTCTCCAATAATGCTACAACAAGTGCGGAATACTTTCCAAGATGGAAGTGCTTCCAAGCCATCCTCAAGGATCAAAGGGATAGTGCCATCCCCTCTTCCTCCATCATACAACTCATGTGATGAAGACACAATGAATGATAGGAGTAACACATCAACACCATGCATCCATACTCTACGCTGCTCAATGATGCAAGTATCCATACATCTTTTCCCCATCCTCCTACTCTTAAGAAGAGTGTTTGCCAAGTGATGGCCAAACTCTTTCAAGAGTAACCAGCGCAGCCAAGCCTCCTGTTGCCTTGTGTCATAGATCTGCAAGTAGCCCCCTAGCTCCTTGCTCATCAACCGCGTCCACTCAATCACTTGTGGATGCCTTCTTCTTCTCCTCATCCTGGTATTCCTCCCATGAGGGCTACCATCCTCCCAAATCAAGTTTCTGAATTTGCACTCCATGGGATCTTGAAATATAAACTTCTCAGGGATCAATGAGACCCTATCAAGAATCAAATAGGTGGTAGGCAAAAACCTCCCATCATGATGTGTATGGCTCAAGGGATGTCCAACACAAGCATGAGAGATGTTATCCATCCGAAGATGTCCTCCATCTTCTATCTGCTCTTGTGAGAAGGGAACCAAATCATTGTGTTCCATAGCCCGCTCCATCGAGTACCAACTCAAAATCTCTCTCCATCCAATCTCAACATATGGATGCTGTACCCTATACAACTCTGATCGTCTCATACCGCTATCCAAGTCAACATATGAGATCTGACTAGGTGGCTCTGCCTCTCTCTCTCCAACGGGAAGAGATGACTCAACAGCACCGCCAGTCCCATCCATGCATACCTGGAGGGGAATGATCTGACGCTCCAATGCGCCCTCTGGTTGTACCATCAGGGAATCCAGCTGTTCCCCAATGCTGACCAACTTGGCCGCCGACTTGGCACAAGTCGTTCTCATACCCTCCAGCTCCTGGTCTTGCAACAAAATGGTCTCCCGTACTGACGCGGCCTTCTCTCTCAAAACTCGAAGGTCCGTCCGAAGCCGATGATATTCGCTGTCTGCGACCATCATCCGATACCTCTGTATCTCCTAGTGCCTCATCAATAGTGGATATATCCCCTGATATCTCGCCCATCTGTTGTGTGCTACTACCACCCGAAGACTCGGACGTAGCTCCAGTCATCACCTCAGTGGATGGCTCTACCGGGGTAGGCTCTACCTCCTCCACTATGATATCAACCGGCACGGTCAAGGATGTCTCCAATGAGGGTGAATCCTGTGTCACACTAGGTGTAACCTCAGACTCCCTGCAATCCTGTGTGTCCTCATCCTCCAAGTGTGAGGTAACCATTTTAATGGTTTTCCTCCCCGATACTTGGTCAAGCTGGAAAGAGGTATCCAACTTGTCCACTGTGCGCTGTAAGCCCCTATCATGTGAGTGCTTGTTCCCTCTGCGAAAGTTGTGAGGTCTACTATCACGCTGGAGCTGAACATAATCTCTACTCGCGGTGCGGTGGTAGTCTCCACCATGACGATGCCGGTGCCCCTGGTGTTGATCATAGAGTCTAATGCCATACCGGTACAGGATATATCTCTCGAAGGGGAAAGCATCCATGAATCCCTGTCCGAAAGCCTGATACTCTGCAAGAATGTCAGCCATCCGAGCTGGTTCTACCTCTCGCTGTACTGCTATTCCTGTGTCCTCTGGCAAGAATGTGGGCATAGTGGGACGTGTGGGTGTACATGACTCCCTATGCCGAGTGGCATCATGCCGAACGATCTGAAAACCCCTAGGGAGTTCTCTCTGCCTGCTCTCTACGGCTGCGAGCCTCTGTGACACATCCTGCATGTGATGGATGAGTGCATCCAACTTCTCAGCTATGTCTGCCATCGGATTCCGCTGCTCTGTCTCCCTCACAGGCTCCACAGAAACTGCACGGCTGCTGCAAAACCATACCGCTGCTTAACTTTGACCTCCGATTTACCCATTGGAAACTACTCAGAAAATTCTAAGGATTTGGGAAGGTGATCCTTGTCCAAAACCCAGAAAAACCCAGAAAACGTTTTTTCTAATTCCAAACTTCAAAATTTGACCTTTTTATTTTGGCCCTTTTCCCAACTGCGTTTCTGGTATTGCAACTGCTATTGCTCTGTATGATCTCTTTTCTGATGTCATAGACCACAGGCTGAGCCAGAATTATGCTCTGACACCACTGTAATATCCCCAAAGGGAGATAACCAGTAATAAACAGAAATATGCCAGACAGATATAGAAAACACAATGCTGAACCAGATCATGGAACCAATACACATAGAATGCCAGAAAACTGAGCCATTTTATTAATCTGAAAGTACATAGAGAGGAGTACAGGAAAATTAGAATAGATGCACCTATCCTTGCCCTAGGCAAGTGGAGGCCCTCTCAGACAAATGATGGCTGCAACAAGGACAACGTCCTAGCTGGCTGAAGACTGCTCTGAAGACTGAAGCTGGACTGCACTGGAACTATGAGCTGAAGACCAAAAGATAGCTGATATCAATACTCCAAACCCTCACCAATGAAAACGCTGTCGCTGCTAGTGACAGCGCTGGAACAGATGTGGTGCTGGTCACCAAAACCCTCCAGATGAAAAGCTCAGCTCCTCAAGGCCAAAAACGCTGTCAAGCCCTGCTCACATAACCCTGCTCATCAGATCAGCGTCCTCCCAGATGGATCAGCGTCCTATATGCTCAGATCTGCTGGATCTGAAGCCTACAATCCAGATCTGCGTCCTTTCCCTCCAGATCTGCGTCCTCCTATATCAGATCTACTGCTCTCTCCTCAGATCTATGCTAGATCTGACAATATCTCTTCAGATCTGCAACCTGCAAGGCTGGATCTGATGTTATCTCTTCTGATCCAGGCTGGATCTGCCAATATCTCCTCAGATCTGTAATCTCCCAAGCTGGATCTAATGCTATCTCCCCAGATCTGCCACCTACAGAACCAGATCTGCAAATATCTGCTCAGATCTACAATCTCCAAGGCTGGATCTATCAATGTGCCTTCAGATCTGCGTCCTCCTTTTCCTGCTGGAACAGCGTCCTCACTCCCAGACTGATCTGCGTCCTTCCTCCTCCTGGTACAGCGTTTTCCCTGCTCAGATCTGGACTGCGTCCTCCCTGGATCAGCGTCCTCACTCTCCAAGGCTGATCAGCATCCTCTTTCTCCTGGAACAGCGTCCTCTTCTTCTCAGATCTGCGCAGCCACAAGAGGCTTCTTCCTCTCCAATTCTCCTGCTGAAGATGCTACCAAGTCCCACTGAAACTGAAGGGTGCTACTCAGAAAATAACCTTACTAGGGCGGGCACTCGAAGTCCCCCGAAGCTAAGGGTGAAACCAGAAATAACCTTACCAGGGCAGGCACTCGAAGTCCCCGAGGCTAAGGGTGAGATCTCCGACCGGAGACACTCGTGCACTAAACAGTGCTGCAGACCGACTAAACAACCGGCGTGCTGAAGCAGACAAAAGTCTAGCTCTCAATATCAATATCAAAATATGCATGTCCAAATGAGGTGAGAACCCCACCTTTTATAATGCTAAACTCCCTCCAAAACCTTAACTGCGCAGTTAACCTTGGGTTAGCTTGATGCCTCCCCATCATGCTCATGTGGACCCCCAAGGCCCCCTCTCTAAGTTATAACGTCAATCAACTAGGAAAAGAACACTTTATTTATAAAGTGAGGTGACTAAAGTGAGGCGACCCCTCTTATTTCTCACTTTATTTATTATTTCTAGCTAAAGCGGCAAAATAAAGCAAAAATGAAATATTCCAATTAGCAAAGCTAATTGGGAATATTACAAAGAAAGGCGGTGGCACTTGGTCCAATGGACAAGATTTTTCAGAAAGAGAGATGGGAAGAGTTTGATCTCACCATTGCATTCTTTTTCTATTAGAACTTCATATCCTTTAATGTTGCACGCTCACCTTTATTTCTTAAGATGTGTTGAGGTCTAACACAAGGGGCTCCATCAAGGTATGTGCCTCTTGGGTTAGAGAAGCTTATAACCACATTGTTGACTAAGGCAAAGAAAGAGGTGGACAAAATGCTTGAGCCTATTAAATCAACATGGCCAACATCTGGGGTTAATATTGTTTCTGATGGATGGACAGATCCAACACATCACCCACTCATCAACTTCATGGTGTCTTCCATGAATGGATCAGCTTTCTTGAAATCAGGGGATGCACTTGGACAATACAAGGATGCACAATATATTGGTGAGTTGTTCATTAAAGTTATTGAAGATGTAGGTGTCGATTCTTGTGTGCAAATCATTACAAACAATGCACCTGTTTGCAAGGCTGCTGACATGATTGTGGAAGCTAAATACACACAAGTATTTTGGACACGTTGCATTGTCGATTCCTTGAATTTAGCATTTAAATCTATTGCTTCTGATGTGCCTTGGATTGGAAGTATTACTGAGAATGCATGGCATATCCGCAACTTTGTACAAAATCATACAAATGCCCTCACAATCTACAAGGAGTACACCCATCTATCATTGTTGAAGATTGCAGATACATGACTTGCCTTATCATTCATCATGTTGAAGAGGTTGAGGGAGGTCAAGTCCGCTTTTGGGGCCATGGTTATTTTAGAGTTTTGGTATTTTTGGAGAAAGACAGATCAAGTAGCTTCAAAAAGAGTCAAGGACATAGTGTTAGATGATGCTTGGTGGGAGAGGGTAGATCTCACTATCAAAATCATGGACCCTATCATTGCTTTGCTACAATTTGCAGATACAGACCAACCCATCATAAGAGAGGTTTATGAGGGATGGGATTCCATGATTGAGTCTGCGAGGACCATTATTTTATAGAGTGAGTGCCCTGAGTATGAGACATCATCAGAGGCCTTCTTTACCACCATACAAGATATTCTTGTCAGCAGATGGGACAAGAATTGTACACCTTTGCATTGTTTGACTTGCTCATTGAACCCAAAATACTACAACCATGAGTGGCTGAATGGTGGACCTTCCCGCAGATTCCCTCCTTACATGGTTGGTGAAATTTCATAGAGGAGGAAGGAGGCATTGAGGAGGATATTTCAAGATGGAGCATCCCTTGATGAGGTGGAGGATGCCTTTGTGAAGTTTTCCACTGGCACTAGGCGATTTGCAGGCTATGATGTGATTAGAGACAGGAGGCTTAGAAGCCCTATTCTTGATGGACAACTCATGGGGCAACAAGTCCTCTACAACAGTTAGCCATGAGGCTCCTATTTCAGGTGACTTCATCCTCTTGTTGCGAGAGGAATTGGAACACACGAGAATTTGTATAGTGTCAGGAAGACCAAGCTTGAGCAATCCAGGGTGAAGACAATGGTGTATGTGCACACCAACCTTTGTCTTATTTACAGGCAGAGGGATGAGTGGTTGAAGGGAAATACAAAGATGTGGGATGTCTTTCCTGATGATATGGGTTTGGACAACAGTGCTGAGTTGGCATTGGCCAACTTGGATCTTAATGACACAGTGCTAGAGCCTCACTTTTGATGATGGTGATACTCTTGAGAGGTCATCCTCCACACCAACAAATGCAGAGATTACATTGGATACAAAGGAGGAGGATGTAGCAGAGGAGAGCAGTGGTGACCATGACAGGGATGCTAATTTTGATGATGATATTGATGATTGATGAGCTACCTACTACCTTCTAGTTGTTTCATATTTGGTATTTCTATTTGCCATTGGCATTGCTACTACCTATGTAGCACGTTTTGATTTTGATGACTTAATGAGAAAACTGCAATTTCTTGCCTTTCTCGTAATGGATCATATTGATGAATCTATCACAATTGTAGTTGTATGCATAATGTTACTTTGTAAAACTTACAAATTTTAAATTTACAATGTAGAATCTAGATTTATGTCTGAATTTGTATCATGAATGAAAATTTGTGTTAGAAATATCTATTTAGTATTAATTTTTAATTTTTAATATATATATATATATATATATATATATATATATAACATGTCCTACGTGTCGTGTTCTGGGAGATCTACGAGCCTGTGTCAGACACTCGAATTTTTGTGTCCTGCATGTCTCGTGTCCTGTTGTCCCCGTGTGAGGTGACTTAGTTCACAAGTAAGAGTTATTCCGTCAATGAAAAACTCATGCAGATTACTCACCACAAAGATGACACATGGACATTTCTCCAGAGTGTCACCCTATAAGACACGTGAAATCCACCAAGCATGAGATGCACCCACAGAACCTGAAACAGGGGTGTCTATCTCTGAACTGGAACGGTGTTTTTCTTCAGACTTTTGACTACGTCAAAGCCACCATGCCCTCCAATTTTTGGTTTGCGTTCATCTTGAAATCAATCTGATTTACTCACAAGCTGAGATTCAATGATGTCTCTCATTCCATGTTAGATTTATTAGAGTACACATGCGAGAGACAAGGCATATGATTTAAGGTAGAATCTTAATCCAAATTCCATGTCTTTTAATTGCAAAACATAATTTATCTGTAATACAAAATTGTTTCAAAATTAGTCACTGAAGATGTATCATGGATGTTTCATAGATCCAACCTAAAATGGCATAGCTATAATAGCTTTTCTTGCATGTGCCTGTTTTTAAAATTTTAAATCAAACAAAGCACTTGTCAATCTCGAAATCGTCTGTCTCTGCAAAAAGCTAAAATAACTCATCTTTATACCATCTTGCATAAGATTGCTTCATTTGTGCTTAATGGTTGCTTTGGTTTCCTTACCTATTATGCAGCATAAGTGGTGAAAATTCCTGTCTTCAAAAATCTGTACTAAGTTATATATTTTGATGTCATTTAATCTCTTGGAAGGCTATACATTTTATCCAATTTCTTTCTGCTGATGTAGAATGTCAGCTATAGACTTTTACTGCTCGGTTGATAAAATCAAAGGAATAGATGGGAAGGATCGTGTTCTTGTTACTTTTGATGGGAAGTATTTGCCGCATGTTGAGCAGGTAAAAGGCTGATAAAATTTGAGTAAACTTGCCTGATTTCTTTTACACCCATGATTGGATTTCCTAGCTATTATGACCAGAGAAAAGTAGTGACAATAAACTGAAGTCAAAATATTAATTTCTATAGCCAGCAAGTAACGGGAAACTGAAAGTAATTTTTTTAAAGTAAAAACCTATTTCTTTGTTAAAATTGTCTGCTTTTATCACTTAAAGCTGATTCTTTCTATGAAAATATTGCAGAAAACAGAGCACAGTGCTGCAAGGCTGTACAAATAAGGAAGCTTACAAAATCTTGGGTTATCACGCTATTGTCTAGACATCACTTTATGTTGTTTAATATTATGTGCAAGTGTCATACTTATGTAATGCTTTAATGAATGTTCCCTGAGTGGCCAACTGCTGGGCAATCTATTCTTATTGCATATGAAGGCAAGCAAGTTAATAAGCCTGCAAAATGTTGATTGCGATGTGTGTAAAATAGAGAATCGCCTCTCAGTCTCCTCTTTGCCCTTGGTTTTTCTATATCACAAGTTAATGGAACCTAACGAGTGATTTATTGAAGTGTCTTGGAATGTTTAGTTGGGAATGGTGGGAAAAATTAAATTGGTTGGTTTCTTGTTTGTTTAAACTTTAAAACAATGTCCGAGTTTTGTGATAAGAAAGTGCTTCTCATCGCAGAAACATTCTCTAAAAAAAATACATGTAATTTTAATATATATATATATATATATATATATGATTAGTTGTATATTTTTGTTGAAATTTCTTAAAAAGTAAACTGTGAAGTTCAATATTTTGAATAAACACGAAACATTCTCTAAAAAAAATACATGTAATTTTAATATATATATATATATATGATTAGTTGTATATTTTTGTTGAAATTTCTTAAAAAGTAAACTGTGAAGTTCAATATTTTGAATAAACACTCTACTGATCATCAAGAACACATAAAACTGGTAATGAAAACAAAAGAGTACATGAAAAATCAATAATAATGTATTAGTTTATCAGATAAGTAAAATCCATTGAAGAATAATAATGTATTAGTTTATCAGATAAGTAAGATAAGTAATAAAAGATAATGGTAGATTAAGTAAAGTGAAAAGCAATTAACTCAAAAATGTACTCAAAAGTAGACGAAGTTATGATGAAAATAATAAATGAATAAAGCATATTTAATAATAATATTTGAATATTAGTTGTAAATGAATATGATATATTAAATTATTAGTTGTAAATGAAGATGACATATTAAATTATTAACCCTAATACTAGGAGTTAAACCAATTTTAAAAGGCCCATTTTTGGGAGCAACTAGGGGTAAAGGATAAAGAAATAAGAAGAAAACCTTAAGAAATAAGAATAAAACCTTATTTTAGAGGAATTATAATAGCAATGAAAATAAATTATTAAAAGAAAGTGGATTTAAAAAAGATGAGGATTATGATGTTAAATTTGGTTTATTTTTTCTTTTTTTTCTTCTTGAGAGATTTTTAATTTAGAATTAAAATAAAGATAACAATTAGATGTGCTTGTTAATTTGAAATTATTAGGCCTATGATGAGTTATAAAATAGATTTTTATTTTGGATTAAAGGATTATAGTTTGTTTAAATGATTATGTTATGAATATAATTCATAATAAATAGAATAAATATAATAAATGTAGATATCATTTTTGGGATTCAACTGCGTTAAGTAAGTCATTCATGTATGACCATTTCCATGAGAGGTAGTCGCAACTGACTAATTTCTCATGATTTTTGAATAGTCCACTTAGCACTCATTGCATCGGGTGATGCTCACATGGGTGAAGAAGACTAATTTCTCATGATTTTTGAATAGTCCACTTAGCACTCATTGCATCGGGTGATGCTCACATGGGTGAAGAAGTGGGATTGAAACTAGTGAAAAGAATCACATAGCGTCAATCATCACTTCCGGGGCTTGCACCCGGTAACCAGGACTTCCCGGGAGGTCACCCATCCCAGAACTCCTCTGGCTCAAGCGCGCTTAACTGTGGAGTTTTCCCCACAATCAAGTCCACTTAGCTTGCTACCCCATTTGCAAAACCTTTTAGCAAGCATTGTGCCTCATGAACCATTCAAGTAGAGATCCCTTTACTTTGTATTTTAAGTATGAGGGGTTTCGCAGTTGGCATTATATTAGATATCATTTTTGGGATTTGGCTGCTGCTAAGTAAGTCATTTTTGTATGACCATTTCCATGAGAGGTACAGTTTAAATCGATCATTTTCATGATTTTTGAATAGGTCCACTTAGCACTCATCAGACGGTGATGCTCACAGGTGAAGAAGTGGATTGAAATCCAGTGAAAAGAATCACATAGCGTCAATCATCACTTCCGGGGCTTGCACCCGGTAACCAGGACTTCCCGGGAGGTCACCCATCCCAGAACTCCTCTGGCTCAAGCGCGCTTAACTGTGGAGTTTTCCCCACAATCAAGTCCACTTAGCTTGCTACCCCATTTGCAAAAACCTTAGCAAGTATTGTGCCTCAATCCATTCAAGTAGAGATAGTTTTAGGCTTTAAATATGTAAGCCACATGTATTAAGTACTGTACTAACATTTCCTTGGGATTCAATCCAGCAGAAAAAGATAATTACCTAACTGACTCAATTTCCTCATGATTTTTGGACAACGGGAGCATAGGTGAAGAAGTGGGATTGGAAACTAGTGAAAAAGAATCGTTACAGCAATCACTCCGGCTTCTAATTCGTAATCTCAGATTTTAGAGGTCACGACACCATCCCGTAACTCCTCCTCGGCCTGCCGCGCTTAACCGTGGAGTTTTCCCCGTGAGCATCACCCGATGCAATGAGTGCTAAGTGGACTATTCAAAAATCATGAGAAATTAGTCAGTTACGACTACCTCTCATGGAAATGGTCATAGATGAATGACTTACTTAACGCAGTTGAATCCCAAAAATGATATCTAATATAATGCACTGCGGAAACCCCTCATACTTAAAATGTAGATAATAAATAATCTAGATAATGCTTATTTAAATATTCATTAGTTAACTCATGAAAGGCCATTTGCCTAGGTATAAAAGCAGGGCCTCATTGTAACATTTCATTACTTATACATTTTTTATATAATAAATTATTATTACAAATATCTCTTGTGTATTTTACAATTAAAGTCAACAAGCATATAAGTTTTGTTGCTTCAGTGGTATCAAAGCCATGCTGCACAATATAGTCTCACGAGCCTATGAACGTAGTTTACAAGCATATGAACATAGTTTACCGTACAATGTGCCATTTCGTGTAGATCTTGAAGAAATTGAGCAGATCAGAAAAATTCAAGGGAAGCTTCAGTGATTAGAAAAGTCATGTGCAAAAGTTACAACCTGTTTTAAGAAAAGATATGCAGAAATCCATAATAAAGAAGAATATGTTGATGAGAATGATGAATATGAAAAAGAGATCAATCAAGATGGTGGAGAAGACGAAGCAGTAGATGATTATGATAAATTTGATAAAGATCAAAATGTTGTTATATATACGAGGATATTATCTATGTCGGATCTGAGGAAGGAGATTCACAGGTCATAAAATTGAACAACGTGAACAATCTTCAATTGGATCTTATGATTGAAATCTTATATACATATGTTAATATTGGTCTAATTCTAGACATGTGCATGATTGATCCTGATGCACATGAATATCATAAGCATATTGTGACTTGTTCTGGGGCATCCAAGGATGGATCTCTTCGCATTATTCGGCATGGCATTAATGTGAATGAGCAGGTATCGATACAAATAAAAGGAATTACAAGGATTTGGTCCCTAAAAGCTTCATCTGCAAGCAACTACGATAAATATATCATTCTGAGCTTTGTTAATGGGCCTCATGTGCCAGAGAATGACAATGGCAAGAAGGAATGGCGGGGTGTTTTACCTCCGCTGGAAGGAACAAATCCAAGTAAGAAAACACTGGTGTTAGATCTCGACGGAACGTTGGTGCATGCGACTAGGGAGCCCATGCTCGGTGGCTACCATTATTCCATCACCTTCATTGGACGTGAGAGACCTTCATTTTATGTGTTGAAGTGGCTAGGGGTTAGCCGATTGTTGCAGCAGTTGGGCGCCACAGGATTGTATGAAATTGTATTGCTCACCACAACATCCAAAAATTACGCAAATGTTGTGGTGGACGTGCTGTTGTATACATTTCCTGACACAGAAAGCATTCCCAATGATACAAAGGTGAATATAATTCCACCCACCCACCACCTTTCGAATGAGCATTGTTGCAAAGTTGATGGAGTCATGGATGGCGTCAAAGACCAGTTAGTTCTTCAGGGATCGTGACGTCAAGTCCTGACAATCGGTCGGGTATGTAGTCGTAGGTTTGGACGTGCGGTGCAGGCTTGGTTGTGCGGTCAACCAAAATTTAAAAAAAACCCAGAAACGACGTGCCTTTTTTTTAATTTGGGTCATGAATCTTGTGAGTCCGGTTAAGCTCATAACATAGTTAAACATACAATTAAAATAAAAACTAATCTATATATATATATATATATATATTTAAAAAAAAAACGTAAGCAACGTGAAAAAAGTTGTCGGGTTAAGATGAGAGACGCCAAGTTACATATGTCGAAATGATAAACCGCAAGATGAAGACAATTTCCAACATATAGCTTTGTGGACAAAATTTTTGAAGGAAGGGGTAATATTATGAATATAATTCATAATAAATAGAATAAATAGAATAAATATAGATAATAAATAATCTAGATAATGGTTATTTAAATATTCATTAGTTAACTGAAAAGGCATGTCTAAAAGACATACCCAGTCATGAAAGGCCACCTGTCTAGGTGTAAAAGTAGGGCCTCATTGTAACATTTCATCACTTATACATTTTTTATATAATAAATTATTATTACAAATACCTCTTGTGTATTTTACAATTAAAGTCAACAAGCATATCAGTTTTGTTGCTTCAGATTACAATAAAAAAAACTTAGAAATAAATTTAATTTAAACAAAGAAATAAATCAAAGGAGGTGAAAAGAAAAAGAAAGAGAAACTAAAAGATTCATGGAGGGGAAAGAAAGAAGATAGGAAAGACATGAATTCATGTTTTAGGAGTAGGGGAGGTTTATTAGTAAGACGCTGAATGGTGGCCTTCCAAGAATGACTTATTATTTTATATCCCTCATTGTGATCAAAATTATTATGATGTTTTTCAATTTCTAGAACTTCTCTGATGATTTGAGAAGAGTAAAAGTGGGTTGAGGCCAGAATTTTGGTTTTATTAACGCAAATGATGTGTTTAAAATTATGAGTGTTCAATGGTTGTTGATTTAGAGATTTGATTGTGAAAATTGTTAGTAATGTGCTCTTTAAGATAGGATTTAAAAGACATTCCATTTGGACCTATGTATGATTTTTGACATGAGCAAAGAGGAGGCCTTTGAAGTAGAATTCGAATTTGTGTAGCCTTCATCCCCTGTAGAAGCTTTGTTACCAAAATATTTTCCCGAAAACCAAGTCCACACAAAGCTTGTTTTTCCTAAATCTCCCAAGGCAACCTTGGAAGAGGAATACAAATTTTAAGAAGAAATTAAAGGATTATAATTTGATTTAAATTATTACAATAAAGAAACCTAGAAATAAATTTGATTTAAACAAAGAAATAAATCAAGGGAGGTGAAAATAAAGAGAAACTAAAAGATAATAAAGGAGAGGGGGAAAGCAAGAAGATAGGAAATACATGACTTAATGTTCTAAGAGTAGGGGAGGCTTTTTAGCAAGATATTGAATGGTAGCCTTCCAAGAATGACTTAGTTTATAACCCTCCTCGTGATCAAAATTATTAATATGTTTTTCAACTTCTAGAACTTCTGTGATGATTTGAGAAGAGTAATAGGGGGGTGAGGCCAAAATTCCGGTTTTATTAACGCAAATGATGTGTTAAAAATTATTAGTGTTCAATGATTTGCTGATTTAGAGATTTGATTGTGAAAATTGTTAGTAATGTGCTCTTTAAGATGGGATTTAAAAGGCATTCCATTTGGACCTATGTATCATTTTTGACAGGAGCAAAGAGGAGGCCTTTGAAGTAGAATTCAAATTTGTGTAGCCTTCATCTTCTGCCCCTGTAGAAGTTTTGTTCCCAGAATATTTTCCTGACAAGCAAGTCCACACAATGCTGGTTTTTCCTAAATCTCCCAAGGCACCCTTGGAAGAGGAAGACGAGTTTTAAGAAGAAATGGTTCATGAAGTTAAGGAGTAATAGTCCTCTTCCTTTGGATTCCCCATTAGAGAATTGGAGTAGACCAAGATGAAGAACATTCCTCATTTATGTTGAATTTTCCTTAGGCCCTAGATCTGGTCTATGGCTAACCACAAACATAAACACACTAGGAACTCCAACACGCAATACTTTACACAACATAAATCTACAACAGTGAAATCAATATAATACACATAAATATTTGGCTCAAATCTCGACCTTTATTATTCCATTAACAAAGAATCATTAGGGCTCCTGTACCATGGATCATGGCCCCTCATAAAACCCTTTTACAAGACTAGTATACATAGTATACTGTTAGGGCTTGCGATTTGATCCATTAGATTTGCAATCTACCCAACACAACAAGAACAAAATACATGATTTACTTGTTGTATCCCTCCTTTACTTCCAACCCTTTTTGTCCTCTTGTCCTTTATGTACCCGACTCCCCTTTATCTCTAATAACCATAGAGAAATAGCTCCATTAACTCCTTTGTCCAAGCAGCTGGTCTCAATGGCTTTTGTCCTTCAAAATCATTGCATGACCAACTCCAAACACTTCAACTACTCACAATTACTTAGTCCTTCAAGATCACTGTATATATAAGCCTTCAAACCAACTGTTCAACTATCCTTTAATGAACTAACTTCAGATAACCCACTCAACAACTCAAATTCTCTAGAACAATAGCCCTTACAACCCTATGTTGGCCTCTTCTTAGACATGTAGTGCCTCGACCCTCTTATATAGGCCCCTGAGGCCTCTTGACCTCTTTCCTTCCTGTGGCCTAGCTTCAAATAACAACCACCCTTCTCTATCTTCTCAGCTGAGGCCTTTTCAACCCTCTTCTAGTCACCTGAGGCCTTTTCGACCCTCTTCTAGTCACCTGAGGCCTTTCGACCCCCCTCCACAAAAGTCGAAGGCTTCAACCCTCACATAAGATATTGATCTAAACCAACATCCCTTGTTTCTCCTCATCCAGGACCTTAGATAGAACTCGACAACCTCAAGTCTATTGTGGGGAAAACTCCACAGTTAAGTGCGCTTGAGCCAGAGGAGTTCTGGGATGGGTGACCTCTCGGAAAGTCCTGGTTACTGGGTGCAAGCCCTGAAAGTGATGATTGAAGCTATGTGATTCATTTCACTAGTTTCAATCCCACTTCTTCACCCCTGTGAGCATCACCCGATGCAATGAGTGTTAAGTGGACTATTCAAAATCATGAGAAATTAGCCAGTTACGACTACCTCTCATGGAAATGGTCATAGATGAATGGCTTACTTAACGCAATTGAATCCCAAAAATGATATCTAACCTCAAGAATCCTTAACGTCAACTTCTTCTGCACCTTCCAATAAACCAAACTTTGGAGGAGTAACTTCAACCTCCTCCTATGGGGAAAATACACTTCTAGAACATAATTATACCTCTAAATCATCCTCCACTTTAGATTTGCAGCTTCCCTTCTTGGCTTATCCTCTCACAGGATGAGTTGCTATGATTTAGTTATATTCTCACTCATGGGTACCCTCAACTTTCCCTCGGCCCTCCACTTCTATTCATAATGGGCGAGGCACTCGATCTCCTTCAAAGGCTACAACAACATAGCACAAATCTTCTTCATTGGCCTTGATCAAGCCCTAAACCAAGCTCGACATGATCTCCAACCCTCCAACCCTCCAAAACCTCAAGTCTCTTGTTGCTCATCTAATCTTTGACTCGACCTCATAAAATTGAAGATAACCTTGCCACAATTTTCTTTCAAGGGCAAATCTCGACCTCCATGAGCATAAATCGACCCTCTACTAGGGCACTCCTTGCACAAGTGAAGTCACATCTTTCTTGTGTACAATGAGCCTCTCCTTTGGCTCTATTTGTACTTGTCTTTTGGGGTTTCTTGGGAAAAATTTAGATCTTTAGAGTTTTTGCTCTCTTACCCTTTAGAATAAATAATTAGTTTCTTTAGGTCCCAAACCCACGGCTTTGGGTCCCAAACCCCAACTTTGGGTAAATTTCCCAACCAACTACTTTTGGTGGGTTTCCTTCTCTTGGAAATACCTTCCGAGCTACCCAAAATTCCAATGCTCCCTCTTAGTGAGGAAGACATTCCCTTCATGCTTCTAGCTTCATGAATTTCCTTGGATGCTTATGACCGTCCTCGCATGAGTCATGACTTTCCTTTGCATAGCCGTATTTTTCCTCACATGTGCCATGTCTTCTTTTGTACTTGGCCAAGCTTTGTCTTGCATGGTGCATGACTATCCTTACATGCAACACAACTTTTCCTTGCACCACCACGAGTGTCCTCACATGGTTCGTGATTATCCTTACATGAATTGAAAACTCCACTCTCTTGAACCTAAGGATTCAAACTTCCATTGGGTGACTGAGATTCCTTTGCAGTCTCCCTCTGAAGCTAGACTCCCTCTGAGTCTACACAACTTCCACTGGCTCACTTTGCTTTCCCTCTCGGAAAGTGCTACTAATGAATTGGTGTCCTTCCAAATTCAGTCCCGAGCTGCAGTCGAACACTAGGGCTAATAAACTCTAGACCACCGCAATTCAACTCTGTTAGCGATCTCATCCTCCTGGGTCAAATACTTCATGTGCACATGGCTCCCTTGTAGATGTGCAACTCCACAACCCAATGAATTACTATCTCACAATAAACCTGCCATCCCCATGAAGCTATCTCGTCCATGCCAAAGCACCTTCTATGTTGAACCTTCCGCTCCATGCCTAGGCAACACATTTGGCAATACTGTTGCTTTTTACAAGAATCACACAAATCCCTCTTGAGTTAATCCTTGTGCACACTCTGATCTAGCACTCTCGGAAAGTGTTACTACTAAACTTGTGTCTTTCCAAATTCAGTCCTGAGTTGCAGTTGAACATTGGGCCTAATCAATTCTGGACCACCACAATTCAAATCTGCAAGCGATCTCATCCTCTTGGGTCCAATACTTCATGTGCACATGGTTCCCTTGCTAGATGTGCAACTCCATAACCTAACAAATTACTATCTCATGATCAACCTGCCTTACACACAAAGCTATCTCGTCCATGCCAAAGCACCTTGAACCTTCTCTGCTGAACCTTCTGCTCGATGTCTAGGCAACACACTTGGAAAAAGCGCCTCGTTTTGCAACAGTGACACAACTCCCTCTTGAGTTGATCCTTGTGCACACTCTAATCTAGCACTCCCAGAAAGTGCTACTACTGAACTTGTGTCCTTACAAAGTTAGTCTTGAGCCACGATCGAACAATGGGTCTAATCAACACTAGACCACTACAACTCAACCCTGCAAGCAATCTCATCCTTCTGGGTCAAATGCTTCATGTGCATATGGCTACCTTGACAGATGTGCAACTCCACAACCCAACGAATTACTATCTCACGATCAACTTTCCATCCACACGAAACTATCTCATCCATTCCAAAGTACCTTCTTCGCTGAACCTTCCGCTCCATGTCTAGGAAACACACTTAGCAATATTGCTTCTTTTTGCAACAATCACACAACTCCCTATTGAGCTGATCTCAATGCACACTCTGATCTAGCTATCCCTTCAAAGTAGCTCTGATACCATGTGGAATTTTCCTTGGGCCCTACATCTGGTCTATGACTAACCAAGCACATAAACACACTGGGAACTCCAACACATAGTACTTTGCACAACGAAAATATACAACAATGAAATCAATAAATTACACATAAATATTTGGCCCAAATCTCGACCTTTATTATTTCATTAACAAATAATCAGTAGGGCTCCTGTATCAGGGATCATGGCCCTTCATAAAACCCTTATACAAGACTAGTATAATATACAACAATGAAATTAATAAATTACACATAAATATTTTGCCCAAATCTTGAACTTTATTCTTTCATTAACAAATAATCAGTAGGGCTCCGGTACCAGGGATCATGGCCCTTCATAAAACCCTTATACAAGACTAGTATACATAGTATACTATTAGGGCTTGCGTTCTGATCCATCAAATATGCATTCTGCCCAAAACAACAAGAACAAAATACATGACTTACTTGTTGTGGCTCCCCTTTACTTCCATCCCTTTTTGTCCTCTTGTCCTTGATGTACTTGTTTGTCCTTTGCTTACAATAACCACAAAGAAATAACTCCTTTAACTCCTTTGTCCAAGTAACTGCCCACAATGACTTTTGTCCTTCAAAGTCATTACACAACCAACTCCAAACAATTCAACTACTCACAAATACTTAGTCCTTCAAAGTCATTGTATATATAAGCCTTCAAACCAGTTGTTCAACTATCCTTTGATGAACAAAATTTAGATAACACACTTAGCAACTCAAATTCTTCAGAACAATAGCCCTTACAACCCTATGGTAGCCTCTTCTTAGACCTGTAGTGCCTCGACCCTCTTCTACAGGTCGCTGAGGCCCCTTCGACCCTCTTTCCTCCTTGCAACCTAGCTTCAAATAACTGTGATCCTTCTTTATCTTGTTAGCTAAGGCATTTTCAACCCTCTTCTAGTTACCTAAGGCCTTTCAGCCTCCCTCTACATAAATCTAGGGTTTTGATCCTCACACAAGACACAGATTTGAACTAACAATCCTTGTTTCTCCTCGTCTAGGACCTTAGATATAACTCGACAACCTCAAGAACCCTTAACGTCAACCTCTTTTGAACCTTCCAGCAGACCAGACTTTGGAGGAGTAACTTCGACCTCCTTCTCTGGGGAAAATACACTTCCAGAATAGAATTAGACCTCTAAATCGTCCTCCACTTCAGATTTGCGACTTCCCTTCTTGAATTATTCTCTCACAAGATGGGTTGTTATTATTTAGTTCCGTTCTCACTCATGGTTACCCTCTATCTTTCCCTCGACCCTCCACTTATGTTCACAATGGTTGAGGCACTCAACCTCCTCAAAAGGCTACAACAACATGGCACATATCATCTTCATTGGCCTTGATCATGCCCTAAACCAAGCTCATCCTAGTTCAACCCTCCAAAACCTAGTCTCTCTTGCTTCTCAACTAGTCTTTGACTCGACCTCATAGAACCAAAGATAACCTTCCTACGGTCTTCTTTCAAGGGCAGATCTCAGTCTCTGTGAGTATAACTCAACCCTCCACTAGGGCACTCCTTGCACAAGTGAAGTCACATCTCTCTTGTGTACAATGAGCCTCTCCTTTGGATCTACTTGTACTTTCCTCTTGGGGTTTCTTAGTAAAACTATAGATCTTTAGGGTTTTCACTCTCTTACCCTCTATAATAAACAACTAGTTTCCTTAGGTCCCAAACCCATTTCTTTGGGTCTAAAACCCCAAAATTGAGTAAATTTCTCAACCAACTACTTTTGGTGGGTTTCCTTCTCAAAAATACTTTATGATCTACCCAAAATTCCAAATTTTCATGGTCTCTCAAAAGAAAACCCTTACACTTTTCTCTTCGAGATCAATGTACTTTACAAAAGCTACTACTAGGTCTCTGACACATAGAAGTTGAAACTATTTCCTGCTATCCTCAAAGGAACTGCATTGCGTTGGTTCATGGGATTGGGGAAAGATAACATTAGGACATGGGCACAAATGAAAAATAAGTTCTTGGAAAAATATCAAGATCACTGCAAGGACAAGGAGCGAAGAGAAGAAGTATTCCAAATGATCCAAAAAGAGGGTGAAAGTCTTGAATACTATGTTGAGAGATTCTACTACAATTTGCAAAGAGCAGAGCAAGGGGACTTGGCTATAGAGACACTGTGTCTTCTTATTGCGAGGGATCAAATATGACTATATAGAACTCCTCAACCTAATGAGTGGAGGATATATATCACAACAAAATTATGATGACTATCGTGGAACTCTGTTGGCAATATTCACAAGGAAATTCTGAGGTTGGTAGAGGACCCAAATATATGCTAGCTAGGATCGATAAGATCGTTGGTGGAGTCACTAGAGTAGAAATTGGAAACATGCTGGAGAAATTCAAAACTAATATATTAAGCACATTGAGCTCCTAGCTAGATACCTTGTAGGTGAAGAAGAAAAAGGAGGAGGCAATAGTAGCATTAGTAATATTTTGTCCAAATTGTAGAAGAAATCATCCACTGAAGGAATTCCCATTAGATCAACTTGAAATTTGCGCCATATGCAGTGAAGAGAATCCTACGAGTAGTTGCCTATCTTTACTCAGACAAAAAGTTTTTTGGCGGAAAAACTTTGTTTTGTTGCACAAAAATGACCATGGCCACAAAAGCCACAAGGTATGATCCAAGCTCCATCTCAGTTTTAGTTCTTATTGGACTAACCCTTCATGCAATATTCCTCTCAACAATGGTGGTTAATTTCTCAACTATGGATGGCTTCTCCTCCTCCCCCTTAGTATCTTTGGCATCAAGGGTGGAGAAATACTAATGGAGGCCCTCAATAGACTCCCAATGCAACCAACGATGTAGCTCCTTCCTTTTCCTCACATGAAAACATCCACATCTGCCCCTCCAAAATTTCAATAATCTAACAACTCATACTAATCCCAATAATGATAGGCCAAATCAACCAACACAAGCTGTTGGGATTGCAACCTACTTGGCTTACTCCATATCTTCCTTGGACTCCCATGGCATCCACCTTATATCCAGGAAGACATTGACTAAAGAAAATCCTCTCATGAATATTGAATATCTCAATGGAGAGGCTCGAAATGAAGAACTTGAACAAGATTTATCTCTTGAACATTTAGGAACCAAGTACGTAAGCCTTGGACTTCAAGAATCACCTTACCCTAAAAGACTCAATTTAGAAAAACCTGAAACCTAACTAGAATTTGATTTCTTGGGTGATTTCAAGAATCTGTGTATCAAGATTCCGCTTTTTCAAGCTATTAAATATGTGCCAATTTACTCAAAATTTGTGAGGGAACTCTCTTTGAGGAGGCTCGACCGAAGAAGGAAATATCCCCAAACGGTACACGTTATGGGAAAACTATCAGATCTGATGATGGGGGGCTCCTTGTGACGAAATATTTCAATCTTAGGAGCCCATTTGTTAATGTGCAAATCAATAATATTGTTTATTTCAATCATGTTAACTGATTTGGGTGCCACCATTAATGTTATGACGTGAGAAATCATGGATGCTTAAGACTCTCTGACCTTAGACAAACCCCTGTTATGCTTAATTGACTTATATGTCAACAATTAAACTAAAAGGAATTCTAGAGGACGTAATGCTATTATAGACTCGTGGGAGTATCCTGCCCACTTTATGGTTCTCTAAACTAAATCCTCTCTAGGAGGATACCCTCTAATCCTTGGGCGACCATGGCTATCCACTATAGATGTGTATATTAGTTGCATATATGGAGTATGCCAATCTCCAATGGAGTTGCATATTTGGAGTATGCCAATCTCCCATGGCACCTCCACTAAACAACTGATCTTATATCCTCCCACTTATCTGCGCAGATCTTGAAACACCTTTCTGGGTTGATCAGGAGGATATTGACGAGGGAGAGGTAGCTCAATAAGTCCTTCTTATTGACCAATATATCGACATTAGGGAGAAAACTGAGGATGATGAAATCAACAATTTCATTACGTCCTCCTCCTCATCCTCTAAAACACTTGCTCTCAACCACATAATGCAACCTGATGTTCAAGGCTGTCTAGCCTCAACAAGTGCTTCAACTCTCAAACACGAGTCCTTAGCTAAATAAGATCAAGGGTCATTAGAGGAAATTTCAGCCTAAAAGTGCCCATGAAATTTCCATGTAATTTCCATGTCATAATATCTAAACCAATCAAAATGCTTTAAATTTAAAAAGAGGTACATAGGAAAAGTAGAAAAAACTAATTTTTTTAATTGTATTTTTGGCTTATCTCCTTATAGGTTTATTCAAATTTCAAGTGTAAACACTCATTAAATGCAAAATTAAATTCCACATCTAACGAGTACCCACTATGCATACTTTTGAGAAGACCCACCTTGATAAAAATTGCAGATACATTAAAAAGCGTCTTTTAACACGTTTTTTTAATGTATCTGCAATTTTTATCAATGTGGATCCTCTCAAAAGTATGCATAATGGGTACTCGTTGGATGTGGAATTTAATTCTGCATCTAATGAGTGTCTAAAATTCAAATTTGAGTAAACCTATAAGGAGATAAGTCGAAAAATACAATTTAAAAAAGTAGTTTTCTTATTTTCCCTCCAAAATTCATAACTTTTATTTTATTATTTTAACTATTATTTTATTATTTTTCCTTAGGAGGCCACTTTTAGGCTGAAATTTCTTCTAATGCAACTTTAGAGATGACTGAAATCTCCCTTGGTAAAATCTTGAATATTAATTGAGCGATGGTAGAAGATAAAAAAGAGTGATTGGTTAAACTATTGAAAAATCACATTGAGCGGCTTTTGCTTAGACTTATTCAAACATGAAGGGGATCCATCGTGACTTGTATACTTATCACATTTACATTAAGGAAGGATCTCAACCCATTTGACAACATCAATGTAAGATGAACCTTGAACTAAAATAATTAGTAGAAGAGGAGCTGCAAAAGTTGCTCATGGCTACCTTATGTACCCAATTTTCGATAGCCAATGAGTCTCCCCTCTTGTCATAGTCCTGAAAGAGAATGATAAGTGGAGGATCTATGTGGACTTATTGTGGCAAACCAACAACCACCATTTTTACATTATTATCTTTATAATAATAATGGGGACCCTCTATGTGAATTTTGGTCATATCAATCTTTTCATGCTTAGATTTTTCAATTTTTGTGGGATTTTCATTTTTCTCGGTTTTCCGCTTTGATCACTTCATTGTGTGTGGTTTCTCACCAACTTCCCAACAACTCGAATTTTGCTGAATTTGGACTTATAGTTTGAAAATGACACTTGTCCAAAGTGTGATTGATTTTTACTGTCTAGACTTAAATATGCACAAAGTGCGTTTTATTTAAAAATGTAAATAAAATTATTTAATTGATTATTCAAATTAATTTATAATTATTATTATTTTATTCAATTAATTTAAATTAATTAAATTAATTGTAATTAATTTAAATTAATTAAATTAATTGTAATTAATTTTTAATTTTTAATTAATTTCTAATTATTATTATTATTATTATTTTTAACTATTATACAAAATCACCATATTAAAGAACTATATATAATCATATAACTAGCATACCCCTTAAGAAGGGGAAGATTTTTTTTTTTAAAGTATTGATGCATTTATTTCATAATGTACGATGGACAAATGTTATTGGTTGAGGAGAACAATGTTTTGTATTTGCAATACATATTAAAAATAGTAAGCAATACTGGTATGAACGCCAATTTTTTTTGAAGTATTGATGCATTTATTTCATAATGTACGATGGACAAATGTTATTGGTTGAGAAGAAGAATGTTTTGTATTTGGAATACATATTAAAAATAGTAAGCAATATTGGTATTTGATCAATGGTGTCCAACTTACACAAACAACATTTTTCTACGAAGTGAAAGATGCTCATTTCCTTACCATAATTTCTTAACCTATTTTTATGTTTCTTATTATTTTCCCATTTATTCCTTATTATTGCATTTTTTTTGAGTAGACCCTGAGCCTTTTAACCATTGGTAGTTTAGTTAAGATGTTGTTCAATCTGTAGGTTTACTATTTGCAAGTTTGTAGGTTTACTATTTGCAAGTTTCGGTTAAAAGTAACCAAAAAATGCCCTAAAAATGTCATTTCATCTATTTGTTAGACTAAACATTTTAATTTTTACACAAAATCATTTTATTTAACTTTATATAAATTATAATTAAGGTGAGTACAAGGGAGAAGTTATTAGGATCTTTAGGCCTTAACTATATAGGCTCATTGGGGGGAGGGATCTATAATAAGAATCCTTGTTGTTGAAGCCTTTTGTTTACTTTCTTGCACTGGTTCAGATGAAGCCACAACTTCTAGGGTTCGTCACCGCCATGATTCATGCACACTCCTTGTTCATCCTTTGTTGTCGTGTGCTTTCTGTTATTTCTTACCAAGGGAGTCAAGGGAGATGGGATTTTTGGTTTCATGCCTCCCTTTTTTTTGTTGCTTCTTGGGCTTGCAATGGGAATTGAGGGGGCTGGGGTGTGGTAAATTCATGGTCGACTTTCCCCCATTTCATGCCTCTTTTTATGTTGTAGTGGAGTTGGGCATTTGCCGATACGATGTGGTGGTTTAAGTCATCTTGGCCAGGTTTATCATGGGTTGTTATTGCCGTAGTTGTTATGTTGTTGTTATCTTTCAGGTATCTCTGTCGTAGGTTCTGTGGGTTTTCTTGGGTTCCCTGGGTGGACTAGGCCCAAGTTTCTATTGCTGAGGGTTTCAATGTTTGCTACCCTTTCTAGGTTGTGGTGGGCTTGCATCCTCAGCCTCTTCCTACTATCACAGGTTCTGTGGGTTTTTTAGGCCATCTTGGTGGCCTGTGCCTAGTTTTTTTAGGCTGACTCTTATGATTTTTTCTCTGGTGTCCTTTGGGGTTTCTTAGCAGGGCCGCACACTCTGCTCTCTTGGTGGCTATTCTTCCTTTTTTGTGTTTTTCCATGAGGCTTGTCTACTTTATAGGCCTTTGGTTGATGTTTTTGTAATGCCCTTAGGCATTTTCAAAATGTAGTTTTATCCCTAGTTTCGGAGTTGAATAAATTAATGTATATATGGAAAGAGTAGTCTTTAAGTGTAACCTTTTGGAAAGTTTTCCTTTTTGTGCCAATTTAATTTGTCTTGAATCGACAGATTTATTGAAATCACAAGTTTGAGGAGTGAACTCTTCACAATCGAAGTGCCCCAAGGGTTTTTGAGGGTGTTGGATCCATATATGTAGTCAAAAATCCACTTTAAACAACACAAATCAAGATTTGACCACGATTTGTTCTACCATTTTTCCAACCAAAAATTTTTTCGAAAACTCCAAAAAATCACACTTAAAACTAATCCTATATAAAATGTAAATTCAAAATTAAAATAATTAAACGAATTTTTATTTATTTATTTATTTTATATTATTAACCCCACACTTTTTTTCTAGACTAGTAATGATCCTCCGATTCCAACCTAATTCTCAATAACAATTAATAAATATTGAGAAATATCCAAACCAACAATTTCTAAGATGGAATATTAATTACCACAGAGAATAATGATTCAAATGTTGAGGGTTCACAATAATGATTCAAATGTTAAGGTTAACTTAATTGTGAAGGGATTGAACCCTTTAACATCGAAATGACTCGGCAAAATTTTTTCCCCAAAAATCAAACGGGTTAAATGCATGTAATCTTTGACATCCAAAATGAAACTCGTCGGGTTGTGGGCATTACGGAAGTTATACCCTCCAAAGTCGAGGCTCTCACTGCAACTCACACCCTCTTTGTAGCTCAGGCTTTTTGAATTGGAGTACTCATCTCCTCATCCAACATGGTTGTAGAAGATGTTTCATAATATTGTACAAACAGTCAAAATGTTTGGGCACCATGTTTCCAAATTCCAACCTTCCACTCACACTCCTCTCTTTGCAGATTAAGTTCCTTCAAGAGATTGGTGGACAAGTTAAGAAGGTAAATTTTCATAGTAACAAAATGTAAGCATGGCATATGTTTTTACAAGGTAAATTTTCCAAACCACTAAAATTCCTGAACTTGATTTTGAAGGTACTTAGGGATTTGAGGAAGCACAAACAATAGTGGAACCTAAAACTTTTTGTAATATTACATTTTTCCGTATTTACTAGAAATCCAATATGAATTGGATGAGAGTGGGTTAACCTCACGATCGACCAAAATGAAAAAATATGATAGGCATGAAAAATATTTCATTGAGGTAAGTGGGATATATTTCATTGAGGTAATAGGACTCTGAAATTATAGAGCATGTATAAATCCCTGTGTAACAAAACTTTGTGATGAATCTTTGCTTAGCACAGCTCTGTGAGTCATTATACAATAATGAACATTGAAACGAGAGAGAAATTTCTATCATTAGATATGGAATGTGAAGGAAAAATTGGTGTTCATGCCATACTCATCCTACTTCGGGACAAGGCCACATGAATCTCGCAACGATGGCGTGACTAAAAAAAATGATCGACACATGGTAGTTGGAAATTACAGATGAGAATGTTGTGAGTGATGTGGAGTGAGTGAATTGTGTTCAACACGTGGTTTTTTTTCATTTTCTGTGGAAAAACAACAAAGGCCCTACAGGAAACCTCCCCTTAAAAAACGCCTTCGATGTAATAAAAACCACATAATAAAATTTATTGTAATAATATATATATATATATATATATATATATATATATATAAACATTTATTACTTTAGGGTTACCTCATTCCACTTTATTCTAGCCAGAAGGTTTTTTTTTTGTTGCATTTTATTTCACCTAGGAGCTCATCATCAGGGTGGTGCAAGCACTACGTGTGGGAGGAGCCCATAGAGCATGCAATAATACACAAAATGAGCTTAAAGCACGAGTTGAAAGGGACTTTGTTTTAAAACTTTTATAATAGTTGGATGGGAGGACTCACTCCACGTGGAGCTCGACCTCCTCCCTACCATCCTCATCCTTATAATTCCCTGGATCCTCTTTAAAGCCTTATCAACACATATTAGAAGACTTTTTGTTATTTTGCTATTTAAGAAACTTTTTGTTATATATGTTTTTATTATTTAATTTATTTAAATGATTATGTAGTATATTATAATTAAATATTTTAAAATATTTTGTTGTTTTGTAAGTTTGATAGGATTAAATCTTCAGCATGTCCAATATATCATCTCGATCAGGGAATTGAACGAGTGACTTCACATAAAGACGTGTCTTAATAGAGCACCTGATTACTGTCTATCCAAGACCCCGCAAACAAAATACTTTTATTTTATTTTACATATATCTTATTTTTAATTTCTAATGATTTTTAATTTTTATTTAAAATAATTTTTTAATAGAAGTGCCTAGGTTTTTTGCACAAAATTGGTCAAATTGTGCAGTTTCCAACACTTTGAAAGTTTTGAAACATTAACTTTAGAGAACCATAACTTCAGTTTTACTGAGCTAAATTGAGCAATTGGTAGCTAGTTTGAAATCTAGAATAATGGAGAATAATCTAACAACGTCAAATAAAGTAGACTTGAATATTTAATAGCCCAAACAATTAGCATAATTTTGAGTAACGAATTTGCAACAAAAATTGGTTTTGCTAAGTTTAGTTTGGGAAAATTTCATTTGCTTGGATAAATTGCCGCCGCTAATTCATTTTCCAAATTATTCCAGGGCTAATCAAATCTCTATAGGAAGCAATCACAACATGCAACCTATTTTCTTTTTTTTAAATTTATCTAATATAATTTAGATTTGAAAAATTGTTGATATAATTGTTATTTGATTTCTATTATGAAAAATTAATTTGCTTTCACTTTTTTTGTTTTTGGAATGATTTTGGAAGGGAGCATTTGGAAAGATCAACACCAAAATTTCTTGAATCAATGAGATTGCACCAAGGGAGAAAAATGAATTTTGCCAATTGAAAATTGTTGGAGCAAATCTATCTCTCAACAACTCTCTAATTTTAGAGTTCTTTTCGTAAATTCTAAATTGCAATTTAGAGAATGAAGAAGGGGTTCTAGATCTGAAACTTTAGGGGAAAATTCTGTAGAGAGGAAGTTCTCAGTTGGACTATTGTATGAGATAAATCTTTTTTGTGGAATAGGAAAAGTCTTGATCTCTTAAATAAGAAGAATTTGTACTATTGTAAAATTGCCTCTTGAAAGAGTTTGAGACTCTTTGGACTGCATTGTAAAAGTAATTTGAAATTAATGGAAGTTCTGAATTTTCATGCACTTTTATAAGAATCTCCAAACTTTCTATTATATTTATTATGGTAATATGATTTTGATTTATTTTTGTTAAAATGATAAATGTATGAATGATTGAATTAACACTTACGTCAATACCATTTAATCCTATGCTAGTTGAATCTATAGAAAGCTACCAGAAAGCTACCTTTTATAGATTCAGACAAATTTAAATCAAAATTAAATTGTTGATTTGAAAAGACTTGTTTGCAATTTAATGATAATTATTTATCATTAAATTGCAATCTCGCTTTATCTCAATTGTTATTATATTGAATGAGATTTTTTATTTGATACAATAAATGATCTAATATCGAATCATTCGTAAATGATTTAAGCATATACATGAAGTTTATTTCAATAATTACTTATATATATAATCTTCTTGCATATTTTTTTGAATAGTTTGTAAATCACATGAACTATTTCTGTGATTTTCAGGCTCATCTTTATCTTAGATTTAATAGCAATCCTTTTCCACTTCCCCCTTTTTATCTTGGTCTTGGTTTGGACAGGATCTATATTCTGTCCTAATCAAGATAGATTTAGGATTTATTTTACATTACTTGCATCCTACAGTAGATTTACATTTAGATTTAATCACTTTCTTTTTAAAAGTAGCCAGGGAAAATTTAGGCGTGGCTTGGCTGAACCCTTGTATAAGCTTAAAACTTTGCTATCTTGCATGTGCCCTGTAGGAATGTAAGCTCAATTTCCTCTTCTTGTTGATGAATTATTAGATATATTATGATGCGGAGGAGTCATGGTTCCAAAATTGTGTACATTTAGTAGAATCTAGGGGGTCTTGTGTTTTTCAAAAGAGTGGTTTTCCTAAGTATTTAATTAATGTAATTTTAAATACTTTGAGTGATTTAGGCGAGACATTTAGAATATGATTTAATTAAATATTGAGAGGCATATTTGTAAATGTTCTCGAATATAGGAGAACATGAGTGATTGATGAGTGATTGGTGTGGATTGAGATATTCTGAAATGTTGTAAATCTTAGATTAGAAAGTAGTTCATGATTTATGGAGGATCCTTAGGATTTAGTTGAATGTTGAGATCTTCAAGGGATAAAGAAGAGATTTTAGGAACTAATTGAGGACTTCGAGGATTTTTAGGATTTTGTTGAGTAACCTATGGATCTGAACCAAAATTGGTTACAAAACCTTTTGTATATATATTTGTAAAGCCTCAAAGGCACAAAACAAGTAGTAGAAAAAATATCATTATTCTTATATAGGAGGTTTGATTTGTAAGCCTATGGGCAAAGAGAGAGAGTAAAGAGAAAAGGGCCATGTATAAGGCGTATCAGGCCAAAGCTAGATTGTAAACATATTTATTTGTATTTGTACATTTATTTGTTTAATGAGAAATCAAATTCCCGTTTGAATGTGTGTCATTTCTGTTATGTGTTGAGTGATCCATGATAGAAATAATTCGATATCAGTGTATTAATTCTAGCTGATTGTATAAGTCTTTTTGAGTGATAAAGGACTTATGGCTAAGTAGAATCTGGACAGATTCCAGTCTAAGAATTGATTAGATGAGAATAAAGCTTATGGAAGTAAATTTGTGCAGATAAATGTGTGTACAGGTCGAGTAATTCTGATTCAGAGAAGTAGGACAGAGGGTACTCCGTATTCAAGTTCGAGACAGTGTAATGGTATATGAATAAACAAATATAAGCTCAAGAGAGATAGACTTGAAGTTTTCCGAACAAGAAAAGGAGGAGTTGCAGGAAGAGAATAGAGCAACAGAGTGGCATAAGCAGGGAAAAGCGACGAAGACAAAGAACACTTAGAGAAATGCAAAGAGGTGAATGGATGAACAAGATTAAATCACAGAACCGAAGATTTAAGCATTGACGATGGAGATCAAGCACGGGCAGAAATTAAGGCGATTGATTAAACGACAAAGATTACACAGAAGGGAAATTTTGGAGAGTTGTGAACGAGGATGCGTGTTAGTGCGGCACAACATCACATATAGGATATTTTAGAAGTTAAGTTAAGGACTTCGCAAGGTAAAGAGTATAACTTGCGATGCGATAAAGTTTGACAGTTGCGATGCGGTGAGGGGGGCTGCCACGTGTCGGCACTGCGCAATATCACATATCAACGATTTTAAAGTTTAGAGTTAAAGAGTTCGCATGGTAAAATGTTTTGATTGCGATGTGAAGCAGAAAGGATGGGCATATGCAATGTGACAATGGAGAAGCCATGTGTCAGCATTGCACAATAACGCACTTCGCAGGGTTTTATGGTTTAATTCTTATTTGTATGGATTTAACCTTGCAGGAAATGAAGAGTGATGCGCTGCGATTGATTCAAGGTGTGGTGTACCCTACAACAGAGTGTTCCGTGTATGTGTAAAGAGGTTTGAGTTATACGGGAAATCTTTATTAAAGTGAAGCGCTATTGATCACATAAAGTATGTATGTTTGATAATTTAGATATGTTATAACTTCCGCATGTGTAAATGAGTTATGTGGGCCATAACCCATAGGTTCGAGATATTGGCATAATGTGAAGCTGTGTACGAAATAAGGTAATTTGAAGGCGCGGTAATGCTAAAAGGTGAAGTCTAAAATTTTGAGTTAAAACCCGAGAGAACTTATGGATAAAACTTCCACATGCGTTTGATTAAAATTGATAAAGAGTTTAAGTTTAAGGGGAGATTATGTGGGGTTAATTCCGCTAACCTTGCATGTGGTGCATTTTGTTTAATTGTTACCTTATTGGTTGCATCATATTACAAGTCAACAAGAAGGGTGAGGGAGTAATTGGACCCAATAGAACCAGTCGGAACCACCAAATCAAACAGATAAGAGCTTAGTTTAAGACTCTAATTGAGTGGTCTCCCCAAATGTTGATGAGGTCATTTTTTGCCATCAACATTTTCGGCGCTAAAAGGAGGGCCCATTAAGTTATATTTTTAACTTTTTTATATTTTAAAGCTTTATCTATTTACAATCGGTCCTTCTAAACTGCCTATTTGGAGTTACTTCAATGGATTTCTACATACCTCCACTCTAATTCAAGTAGTAAAGCTCTTGTCAAAAACAAAATTTGATGGTAAGAAGAATGTTTTGCTTACGATCACATTCTTCAATTTATTTTAAATTGTAATAATTATGATATTGAAGAAGGTGTTATGTATAGGGTGTTTACTCTCACTTTGGGAATCTTGGTTAAAGACTGGTGTGGATCATTGCCATTTGCCTCTATACACACTTGAGATGAGTTTTCAAAAATATTCCTTCATGCCTTTCAGGACTACGATTATGAAAAGGTATGCGATCAACTTGAAGCATTGTGTAGAATAAAAGGTGAGACTTTGGAAAAATTTATAGTTAGATTAGAATTAATTTATTTACAATTTCAATTGAAATATTTACCCCTTGAGTTTCAGTTAATTGGATGGTTTAAAAATTTAGTGTCTCTTCCTTGTAATTCTAACAATTGTAAGGAAATATAAGATATGACATTTGTAAGCATATGTACTATTTCTGAAGATTTAATGACTCAAAATAGTAATGCAGATCCACTACAAATTGGAAATGCAAATGCTGCCAATCAAAAATTTCAATAAGAAGTAGAAGTTGCTAAGTGTCATTCTTGGAGCTACTTATATTAAAAAAAATTTCACTACGCTAAATCATGCTACTTCTATTCAAGTAGAAAAGCAACAAGTTGCAAAATTAACGAATAACAACCAACAAGCAATAATTTCAGCAATCGTTCAACATCGAGCAAATCAATAAGTAGAAATACAATTTAAAAATTCCAGATATACAAACTGCTACAAATAATTATAAATCTTCTACTGCTGAAATTAATAATCAATAAAAAATTACAGAGCAGGCTAAGAACGATTTTCAAGTCAGGCAAATACATGTTTCTCCTCCATTTCTTTCAAATAATAGTGGATCCAATTTTTTTGTTTCGAAAAACATTGATCAACAATCCAAAATCTGCAATAATGTGGGACACCCAGTTGCTCATGAAGAATTCCTCCCTTCGATGTCATGATATTGAGGAATCTTCAACTTTAGGATAGCTTCACAGGGCACAGATCATCCATCACTTTCATCTATGAGTCATGTCATCCATCAGAAAGTGATTCATCAATATTTCTCATCTGGTCCATCATCATGCCATGCTGCTTTCCTTCGAACCATATTTCTTCCAAGGATCTTTCATCCTTCCATATGGTTGGTAGCCCTAAATAAAATTATCCAGATAAACATATATACATGAAATTTTAAATCAGAATTTACCTCAATGATGATCTTTCTTCATGAAATCTTCTTGTAGGCATCAACATCCTTTATTTAGATTGACACATCTCCTTAATATATGTATTTTCAAGGGTCTTCATCTTTATCGGACTTCTATCAGAGTCTACGTATCTTCCCAAGAGATCTCCCAGTCAAATCTTCTTGGCTTCCAGATGAAAACTGCCTCTTATCATGGTTTCACTTCATGATCTCTTCCTTTATTTCTCCACACGGTTTTACTTTATCCCCAGGAACTTCCAGTATTCAGTTCCTTATTTGTATACAACCACCTCATATTCCATATGAGGACATATTCTGTTCATTTCATATTTTATTGGCAACCTGTGTATCTGAAGAGATTCTCCTTTTTTTGATCATACTTATAAAGGTATAAGTCAATCACCTACAACCATATGACATGACTCCATAACATCCAGTGTCAACATATAAATATATGTACCTCATCTTTTTCTTTTTGAGCCATCCTACAACAATTTCTCTAGAATGAAGAACTTAATTCCCTTGACCTGTTTCATCAATATGTCATCATATCCTAATCCCAAAATTCTACAAGATAAAATTCCTAATGAAACCTTTTCCTTAATTTATAACTAGTGAATCCAAAGAGGATTCCATTAGAAAATGTCAACACCTATTTCCATGTTGATTATTGAATGATGACCCTTGATCTCGATGACTTCCTTCCATCAATGTTGTTATTAGTGAGGTTTCTAGGAGCCACTTCTTTCATAGCTTAGTTGTATTGCAAACATCCTCCTATGACAAGTGCTCCTTCTGTGCTTCCATCATGATGCCATTTCTAGAGTGATGCATTAATGTACAATTCTTTCTAACATACTATTTTACAATCGACAGAAATATCTTAAGAGGAATATGATCTCAATCATAGTAGAGATATTTTGCTTCTTCTTTCTTAGATTTCTTTGCATCAAGTTCTTCCCTTTCTTCCGTGACATGTGATTATTCCCTTTTCCTCTTGTCCTTTCCAGATTTAGGACAATCCGTTTTATAATTTCCAAGTTCATTACATCCAATCCATCACGATTTTTCCACATTTCTCCTTTTATTATTAGGACCAAATTTACCAAATCTTCCTTTCTTCCTGGACATAGCTGCAAGGGCTTGATTTTCTTCACTTGGTCCTGTATCAACTTTTGCTTTTAACCTAGTCTCCTCTATTTTACATACAAACCACAGATCTTGGAATGGTGTTTCTTCTTTCTTCCCACAAAATCTTGAAGTGAAGTTACTCCATTCTCTCGATAGAGAATTCAACACCACTGTAGTCATTTCACTATCAAACATTACTTCTCCCAATTCCTATAGCTAGTCTCGTATTTCAGAAATCCTCATAAAATATGAAGTGATCTCTTCCTCTCTTGACAATTTCATCTTATATAGTTCTTGTCTCAGAGAGATTACTTCTCTTGTAGTACTTACAGGGAATATCTCCACCAAATTTTCATATATTTCTTTTTCACTTTTTAGTTTTGATATATAACGTATGATTGAGTCCTTAATGGATTCTATGAGAATCCTATGGGCTCTTATTTCTCCCTTCAAGTATTTGGCATGCGATAGAGCATATTATTTTGAAGGTTGAGATGTATATCATTTGATGTAGCCCATAACTTCATTTTCATTTAGATTCAAATCTGTCTTTTTCTTCCATGCACAAAAGTTTGATGACCCACCAATTTGTTGTTTTCTTTGCAATAAGTCATTTTGAAAGATTCAAATGAGGTCATTGAAAAACTTACTTGTGTGGATTGATTTCTTCCTTTTATCAAATTTTCGGATGATGATGATGAAGATGATGGTAGGAACTCCCTCTTAGATTGATTTCTTCAAAGTAGGTGGTCTTGGATCCTTGATGATTACTTCAAAATGATTATGTCTTCAATAATGTTGGATGGTGCTTGAAGATGTGTCTTCCAACAATGCTGATTAGGCTTCAATATTACGAATCTTTTATGGCAAAGATTACCTACTCAATGTGTGGATCCTTTGAAGGTCTCCTTGAGATGACTTGAGGGTTTCCTTGCAAATTGATTTGACTTATCAATGTAGACTTGAGCTTTTCTTTGATGCTTTCTAGAGAAATTGATTCTTTCTCTTTGATTCTTGAGTGTCTCTTTGTCAAGTAGCCCTTTGTCTTCAACACCTTAGCTCTGATACGATGTTGAGAATTTTGTAGGGCATAGTTTAGTTCAATTCTCTAATTGATAATTACTTGTGAGCTTACTTCTATTACTTAGGTATTCTCTTTATTAGCTTATTAAGTCTTTCATCAAGTCAATTATCAAAACAAAAGAGACACAAATTTAGGCTATTCAAGCCAAGGCAAAAACCTATCCCTATTGGAGATGAAAACTGGCAAGTAATTCTTCTTATAGACTTTCAGTTGAAAAGTACCATGACCATGACACAAACCCTTGACCCTTATATTCCTCCAAGACCTTGTCACTCCTCTTCTCTTGGATCCTTATGCTTATTTCCATTTCTGAACTGTTCTATACCAAGACTAGAGAACTCGGTCTCTAACCGTACTCCTTCTTGTAGTCCTTGAGATAGACTCAAAACCCAATGTCACAACTCCCTTTTCTTCATTGTATCCTTCTTCATATTATATTCCAGAATATCATACCTACTTGTGTCAACACTTAAATTCTTGCTGCAATTCCAAATTGTAGTGTGCCACTGTAGTCCTAGTAGAAATACCCAAAGTGTATTATACCCTATAGAATATTATAATACTTCTCCTCCTCTTCGATGTGTATTATAAAATCCTTTTCTTGGGCTTGTTATCTCAGAGATGTTTGAAGTCTTTTACTACACCAAATTGCACACTGTAATGTTACCTCAGACTTGTCCAAAGTAATGTGTCTTCTTTTCTTCGCTGAGTATATTCTTCCCTTCACTGCCTATACCTCTCCCCTTCGTTGTCTATTTCGCACCAAAATTGCATACCTTTTCACTATAGTACGTGTCCGAAAATCTCAGATAATTCAAACTGTGATCGTCTCTGTTTTGCGCAATTTACTAGGGTATAAATAGTTGTTTCCATCTGTAATAAGCCGACTTGACCATGAATGGTTGTGATGACTCATGAGCCAAATTTCCAAGGGAATTCAATAGTATCTTTAAGCCCACTTGAGAGGCTTATCTTCCAACAATGATGACAAGGTCTTGGAGGTATATTTACATTGTTTCTTTGATTCATTACAAATGTAACATTGCTTCATGTACATGACTCTAATTGATACATTTATGACAAGATGGAAAATTGCTAAAAGACATCAAGAAGAAGTCTTTGACCTCTAATAAAACTCCCTGCTCATGAAACCCATGAAGCAAGCTTAAAAAATACATTTTATTATCTTTGTCTTCTTCATTACATAAATACATAATTACAAATTCATTATGAAGACCGAACCTAGTTACATTTTCCAACATGATTTTGGTAACAAATTAAATTAGAATAAAGTGAGCAACTAGCCCTTTTCAAGTCACAAACATGTTCATGGAAGTACTCATTTTTTATCAAAATATTTTTATTTTTGTGCTTTTATTTGTATTTCCTTTTCTTTACAAATTTTTAATATGAGTCATGATCATATTGATGGAGTTGAAATGAAATGCTTGGCTCTAGCTTGTTCCGATTTTCCATGGGCCTTTAGATTCTAATGATTTAAATGAAAAATTAAAGAAATGTCTTGAAAGCAAAGGAAAATCACAAATAATCTTGTAGCAATCTTAAAATACTCAAACCCATAACCATACCTATGCACTTCATAAAATTCTGTATTTTTCTAGGGCCGTGCTATATCAAACCTTTTTCTCTACGATGTTCATCCAACGTCTTCTCTTTTAGTTGATCCATTTTTTACAAATCCTGGGATGACCGAGAGCCTACATGATTATTCTTTCCACATGTTATATGTCCATGGGTTCCTATTTTTGTGTTTTCATTGGGCAATCATCCCTCGCTTTCCACGTGAACCTGAAGCCACTTTAATTTGTCTATTCCTTAAAGTATATCCTTTATTTATCTCAGCATGACGTGGATGGCCGTTCCCCTAGCCCTCACCATTCCTGCACACGTTACACATTACCCAACACTTGGGAGCCCGAACCTCCCTTTTATTTCAATTTCTTAGACCTTTCGGGCACCCGACTCCCGGGATGATGTCATGCTTTATCAAGCATATGTATGGACACTCAAGCTTGCTTGTCCATGTGATTTTAATTTAATTAAATGACCGGGCCTCAACCATTATCATGTTATAACACAATATGGGTTGCCACCATCCTACCTGCTCAAGCATGTCTCTTTTCATTGCCTTACCTTGCCATTTAGCCTGAAGGTTTTTTCCCAGTGTTTTCATTTGATGCTCCCTTCCATCCTTCCTGGGATCATTTTCTAGGGTAATGTAATACACACTATAGTGTAAGTAGGTCCTCACACTTCTTTGTTTATTGGTCCCTCGCGCCTTCTCTTTACACATCATCTCGCTCTCACTCATATCAGAGGTTACTTGCACTATTGCATTCAAATAAGCCGGGATGGAATACTGAGGCAACCCATCATTTGCGGCTCACATGCACCTTTTTCTCTTCGCTTTGCTGTTGGATGCTAGGTATTTTCCCTTTCGACATCATGCCTGCTTTATTCCTTGAGTGCTCATCCTTTACTCTTTTCGAGCTTGAGCTCCTGGGCTCGTATGACACACACAATGTCTGCCAACATGTTTCTCGCTCCAATAAAATTGCAACACCTGTCCCCCATGAACAACTGTTATATTGATGCAGAAAATTAGTAAGAACACACATGTAAATTGAATTGGTGGCTACTTTATTTTAATTTTTGGATTCTCTTGTATTTTGATTATGTTTATATCGCTCCACTCTAATGCTTATAACACAAATGTTCAAGACCTCTTCATATTTATATGAGTCACTACATAAGTTGGGATTTCGGATTGATACTATGGGATCGTTAAAACATTTGGAGCTGATATAAAATCTGAAGAAGTAAAGGGAATAATGCAATTTTAATATAAAGTGAAGCACATCCTCATTCTGATTTCTGATGATTTTTTTATTCTTGGTTCCCTGAACATGAGCTATTATTTTCTCGCTGTAGTTTATATTTAATAAATTGATCATCTTGTGAACATGAAAACTTCATTAAAATGCAACTTCTACATATTTTAAATCTCAGATAAAAAAAAAAGTTATCTCTTGTTGGAAAAAATAAATATCTTTCAAGGTAAATCTCAGCGAAATTCTTCAGTAAGTTTCATATACTCATTTTCATTTATTACCATTTTCTTTATGATTTTTGTTTTAACCTTGTTTTAGTATTTGTTATCTAAACCTATGTTTTTGCAGGTATTCAAGAATTTCTTTGAAAATCTTGCACCCTTGCTTGCTAAGATTTAAAATCTGCTCTCTTCCGATTAATTTTTTTGCATTAGGGCAAAGCAATTATGACGCCAATCAATTTTCAAATAAGCCAAATAAGGGAGTCTCTCAAGCTCTATTTTGTTTGTCATAAGCCTCATTTTTATTAGAAAATCATTAAGATGTTTTCCATGCAGGCTTAATTTTGAAACACGAAAGTTCGCAAGGGAAGAAATAACTCATTTGCCTTCATTGTTCTCTCATAACTGCTATCTAGTATTTGTTTTAAAATCCTCATTACTTATAACTCTGCAATATATCATTCATCAAAATATCAACTGAAGGAATATATATATTTTATTTTTATTTTTATTTTGTTGATACAATTTTATAAATAATCTTCTTGAGGTTTATTTTAAATATTTCTTTTCTTTTAGCTTTCTTTTTTAATTTTTGTTTTCTTTCTCATTTGCAATTTTTGGGATGTGTCAATTTCACATTTTCTTTAGATTGGATTTGGTAATATTACCAAGATTTATATGGATTTTTTTCTTCTTGTTGAATTTGTTGGTTTTTCCAGTTTTTCTCTTTTTGGTTTAAATAAGGAAATACTTTTAACATTGGGAAATCAATTTGTGCTCTATTATCAATAAACAAAATCTCATCTTTAAGTAATATTTTTGCAATGATGATGCCATTATGTCGACTTTCAACTTTCCTAACTAGTGTAGCCCCGATTTTATAAATTTTATAATGGTTGCCACACTTTGTGCTTAAATATTTTTGTCATTATCAAATGAACTACTTTTTAACCCCAATTCTAAGAAAAATAAAATATATCTATCAACAATTACTTTAAGGTAATTAACTCTTGAAAATCAAGGCTAGTCAAACAAAGATTAGTTAATTAAAACTTTTTACGCTATCCCTTGCTCTTCGGGAGATGATATTCCTTCCCATCTATTAAGTAATATGTTGGAGATTAACAATAACCATAGTTGAATCTAAAAAATAAAACAGTTAACTGAAGGATATGAGGTCTCATCACGAGCCAACCTACCATGATCATAGGCCCTAACATGGTGCTATTACCACTATTGGTCACCAAGCCAAGGTAATGGCTTTTGGACGTGAAGTTGAAGGATAATAGGTCTCATCATGAGTCGAGTTTCTCACTTTGTTAGTTCCTGTGAATGACACAGTTATCAACTCGTTACTAAGCTCGAAAAATGATCTTCAATTCTCATCCTAACTATGTATTTATTTATAATAGATGAGACACTAGCATCTAAAAGGGTTAAAATACATCTCTGTCAAGGCTATAGACGCCTGTTGGCAATGACCATGCCTATGGTATATAAGTTAATTTAATACCGTGATTTACTTGATTACCTTTTTTTCTCAAAACTGATTTCCGATGAAGTTTACTATTGCGCATACAAAGCTTGTTAGAACACATGATTCATGGAGTAATATTTTAATAAGTTCATGGATGATGATGGATATGATTTCTCCCTCTTAACTCTACATGTCAGGGGAAAAGCTGTTAGGATATTTGAAATTTGACATTTTATATCAGCTAATCATCATTCCTTTATTTTTATAGGTTTCATACTCTTAACCAGAGATAAATTCTTCTTCCTTGTATGTCACCATTGTTGTGAAAAAACAACAACCCCCATTTTTACATTATTATCTTTATAATAATAATGGGGACCATCCATGTAAATTTTGGTCATATAAATCTTTTTATGCTTAGATTTTTTTATTTTTTGAGAGATTTTTATTTTTCTCAATTTTCTGCTTTGATCGCTTCACTGTGTGTGGTTTTTTGCCAGCTTCCCAACGACTCAAATTTTGCTGAATTTGGGCTTACGTTTTGAAAATGATGCTTGTCTAAAGTTTGATTGAGTTTTACCACCTAGACTTAAATATGTACAAAATGTATTTTATTTAAAATAATGTAAATAAAATTATTTAATTTATTAGTTTAATTAATTTTAATTAATTAGGTCAATTCATTTGTAAATATTATTATTTTATTCAACTGATTTAGATTAATTAGATTACTTACAATTAATTTAATTAATATGTATACATTAGTTTTTAATTATTTAATTAATTTCTAATTATTTAATTTTGTGTCACTATTATAAAAAACCACCCAATTCAAGCACAAGAAATAATCATATAATAAATTTTTATTGTAATAATATGACACATGTTTCAAAAGGTTTGGGGGAGCAAAGAAGAAGTATTTTGCTTCTTTGTTGACTTCAAAAAAGGCATTTGACATGGTCCCTAGAGATAATTTGTGGCGTAGAATGGAAGAACTTGAAATTCCTTTAAAATATAGAGCTTTCGTCCATAGGCTTTATGAAGAGGTGAAAGTCAAAATTAGAACTTTAGCAAGCACTTCAGAAAGTTTTAGAAGTGACATCGGAGTCAAGCAAGGTTTCCCTTTATCCCCTACCCTTTTTGGTTTATATATTGACAAACTGGAAGAGTGGCTAAATTTTCAAGGTGGGGATGGTGTTCGACTGGGGGAGTTTGTGATAAAGCTTCTTCTATATGTCGATGATATTGTGTTGGTTGCTAAATCGGCCCATGGATTGCAGATGCACCTATATGCCCTTGAGCATTTTTGTAAAGTGGTGGGGATGCAAGTCAATACCAGTAATACCAAAATAATGATTTTCTCTAATAAAAGGAAGCAAAACCAACATACGTTCTTATTTGAAGGAAACATTAATGAAGATGTAAATGAATACAAGTACCTCGGGATTGATTTCAACAACAAGCTTAATTTGGAGGATTGCAGAAAGAAAAGAATTTTAGGAGGGTGGAAAGAATTATATGCACTTCAAAATAGATGTAGAGAGGCATAGTTATGGGATTGGAACACGATCAAAGTACTTTTTGGACTCCTAGTTTTTCCAGTGATATTATATGGGTGTGAATTGTGGGCTAGCAACATCCCTGTTTCAAAATGGAAACAAATTGAAAAAATTCAAAAATGCTTGATCATGAGCAAGTTCAAAATTAAAAGTTTGGTTCCCTATGAAATAACGTTGAGCGAAACAGGGGCAACTCCCATCGAATAAATTTCCATGGTGCATCTTATAAAGTAACTAAAAATAATTGAGCAAATGGGAGGAGGTAGATGGCTAAAAGTTATCTTCAATGAAGATATGAGCAAAAGAAAGAAATCATGGATGAGACAAAACAATAAATGGATGCAAAAATGGAATATTTACCTGAATGCATGTCCCACAAATAACAAGGAGTTAAAGAATTTTGTGCTAGTGAAGTTCCGTACGGGTATATGGGGAAAAGATTTGGGTAGAAAGAAGAAGTATTATGTTCAAGAATTCAACCCCACTTGTGATCTCCAACAAAAAGAATACATTGGAGCTAGCATTCAATGGAGAGAAAAGGTTCTGATTGCTCAATTAAGAACTAACTCACATCAAATTCGGTGTGAAACAGGACGGTGGAAGAGACCTAAAGAAGCTCGGGAAGAAAGGGTATGTACTTTTTGCACCTCTGGGGTAGTGGAATCAGAAAAAATTTCATTTTGGAATGTGACGCTTTCAGAGACATCAGGGACGGTTACCGCAGTATGTTAGCATCAATTCCGTGGCATTGTCTTTTCAGCGATGGAATTGTTAGAAGGTTGTGTCAGCTCGTCATCAATTTGAGTAAGAAAAGGATTGAATTACAGAAGGCAAAAAACAAGGAAGATGGTGGTCCCATAGAATATTTTTAGTCTCGTGGACGTTAAAATATCATTCACATTTTATTCGCTTCATTTCATCCCAAAAGTTTTTATTTGTTGATTTTATTTCACCTAGAAGCTCATAAATGGGATGATGCAAGCACTACATGTTGGAGGAGCCAAAAAGGCTTGCATTAATACACAAAAGGAGCTTAAAGCACGAGTTGAATTGGAATTTTTTAAAAAACTTTTATAATAGTTGGAATGGAGGGCCCACTCCACGTGGAGTCTGATCTTTCCCTTGCATCCTCATTCTTAAAAGTCTCACACTCCTCTTTAAAGCTTCATGAGAGGTTTTTTTTGTTATTTTTCTATTAAAAATACTATTAATTTTTTTTTAAAATAATTTTATTTCATATATCTTATTTTTAATGTTTTATAAATTTAATTTAAAATAAAACTTTAATAAAAGTGTTCATTTTTTTTTTTTTCACAAAATTGGTTAAGATATGAATTTTCCAACACTTTGACAGTTTTGAAAAACTAACTTTGGAGAATCATAACTTGAGTTTTATTGAGCCAAACTGAGCAAATAATAGTTCGTTTGAAGTCTAGAATCATGGAGAATAATATGGCAGTATTGAATCAAGTAGATTTGAACATTTATTAGCCCAAAAATTTAGCAGAATATTTAGTAACAAATTTGCAACAAAAAATGGTTTTGCTGAGTTTAGTTTGGGAAAATTTCATTGGCTTGGATAAACAATTGCTGCTAATTAATTTTCCAAATTATTCAAGGGATAATCAAATCTCTACAGGAAGAAATCATAGCATGCAACCTCTTTTGTTTTAATTAATCTAATTTAATTTAGATTTGACAAATTGTTGAGAGAATTGTTATTTGATTTTTATTATGCAAAATTAATTTGTTTTCATTTTTTTGTTTTTGGATTGATTTTGGTAGGGAGAAATTGGAACGATCAACCCCAAAATTTCTTGAATCAATGAGATTGCACCAACAAGGAGAAAACATAATTTTTCCAGCGGAAAATTGTTGGAGCAAATCTGTCTCCCAAAAACTCTCCGATTTTAGGTTTCCTTTTGTAAATTATAAATTGAAATTTGGATAATGGAGAAGGGGTTCCAAATCTGAAACTTCAGGGGAAAATTGTGCAGAGAGGAAGTTTTCAACTGCACTATTGTATAGGATAAATATTTTTTTTGTAGAATAGTCAAAGTCTTGATCTCTTAAAGAAGAAGAATTTGCATTATTGTAACACCGTCTCTTGAGAGAGTTTGAGACTCGTTGGACGACATTGTAAAAACATTTTGGAATTAATGGAAGGTATGAATTTTTATGCATTTTGCAAGAATCTTTAGACTTTCTATTATTTTTATTATGGTAATTTAATTTTTATTTATTTCTATTAAAATGATAAATGTATGAATGATTGAATTAACACTACTGTTAGTTCCATTTAATCCTCTGCTAGCTAAATCTATGGAAAGCCACCTTTTATAGATTTAGGCATATATAAATCAAAATTAAATGTTTTATTTGAAAATACTTGTTTGAAATTTACTGATAATTATTTATCATTAAATTGCAATATCATTTTTTTTCAATTGTTATTAACAAAAATGCTGAGCTTTTGTGGAAAAGAAGCTACCAACATGCCTTTGAGGAACTAAAGTCCAATGTGTCATAATCTCCTATTCTAAGAGGGCCCAATTAGTCTCTCCCCTTTCACATCTCTACAAACACAACAAATACTTCCATTGGATCTATCTTAGGGAAACAAGAAGAGAAAAATCCGTATGCAGTATACTTCATCAACAAAAACTCCTCATTGGAAAAATTGAACTATATCATAACTAAAAATAATTTATTGTCGTTATTCATGCAATAAATCAATTTAAACATTATATTACATGATATTAAGTAATATTACATACATACCATGATGCTATTAAATATTTAATGAACAAACCAATCACTAATGGATGAGTTACTATATGATCACTTTTATTATAGTAGTTTGATAATACCATCTTAAATAAACCTAGAAAGGATAATGTAGTCACTGATTTTCTTTCTAGTTTAACATCTAATGAAAATGAGCCCCCAATAGAAGATTAATTTCTTGATGAACATATATTCATAGTATGTACTAACTCTCTATGGTTCATAGATAGTGCTAACTACTTGGTTGCATGCAAGCTTCTTCATTACCTGACTCCAAAAGAGCGATGGAGGATTATCAGACAAAATGGAAGATTCTTGTGGATTGATGGATGTCTTTTCCACACTGGACCTAACTCGATTATTAGAAGATGTGTACAGGAATATGAGGTCCAAAAAATATTGAAAAATTTCCATGGTGACCCATGTGGGAGCCAGTTTTTTGAAAAAAGAACTGGGTACAAGGTACTCCATCAAGGGTATTATTGGCCCTCTATTTTCAAAGATGCCAAAGAATATGTGAAGAGATGTGACAATCGCTAGCTCATGGGTAGACAAACATAGACATACGAGATGTCGTTACAACATCAACTAGTGTTGGAACCCTTTGACAAATGAGCCATTGATTTTGTGGGGCCAATAAATCCCCCTTCCTATTCGAACTCCTACATCTTGATCTGCACAAATTATGTTACAAAATGGTTGGAAGTAAAAGCACTCCCAACAACAATTGAACATATAGTGGCCGAATTTATCGATGAAGATATTTTCACAAGGTTTGAGATATCTCGTGAGATGTGATTGATGAAGGAACTCAATTTACTTAAGGCTCATTGAGGAATTAATGGAAACTTACAAGATAAAACATGGGTACTGATGTCATATCATCCACATGACAATGGATAAGTGGAGGGTATTGAAAATATTGTTGAGGTAATCATCACCAATATTGTCAGACTACATCTCAAAGACTAGCTTGATTGACTCCCAAAAGCACTATGGGCCTATAGAAAACTTAGAGAAGTACTACCAAATATACTCCATATGAACTAATATATGAAAAGATATTACTTTTTCTTATTGAAATAGAGATCTAAACACTAAGGAAAATGGTGCAACTTGGAATAGACTTATTAGAAGCCTCTAAATAAAGGATGCTTTAGATCAATGAGTTAGATGAACTATATTAGCCCACCCTACATTAGAAAAGCATGATACAACTTAGAGGTATAAGTGGCATGATAGGTCCATGAAAAAGAAGAAATTTAAATATGGAGAGTGGGAAATACTACTTGACTCCAAGTTTAAAGACTTCAGAGGGAAGATATGCATCAAATGGCTAATATCGTATGAGATTGATACAATATATGATAATGGAGCCATAAAGCTTCGTATTATTGATGAAGAAAGAACTCTTATGATGACCAAAGGACATAGGCTTCACCTGTATCACCGAATCTTATGAAAATATAAATTTTTGAGGAAGATTACTAATGGATAACATGATAATGATATAAAAATTGTTAAAAAATGAGAAATACTTGTAGGATGAATCATTATTCCACCTTGAAATACATTAAAAAAGAAGTAAAATAAAAAGAAAGAAAGATCATGTATGAAAAACCTTAGGGGCATACTTGAGCACATGTCATGTGAAAACCAGTCGAGATTGGTGCATGACATGTTAAAATAAGTATATAAAAAAAGGAAACAAAATTAGAAGGGAAATTAACGATTTCATCATAATCCTTCTTGCTTATACACTTATTATTTTATTTTTCTGCTAATAAAGTGACTTCCAGAATATGTAGAGGAGGACACTGCTATTATTGCAATTTTGTTGCTGCAACTCTATTACATGGTCCATTTGATGCAACTATAAACTCCATTGTTGAACCCTTAGTGATGCAATTCGATTGTCAAACTCGTATTTCTGCAACTGTGCTCAACAACGTTGTTGCAACTCAACAAGAGGACACCATCGTTGCAATTCTAGAACCACAAATCCACTGCTGCAATTCCAATGGTTAGAATGTGTAATGAAACCTATTGCCACGACACCATGGTTTACTGATGTTGATGCTGCAATTGCGGTTAAATAATATTGCTATGACTTTGTTGAATGCCATCTTTGTAAATATTTCACACAGCTATAATGTTGTGTTTGTGCTGTAAGTCTAATAGAAATTCATGTTGCAACACTAGAATCAGTAAGATAAGCTTCGGGGGAAGTAATTGCTGCTATTCTTGAATTTTATTTAGAGGAGGAAGAAGAAAAAGAAGCATGATTAATACTAAAGAAAACATTTCTATAACACCCAAACTCATAAAGCCTAAGAAAGTAAGTACCTTGTGTTCCTTTCCATTGTATGCATGTCTTTTATGAAGGAATAAGGTATCAGAGATGGAAAATAAGAACTTTCAACTTATTAAAGAATGAGCCTAGAGAGATGAGGTCCTTTGAAAAGATTAACTACCTTGCCCAAGAAACATATTTAATGGATGAATGGGAACCTCACACTAAAACCAAAGAGATAGATCATATCCCTAGGAAAGAAACAAAAGAGTCAATTTTCCAAACAACAAACCTCATATGTGCTTTAATTGAGGTGACCACTCAGATTGAATTGAAAATAATGGAAGATATGGACATACAAATGGATAAGTGGGTAAAGGAAAATAAAGACAAATGGAACCAATTATTGGCCTCATATGAAGAGGGAGTGATGCCCGTTAAGGAGCATCACCAAATTGTAAAAGGAATGAGAGAAAAGTGGAAATAATTTTGGGAAACCCACACAAGTGTATGGAAGGAAGAAAAAGAAGAAAATAAGTTGTTTTAGCTAGAGAAACAAGTTAATAGGTGGGAAATAGAGAAAATACAACTTGGTTTGTTACTAGAATATGATTTTAGTTGTAGATCCCCTTTTCCACATTACAACATGTTTTTGTAAGAGAAATTCATAATGTTCGAGAGAAAAGTAATCATGGCTAGTAAGCCATTTGAAATCACAACACCAAACACATTTTTTGAGGCTTACTATGCTTGTATCAATGATGAGAAGAACCTCCTCTATGATCTTCATCAACATAATGTCTTGCTATTTCATGATCCCATTTTGAATACCAATCATTTTGTGAGGGATTTACACTTAAGAGCGTTTATGTCCATTAGAGAAATTTTGAGGTATAAAATGGGCCTCCTAAGAAAAATGTACAACCAAAATAAACTTTATAATAACCAATAGGATTCAAGATGATGATGTCAACCATGGGGGATGATTCATTATTTTTGGGGTAAAACAGTAAAAATATTAAAAAATAAAAAAATAAAAAAATAATAAAACAATTTTTTCAACTTATATATTCAGCTTAACTCCCTAAGGTTTTATTCAAATTTCGATTGAGAGTACTCGTTGGATGCAAAATTTAATTCCTCATCCAAGGAGTACCCATGCTGCATACTTTCGATGGACCGTGCTACACGAAAAATGAGAAATACATGAAAAAACGTGATTGCAATCACGTTTTTCATGTATTTCTCATTTTTAATGGAGTAGAATCCTTTGAAAATATGCAACATGGGTACTCCTTGGATGTGGAATCAAATTATGAATCCAATGAGTGTCCCCGCTTGAAATTTGAGTAAACCCATAGGGAGATAAGTTGAAAATACGAGTTGAAAAGTAGTTTTTCCTTTTTCCCTCTAAAATTTGATGATGTAATCTAATCTTGTTTTATTATTTTCACTATTATTTTATAATTTCCTTAGGAGACCCATTTTAGACCTCAAAATTCCCCTAATGCTACCTCAGTAACCATGTTGATTAGGCAGTAGCCCATAAAATTGCACAACATAATTCATTCCATTAATTTTTTGGGTTAAGGGAGAGTGCCACATGCCCTTACAGGTCATTAAAATTCATAAGAAGTGGACTTAATCTACCCAACATGTGGAATTTTAAATAATAATAGATAGGTAACCATCATACATTTCATGGCACAAATTGAGACAATGGAGAAACCATCTATTGAAGAATGTGTGGAAAGGCAGAAGCAAGCTATAGAAGATACCCAAATAAAATACCCATTCAATACCGTCAATAAGAAGATACCATTGAAAAGAGTGCAAAACTAAATTAAATTCAAGGAGAGTTGCAGAAACAAATGGATTTGGTTTAACTTTCACTATCCTATGATCTACCTTCCAACCAAAGAGTTTAGGAAGGATCATAAGTTGATCAGGAAGGAATATTGGCTTGCAAGACAAAAATTCAAGCTATAGGGGGATATTTTCATGTAGATGAGGCAGGACATAGTGATTATAGCCTTAGTAACCTCCACACGACCTTTTCCTTCTCAGATTTAGAATGACTATGCGTTGCATGAGGACACATAATGAGTTCGACTTGGGGGGGATGATAGGTGCCTAAATTGACATATTGTTAGCACCCATATAATACCTTTTAGTCCATAATTTTCCCACTTTCCATCCTTTCTTATTGCATTTTCCACCCATATTGATACATTTTTTGTCAAGGTATGAATATCCTTCTATGTGCCATTTTAATGCTTATTTGTATGCATTTTTTAGGAAATTGTTGCCTTTTTGTATTAACATTGGCACACATGATACAAAGGTTACACAAGTATACAATGTTTCAATAGTGGATGTAACTCCTTATAGGTGTTGCAACTCCCTGTAGGTGCTGCAACTCTCTCTACTAGAACAAAATTCAATTTCTCCAAGCCTTCAATGTTGCTGCAACCCTGAGATGTGTTTCAAAAGAGCTGTAACTTTGATGATGGTCATCATTTTTGTACCTTTGGTGTTGCGATTTTTGTTGTTGCGACTTGTGTTGCCCTTGACATCATTGCTACAACTCATGTTTCCCCTGCTAGTGTTGCATTGTTGTAACTCTTTGTTTTTCCCATTGATGCAACTTTGGAAACAATGCTACAATTACCTGCTTATTGTGTCAATGCAATAATCAACTAACCAATTGTCAGTTTTGGACTGATTATGAAATAAAAAAATAATTTCTCAAGCAGGAAAAATATAGGAACAAGTCACAATGACCAAGAAAAGAAGATGACTCAACCACTACCTGCCACACAACTATCTTGATTCAACCAATGGCCGATTTTACCATTATTTAAAGAAATTGATGCAAAAGGATGAACAACCTGATTCTCATGGTTGTCCATCCACCTATTTGATTTATTTAGATAGAATACTTTTTTTTATAAAGAAATGTTTGTCTCTTTGAGCTAGGTAGTTTGTAATTGGTAACTAATACAACATTAATAGAGGACCAATCTATTATACTTTTATATTTCTCTAATTTAATTCCATTTCTACTCTAGTTCAAGTAATGCTGTGGTAAGCATTCATATTATGTTGCTTTTCTAACCAATTCCTCGTCTAATGAGGTAGGTCCCACTCCTTGGTTACATACTATTTGTATACATAGTGTAGACATAGCTGTAATTTCTATTTTTGTTCATTTCTACATTTTTTTTCTTCGTATTTTTGCAACTCTAAATCATTAAGTGAAACAACTTTGATAACTTAAATTGCTATAAATATGAACTATGGATTTATTACTATTGTAGTCAGGTGTTAATATTATCTTTATTTACACACTAATTTATTTCACTAAGGTTTTATAACATTTCTCAAGTTAGGGTTTTTGTTGCAACTATAGTTGTTGCAACTCAGTTGTAGTATTAAATTGCCATGTTTCTAGAATTATAAAATATCAATTTTTACTGAATAGCTTGGATTAGTTATTTTATCAAGCATTTAGTTTATGGGTACATTTTTTTATAAGCAAGTGTGAATTAATGGTTTATGAATATTGAATGTATTACATTGTATGTGCAACAGCATATGTTGGTGTGATTTACTTTCTTATAACATAGATTAGACACAGTACCTTTAAATTCCTACAAGTGTGGTGTGATTTAGATTATGGTGACTTGTAAAAGTATCTTTACATCTTAAACTGTGACAATCATATAATTACTACATCTTCAAACACATACATGATTGTACTAGCATATGCAGTGCACAACAGTTCACAAGGCCCCTTACAAACCCCAGGTTGAAAATTAAATGAACATTATTTTGGTTGTCTATAAGCTATTAGAAAATTAATTAAAATGGCCACCACCTATCCACGTGGCTCAATTGTAAGATGAAAATTTTGTGATATGTAGAGATACCTTTCTTGTCGATACTATCTTATTAGTGGTTTCTTTTTTTGAGAACTACACTATTTAGCCAAAAAATGGGACTCCAAGCCAATATTATCACTTAGAGTAGGAAAACTTAACAAATCATATCACATACAAGCTGCATGAGCTAAGCAGTAGCAAAGACATAAGAGTTGCATTCAAGGAGTATCACTTCTACATAAATTATGCTAGGTGCCATGACTTAGCTTATGTACACCATTGCTTTTACTTGTTATAAAATTACTTGAAGGGGATATACAAATGGATTGAGGTTGGATTCAGTTAGATGATTGCATAGGTTAGTTAAAAAATGCTTATGCATTTCAACGGTTGTGTATGTTGCACAAAAAATATAAGGTGGCATATTTTGGAACTATTTTAAGGCTAGACATGGGGAAGGAGAGCACGAGGGAACTTGCGTGTGCATAAAAACTATATTATATAATAAATAATTGAATTTTACAACAAATTCCATCATTGGAGATGAAAAATCTATTGTTGAATGTCATTCTTTACTAATGGTAGAGAGAACAAGAAGAAAATAAAATAAATCAACAATGAAAGGACACGTGTAGATATATTTTTGGACGATCACGGTCAATATAGATCAATCACATACATGTGAAAGCAAAACAACATTTGAAACTCATGGATTTCATTTAGTTTGAACCTAAAAAAATACTATAGTTAGTATATTGATGAAAAAATTTGCTTTTTTTTTTGGCCCATGTAGTAGTAGTAAACAAGATGATTGTGAACCCATGGATTGTATTGATAGATGTGATCACATATCAATTTCTATTAGTAAATGTGTAATTTCTAAATTATCCTAGTTGGAGGAATACCAATCAACTATTTCACCACATTATGATCATATCTTAGACATTCTACAACCAGGTTCAGTTAATATTAGGTTAATTTTGTTTAACTAACATGACACTTTGCCGATTTAATGGGCTCTCACATTAGCACTCCATTTTTTGTAGGGTGCATACATGCATTGGTTTACCTAAAAGGTAATGCATGGGGTGCTAAATATTGGTCGACACACTGCTTAGAGGAAAATCATGCCTTCAATGTCACACTCACACTAATAGACTCCAAGGAAATCAATTTCTAATTGGGTTGATGTATATTAAAGGAGAATATCTAACATAGGATGATAGAACATGAAATAAAGGTGGTTATGTATTTCAAAGTTATAGACCAAGTGAATTTGTGTACCACTTTAAAAACCTAGTTGCTGGTACAAACCTCCAATTATAAACAATTCCAAGAAGAAATCATAAATGACACAGTACTTCTTTATTTATTCCGACCATGAAAAGTTAATGCATACTATTTCATCCATATAACTATGATCCATATATTAAAATTTGTAAAACCATGCATTAAGAAAAATTTCTATTTAAGATATAACTTTAACTTTCTGGGAATTTCCTTTATTATGAAATGTATTTCAGATTAATCACATCATAAATTTATGGTCGAAGTTTTGAATCATCTAATGTGGTTCATCTAATTTCCTTTATGCCAAAAAATTAACCTACGAAAACGATATAAATTGAGAGAGGATATGAAATTCATCAAGGGTATCACTGCACTAGTGAGGATTTTATTGCTTTAAGCAAGGAGGAACGGATGGGAGAATTGTATCAATTTGATAGTTTGGATTCAATTATGCATTTTAGTTTATTGCAAGCTTGTATGAAAATGAAAGTTATCCAAAGGAGATCTAGGTCCATGCCTACATAATAAAAATCATGTTTGAGGTAAACTACTTTGTGAACAATCATCTTGTTAATAGATAAGAAAAACACTACTATTTGGAGTTTACATGTAAAGTGTTTGATGAAATGATTGAACAAAATGTGGTGTCATGGAGTGCAATGATCTATACTATGTTCATATATATTTTTTATTATTGTGTATGTTGTTTTTCTTAGAGGATATCATATCATAAGGATTAGATAAAATGGTTGGTAATTGTTTGAAATGATTGCAATGATTCTCTCATCCTTAGGCCATGCTATTAAATGTAAATATAGTGGTTATGTTAGGATTTTTCTCACTTAGTATTCTTTCTCATGTTTTGAATATGATGCTAGGAAAATGATTATTGTTTTCTTGAATTTTAGTTGCTCTTCCAAGAGTTCTAAAATTATTTGAAGTACAAGAGTAGTTATATAATCCTTATGAGGAACTTAGTGCAACGTGCTTGGAAACATCTTTACAATTTTAAGTACAATTTCAGTATTTCACACATGTTGATAAAGGCTCTACATTGTACTATTCCATCATCACCATGTGGTGATGGTTGGTGCTTTCTCCACTCCTTTGGATTAGCTACGATGTATCCATCAACCAGCCCTCTATAATGGCCCAAACTTGAAACATAATTAAATACAAAAATACCTCTATAAATTCTAATCATTAGCTACTAAATGTAAAGAATGTTTCATTAATAATTACATAATCCATTTTTATAGTAGGTGGTGAGAATATACTTGTGAGATAAAAAATGATTCAATTACAACTTTGTAGAAATCAAATTGACATGCACTAGTCTATGATCCCACAAAATGCAAACAACGTGTTAGGGATGGGTCTCCACCCAACCATAGTAAAGTGCGAGTTATTTTAAGCTCTTCTTTTCCAACTTTCAAAACCAAGCTTAAAGCCCCATTGGTATATACCAAATCCCAAGGCTCAAACATCATCTGCCCCAAGGAAAGAATCTAGTCTGGCACTCACATAGGGCCCATGCATCTCGAAAAGTTGACCCAAAATCCCTCTACAACTCCTACTAGGTATAGCCCCAGACATAAAAATACCACACACAACTCTATCCAACTTTTAGACTTCAACATTATGGCTCCAATATCAGACACTTGAGATCCTTAATATGGTCCCATATCCTATTGAGAATTATACAAAGCAAAAGAAACATTGGCACAAGTGGTTGATTGAGTTTGAGATCCCCAACCCATATGGTGTTACCTATTCTTTTCCATAGGCCCATAAGGTTATCAAATAAATCAACGTTATTGGCCCACTAGTGGATTTCCTGATAATCACCACTTTACAACATGCAAACACTGCATTAGTTATAATCATAACATCATCTTCTCATATAAAATAACCCACATGTTAAATTTTTCATGTCATCATGAGAACACTACATCACTATTATCACAATATCCTAGATAGTAGGACACCACATACTCACACATGCTACATGTAATTTCCACATGCCATCACATCATGAAATACCATCATATTATTATAACATCAATATATATGTATCGAATGCATATCATTACTTCAACATATTAAATGGAGCTACATGTTAATACAATAACATAGCTTAATATCATAAATATGATAATCATCTCAACACATCTCATGCATAGAGCCACAAACCATCAATAGTGTTTTTATTATGATTCATCAACTGAGTCAAACTCACTATCCTATATAAAAAATGAATACCAACTATTACATTTAATGAAATGATATCATTTGACATCCCTCTAGGATTCATTATGGTTATATTTGTTAGCAAGGGCTAGATAATCATACTATGAGTGCCAAAATTTCATCAAGATAATTATTATTTTCCAATTATCATTTCCCAATAATATATAGTTTTTATTATTGACCCTTAAACCCTTTTTATAGTCCACTATTTTAAACCTTCTCATCTCATGAGTTTATATTATATAGGTTATCATTATGACCTTTAGTAATCATGGTGCTCAATCGATTCATCAATATTCTTAAGAGGGATTGCCATTAAGAGAGAGACAATCCTTCATTATCGTCACATATAAGTTGTTTATTGGCGTTTTCCTATTTAAACCTAGCACTTAAATGTTATTCACTTGGTATACACATCAAGGAAGTTGGCTAAGAATTAATCAACTTATTTAATCTAAGTATTTCCATCTTGTTTTTATTCAAATAAATACCTTACTTAACTATCGATAATAATTGACTAGTAATAATTTTCCACATTTAACCCTTCTTATTACCATTCTATAAATTAATTATTAATTTGGTCTCATATCATCATACTTCTACCATTGTTTACAAGGACCTTCATTATTATCATCATCATTAACTTCATTATCCCACTTATAATAAAACTAAAATAATATGAATTCATGATCTTCCCAATAAATTTAACAATTCCAAAAGAATTTGACATTTATATTAAAATTTTCTTAATTTTTTTTTTTTTTTTTTTTTAATATAACATATCATATATTATTTCTGTATCATACCGTTAAAAATAAAATGACTATAATTTATAAATCATTACTCAATTCAACATAAAATAATTTTAAGCCAATCAAAATATGTCTCCATCAAAAGAAGCCTCGCGGGTGTAGATCTTTACTTGGTCCACATGCATAACATCAAATTGTGAGTATATACTTAGTTCGTATCCTCTTTACTAACAATAAAAATTTGATTATTTAACAATGGCACATGGTGCATTTTTAATTTGAATTGGGTAGATTGATTTCATTTTCTTATTAAGATTTTATGTAGTTTCTTGTGATACTTGGCATTATGGGTTAACCATTTGGTCAAGTAATGTTGAAGTAGTTTTTATAAATAATTGAGTTGGGAAATAATTATATATCACTAATTTTTTTTATTTTTATTTTTTAAATGTCATAATATAATTTTGGTTGAGACCTTTATTTTTTACATTTTTAGATATATAAATGGCCTCATTACTCTAAAAAAAGTTTGGTGTATTTGAATTTTGTATTTTATACAATTTAAAATTATGATTTTAGAAAAATATTTATCAAATTTCAAACAAAATTGATTAAAAAATATTAAAAAAGCAAGCCAAAACATTTATTAATTAGAGTATACTCTTCATACATCTTTAAAATTACTATTAAAGTATTCCTCGACGTGGGTGTGTGCAATGGATGAGGGAGGCCTCATGGGGTGAGCCCACCACCCTCTCAACATGATGGGCATTAAAGGTCAAGGGTCATAGCTCACCCCTGAAACGCAAGGGAATGCGAGAAAACAATTGGATATTAATTTTCTATGAAGGGTGGCAGGGAGAGACATGAGCCTAGAGGAGAGTGTGGGAGGTTAGAGCCTGAGAAAGGTTGTGAAGTGGACCTCCTTGCTGCTGACATCTGCGTTCGACTCCTGTCTTGAGTGTGAAGAGTTTGGTATGGGGTTTGAAAATTTTTTGAGTGTGGAAAGGGGTTGTTGAGGCAGGGAATTTGTAGGAGACATTGGTTATCGACAAAGGTAGGCAACCGTTGTCTCCCAAAACCAATTCTGGTTTGACAATTTAGATATTGTTTTCTTTGGTATTTCTCCCTTCTTTTGTAATTCTTATTGGTTATGTGGGTCCTCGTTTGGTCGACCTGTCACTCACTATAGGTTTGTTGGGATTTTCGGTTGCTACTACGATTTTCGATCTCAACTTTGGTTATTCCTAATTAGGGAGTCGAATGATATTTTTTAGTTGGTTGGTTTTGAAAGTTATGTCTGGTTTCTCCTTGTTGATGCCTGTAGCTTTGTTTTCTTAATGTAAAAAATAGGGTTATCATTGGGGCATGTCTCTTCTCTCGTTTTGTTTGTGGCTTTGTCTGAACCCTCAAAGAATTGAAAGCTTTAAGGTTGGAGGATATTATTACCCCTGTGAGCTTGGAAGGGGTGGTTTAATTCTTGGCTCAAGTGGGTGTCCATTGTCTAGTGTTGGTAATTGCATTATTATCAGTCGATGTTATGTTAATGTTTATGCTTTTGGATTGAGTACTCCACAGAGCCCTGACTGTAGGTGTATGTTGGATATTTGAAGAGAAGACCACCTATGCGTCATGCATCCTAGACAATTCATGTGCAATAGGAGGGGGGGTGGCAGCAACAACTCTCAAGGTCAATGTAGGACCCGTTTATTTGATCAAGAATTTTCCGAGGCATAATTCAATGATGTTCCTATAGAAACTAGGAGAGAAATTTGAAACTTGGAAACTATGGTGGGTGCTAAGAGACATTCTTATTCAGACTCTAATATTTTGGAAGAGGAATATTGTTGGATTCATGACCATGGTCATACTAGGGGAAAAAGGAAGAAATACCTCAATTTAATAGCACTTCACTGAAAAATGAAGACCCTGCTTGGTATTGTATTGAAGGATAAGCAAGTGGAAATATATAATGTGTTTTCTTCGCTGGAGGATATCAAAATAATGTTGATAAATCAATGATTCTCCATGGATAGGCTTGACGAAGGGCTAACCCATGTTGAAGGGCATTTTCAGAATCACATTTGTATTAGAATCACAAGCTTGCGCTCCTCTTGGATCGAGTGAAAATGAGCCAACTCTTATTTTTTCCTCTAACTCTTAATGGTTTACAAATGTGCTGGCTTTTTTGGTCTTAGATTAAGTTTTGTAATGTCTAGATATAACTAGAATGTATGGTTTTGTTTTCTAAGTCTTTTTGTAAATGTTAGATGTGTGACTCTTCTGGCTCCCTAGAATTAGTGAGAATCCTTCTACATGAAAAGAAGAATCATTATTGTATGACTACACTATATAATATGGTTTTGAAGACATATTGAGGAAAAAAAGTTTTTAATTTAAAAAAAAACCTACTATTAAAATATTAATCTCTCTATATATAACCCAACAAAATAATAGTGAATAGTATTTATAGGAGTTGTCTTTAATGCGACTTTTTGGAGTTTCACATGGATTTTATGATGGGAATTCGACTACAAAATTTGAGGTGAAATCTTAATTTGTGTTATTTAAACTGGTTTTTTGACTGCATATATGGATTCAACACCCTGAAAAACCCCTAGGGCACTTCGATTGTGCAAATTTTACCCATCAAACTTGTGATTTCAATGAATTCCCGCGGGATTTTAGACAAATTAGATCAGAAAAATAAATTTGAAACTTTTCAAAAAGTCACATGAAAGACAACTTGGTATTTATATATATGAAAAGAAAAAACAACTTCATTTAATTTGTAATACTTCTAATAATAGATATTTATATCCCATTATATTTATCATAAATATTGCCAAATCGATTTTAAATATTGAATTAATTAAAATAAAGCTTATAACCACTAACAAGGCCGCATAGCTAACATTCCCTACAACTTAGTTTAAATATAGCTAAATTAAGATATTTTTTTCTTTGTAAGTTTGACAACAATAAGAATACATCATGGTCATGTCCAAAAATAATACTGGAATAACCTAGGCAATTAAATGAGCGGCTTAACATCTAGAGTTGCCTTCAACGCATCCAATCATAGTTATCAAGGACCTCATGGACAAATAAATTAAAATAATTAAAATATGAAATTATTTTACATTGTATTTATTGATTTTAATTAGGATTGGTTAATTTCAATCATATATTTATGAAATGAAAAATGGTTTTATTATTTTACTTTAATTTAATATAATATATTGATTGATTATATATTCATTAACTGTAATTGTAATTTGATTAATATTATTCATATGTAAATTTAAAATCTAAAAGAATTAAAGTTTTGATTAGAGTAAAATAAATTATTATTTTGTTGAATGACTATAAGTTAGGTGGCTTAAAGTGCTTCTCTCTAATTTCGTAGCTACCATTGCAATGCACTTTACCATTAATTTGAATAAATTAGTATTCATAATTATTTTATATATTTTACATTAAATTCTTTTATTAGTGGTTTTCTCTAACAAAAGAAAGCATAACCAACATAAGTTATACTTTTAAGGAAACATTATGGAAGAAGTTGCAGACTACATATACCTCGGAATTGACTTCAACAAAAATTTAAGTTGAGATGGTTGTAGAGAGAAAAGAACTTTGGGAAGGCTGGAAATAATTTTATGCTCTTCAAAACAGGTGTAGAGAGGCAGAGCTGTGGGACTGGAAAACCACTCTAAATCTCTTTGGGCTTCTAGTGATTCCAGTGATTCTTTATGGTTGTGAACTGTGGGCCAGTAACACAACCGAGATGCAGTGGAAACAAATTCATAAAATTTAAAAGAGTTTGATTACAAACAAATTCAAAATTAAAAGTGCAGTTCCTTATGCTATCTTGTTAAGTGAAACTGGGGTTGCTCCTATTGAAGCAATTTCTATGGTGCGAGTCATAAGGTATTTGAAAAAAATTGAGCAAATGGAAGAGGGTAGATGGCCTAAGGTTGTGTTTAATGACAGATTGTGCAAAAGAAAGAAGACTTGGATGCGGAAAAATAACAAATGGTTTAGTAAATGGGTTATTTTCTTGAGCATGTGTCCTAAAAGAAATAAAGAGATAATTTTTTTTGTTATGCATAAGTTACACAAACGTACTTGGGAGAAAGAGATAGGGAGAAAGAAGAAGTACTACATTGAAGAGTTTAACCCCACTCATAATCATCAGCAAAATGTGTACATAGGGGCCAATATTTCTTGGAGATCTAAAATTCTTCTTGCTCAATTAAGGAATAATTCTCATCAACTCCGTTGTGAAACTAATTTACCCTGGAAAAACATCCATTCCATCTATGTTTACTATCGAATTGACAAAGTGATATACTAACCATGTGTAAATCTATAATGTATTTTTCCTAGTTAACAATGTTTTCACCAGAAAATCCTAACTCCGTAGCTCATTTCTAGATGGAATAAAGCTATAGTGAATCAACATATACTCTAATATGAATTAAGAAGTAAATGCCCCTGTCATGAAGTAGTTGGATGATCTCGGCTGGCAGAGTGTGTGCGCCTTGCATACCTTGTATAGGATCAATCCCGACTTTAACCATTGTACCATATCCAATATCCTAATGGAGATTTCCAAAAATCCACTACTTGATCTTCATAAATCCATTCCATATATAAGAAAACTTCTTGTAGAACCCAACCCAACCTTCAACCATTCTTGGAAAGACAATTTTTTTAAATATTTCTCCTTAACAATCATCTGCCAAATACCAGTCCCAGTAATGGCATGCTAAAAGTTTTTATTCAGGAGATCCTATCCAAATGTTTTGATGTCTTTTTAGCACCATCCACCAAACTCTCATTGCTTTGTAATATCACCCAGGCATTCTAGATGAAAATTTTTGCCACTGTTCACCCCTAACCTAAGAAAATTCATGATAAGGGTATTGATTTTTTGAATGATTTGGCTGTCCAAGAATCAACTGTCCAAGAATCATTCTGCCACCCATCGATAGCCATTTGTGAGCCCATTGTGTCAAACTACAATCAAATTTATTTATCAACCATTGCAAATCCTTGTTGAGATTGTTGGATGGTGTTGTCATTGATGTCAACCCATGGAGGTGTCTGGTTTGAATTTGACCAAAAACATTAGTCATCAATGTCAAATGGTTAATTAACGCTTCTTAGTAATTTTCAGATTACATCAAGCTGACAACTATACTGTTGGATGGTTGAAAAACCCAAGTCCTAGGGTTTGGGTTCCCTGGACGGAGGATGCACCCTGACTTTTTTGAGGGTTTTTGGTAGTTCAAATCATTGATTTTGTGTTGTAGATATAGGTCATTAGATTCTCCTAGAAGATGTGTTTCTGTTGATATGTGGTACACCCTGTGGTTCATCCTGGTTTGAGAAAAAAATGAGTTTGAAATTGAAGACCCAGTTTCTGAGCTAAAACCCCTAGGGATAGTGAGATGACACCTCCTCTTATAGTAGTAAATATATGAAATTTTTTATCACTGTAATCTCACCACCTATAAGTTACATAAGTCGAAGAATCAAAGACAATAAACACATCACTGATTAAGAAAGGTTTTCACGTGCTTCACACCCATATGTCACCTACAAGTACACAAAATGGGTTAGTACATTAATTCCTTAAGGATTAACCAAACAACTTGAAAAAAAATTAAAATAAATTAAGAATAAACATTGTTTTAAAACTCCCTAAAAGGTCCTCCCTAAAACTATAAAAAGAAGCCTTATGAATTCCTCATTTTAATTAAGGCCTAATTCATTTACCGTAAGAACAACAACTTCCTAGCTTAAGGATTAATTTTGTCATTTAATAATGATTATTGAAATATTAGTTCCTCCAACATTCACATAATGAATCCCTCTCCAAAACCCTATTAAAACAAACCTAATACCTTGCTAAGGAATAAGGCAATTATTTAAAGTTACAAAATAACATTAGAAAATATAAAAATAAAAAGTGCGATCCTAACGTCTATCTCCTAACTAGAGTAATATAATTCTATAAAAATGAATTATCCTAACCTACAATACAAAATACATTATTCACAAACATTTCTCTGAAATTTTTGGTTGTGAACTTTTGAAATATTTCGACGTGGTCATGGAAGCCTTGAGAAAAAAAAGTTCGATCTTTGAGGCATTTGTTCTATTTGATTATGTTTTGATTGGTGGTTTGGTTGGGAATTCATTTAGGAAGACAATCCTTGGATAAGTACTGTGACTCTCCTAGGTAAGTTTTGTTCTTTCCCTTGTGTACATATCTCTTGGCCTTCATTAAATTAGGACTATGTTATCCTTCAATCTCAGACCTATGCAATATAAAAATATGACGTCTCGTTTTCAGACCTATCTTATAAGGTCAACCTTCTATGGTGTTTGTAAGTATGTCAGAAGTCAATCTCTAGGTTTGCTCCAGATTTGTATTAGGTCTGTTTTGGGCTTGTGTCAACTTAGTTAGAGATAACATTTAGGTCTTGTCAAAGTATGGTTAGGGTGGACTGTGTTAATGAAAATTGGTAGGTTTTTCGAAGTTTCTTTTAAGTCTAATGGAAGGAAGTTTGTTCTCCTACAGTTGCCAATGTATGCCGTTGATTCTCACTATAAGACAATGGTAGTAATATCGTGTTAAGTTAAATAATTTTATGAACTAAAGGCAATAAACCAATCAGTCTTTCAATTTTCTTTTTGTGCATCTTGTTGACAAACCTCTCATTACAATTATGAACCAAAACTTAGTGCCATAACACTTACCTTATGTGACCCTACAACAGTGATGTGTGCATCAAATTTGCGGACAACATTGAGTAACCTCGATGAAAATGTGAAGTTGGGTTACACTTTTTCCCTTTTTAAAAAAAGATGATCATTTTTAGAAGTTCTTCAACTTTATGCAAGCTAAAGAAATTTTTCTGTTTAGAATTTTATTTTACGATAAAAATAAAACTTGTTAGAAATTTTATTAGATTTCTATTACTTATTTTTGGAATATTTTTATTCACATTTGATATGTCAACTTAACAATTCTTTGAATGTGTGTTATTTAATGATCAAACAATTCATAAAAGGTCACGTTGAGATGCGTTGGTGTATTCTTTGAAAAGTTTGTGTTTTTGAGAAAAAAATGTGTTACAACAATCTAGAGAGAGTCTACTTCGGTATCGTTATATTTACGAAACTGATTGATGCATATCAGAATTACTAGAATTTTTTGAGCTGAACCAATATGAAAAAACTGCATATTTTTAATATGTTTTGGTCTGTGTCAAGTTTCTCAACATATTAGTTATAAACTAAAAATCTAAAAACTACCCATTACAGATGACGGACCAATGTAATGCACCATAAAATTTTCAATTTGTTTTACAATGTATTTTGGGAGATACATAATTTTGATTTCACTTAATCATAATGACCTTCAAAAATTTTTTTTCACCAATTTTATTACAAAATTAATTAAAATTAGTAAATATCTATGGAATTCCATAAATGTTATATCTCCTGAAAGCAGATTGAATTCTGCAAATGCTAGTCTTGGTTCTGAAAGTTAATTCATAAAATTTGGAGTTTAGCCATTCCAAAGTTGAAGAAATGTGTTCAGAGCCAAGTTGCAGCATAGTTGCAGAGGTTTTAGTTTGGCTGAATTTTTTTAACAGTTCGGTCGAATTTTTTTTGCCGCTCCGTCTTGTTAGTTTTAATGACAAGAAAGTTTAGGCGAACTTTTGTTCGCAAATCAGGTCGGCTGGAAGAAATCAATGAAGCCCCTCCAAAAAAACAAATTTCACAACTATATAAATAACCGATAACGTGAACATTATTTTCGCACATTTTTTCATTTGGGCTGAATTTGCAAAGGAATTTTTTTGGGCTGAATTTAGAAAGAAATTTTTTTGGGTTGAATTTGCAAAGGAAATTTTTTGGGCTGAATTTTGAAAGGTTTTTCGGGCTTAATTTTCAAAGGACATTTTTTGGAGGTATTTTTTAAAGTGACAATTTTTAGAGTAAGTGTTTTGGGTTGAAGTAAATCTTTTATAATGATTTTTTAAAGTGAGTTTTTGTCTAAATTTTTAAAGTGAATTTTTTTTGTAGGAGTTTGAAGGAAATATTTTGAGCTTCATTTTTAAAAGACAATTTTTTTAGGATTTTTTAAAGTAAGTGTTTTGGGTTGAAGTATGCATTTTGTGCAAAATTTTTAAAGTGATTTTTTTTGAAATTAAATCTTTTGTGATGATGTTTTGAAGTGAGTTTTTGTCTAAATTTTGATAGGATTTTTTTTGCAGGATTTTGAAGGAATTTTTTTGAGCTTCATACTAAATTATCATGAGAAATCAAAGAAATTGCAAGAGACAATATGATCGAATAAGAGACCCTAAGGCTAGTAGAGAACAAAGGAGAGAATATCGCAAAAAAAGAGAGAAGAATGCTCAATATCGAAAGGGGAAAAATAGAAGTTGAGGTAGGTATGTAAAGGTAAATATTATAAATGATATTTCAAATTTAACTCATGTATTGTGAAACTTAATTTTTATTTGATGAACTAATTTGAAAAATAGTTTTCAATGTAAACATAGAGAGATATTCCTCGTAACATTGATGATGAGATAGAAAATTTTGGAAGAGAAAGTGAAAGAGATATTGAACCAATGATTGAAGATGTTTAAAATGTTGAAAGAAATTCAAGTGAAGAAATTGAATCACCAGGTATGTATATATCTGTTGAATGTGTATTATTGAAATTATACATATTTATTAATTTAATTATTTATTGAATATGTAAACTCATTTTGTACATTTAATTCTAATATGTACATATGAAATCAATATCGATGATGAGATGTTAGAAAATGTTGACACTGACAAATATGGAGATAAAAAGGATGACCATGTTATACAATATCATGTTAAGCACATTATTGATATGTCCTTCAAAGATGAAAATGTGGCAGTTCAAGCCCAAATTTTGAGAAGTCTCTTAACATCAAAGAAATGAAAGGAAGCTACGACTTTATTGGGTATTCGAAAATCAACCAAAGATAAAAAATTGAAGGAAAATGTGATACAAAATATAAATAGTGCTCTAAATTCAATTGGAATATCTAGAAAGAAAAGTGATTTAGATGCACGTAGAGCAATATAAATGGTAGTGGTTTCATCAAGTACTAAAGAGAATCATTTGGTAAAATCTATGGCACAACCATTTGCGACCTCATGAAAAACTTTGCACTAACATCGGAAATTTCGATTGCAAATAGATGTAAATGATGAAATCACTTGTTGGATAGTTATTTGTAGGGAACCATACAAAGATAGACTTGGAGAAGATGTTAAAAAAATAATATATCAATATTGGATGAAAAATTCACGTGTTTCACCAAAATCAAGGGATGTGATGCGACGAAGAATAGCCCGCAATCAGTATGAAAAACATGCAAAACATATCTTGGACACCACTCAGATATATTTGTTCAACAAGTTCATAGAAGAGAATCATGAAATTAATGTCTCAATTAGTGCTTTTGTGCAACAAAAACTATGGTATGTTAAACCAATCATTGTATGTGACACTTGTTGTTGTCATTATCATGTGGAATTTCAGTTATATTATGACACATTCCTTAATTTTGGTAAAACATTTTGAAAAAATTCACCTCCTCCTTCCACTATCCATGATTTCATATCTAAAATTCTATGTGCAAGAGAAAGCCATGAATTATTTTACCAAAATAAATGTGTTGGTAGTAAAAAGAGCGATCATTGTGGAAATTTGACTTTATTTCACAACAAATATCTTATTGATATAAATGTTCAATCATTTTCCAACATAAAAGTGAAATGAAAGGGACATGAATATATTCGTACATGGATTGGTTCAAGTAGTACTGCAAGTGCTAAAAGGATTTATTTACAAGAAGAATAAATTTTTGTGATAGAGTTTTTAAGAAATTTTGAGGAAGAAATTTATAAATACATCAAGCATTCCCATAGATCTCGATGGCAGGACTTGCAATTCAAAAAATATCGTGAAGTTTTTCCACTAGGGACCATTTTGTCAATAGTTGATTTTGCAAAAAATTACACATTTGTTCCACAAAAATAAACACAGAGTGAATACTATCATTCTGACCAAGTCTCCATGCTTGTCCATATTCTATATAGACATGTTGAATTTTTTTTTGATCATATAGAAAGCACCAATGAAAATCGACATGTTATTAAGTAATATCACTTTTATATTAGTGATGATCGTACACATGATACATATTTTGTAAACCATTGTTTTGATAAGATTTATGACTCATTGAAAAGTCATGGAATAATTTTCAATGAACATTGGATATGGTCTAATGGATGCGTAGGTCAATTCAAATCTTCACGATCATTCTTTTGGTTGTGTCGTCTTCATATGAAAACACGCATTAAAAATTGTTGGAATTTCTTTGAGATTGGTCATGAAAAAGAAGAACACGATGGTGCAGGGGCATGTATAAAATGAGCACTTTGAAGATATCAAATGGACCACTCTGCACACCGACTTGTCTCAACTGAACAAGTTGTTCAATGGTGCATCGTTTCATTAAGCCATGAGACTAACCGGTCAAGGGAAGTACGAAGGTACATGTACATATATACAAATTAACTTGCATATATATAGATGTAGAAATTTAATATACATGATCTAATTTTTATTAATTTTCTAATTTTAAACATTATTTATCACATTGATTATCTTTGATTGTATTTTGAATAACATATTTATATTATTGTTTGAATTTTCCATATAGGTTTTTTTGGCATATTGGGGTCCAAGATGTAGATAGATCGATTGGAAATGACGTTGAAACAATAAAAGGGACTCGAAAATGGCATTCAATTAAAACAAAGGAGTACCAAAATTCGTTTGCATTTGATAAAAGAAAACATTCTTGTTTTTTTCATGTTTGTATAGATGACACATAATCCAATGATGTTTGTGAAAACAAAATATATGTAAAAGATTAGAAACATACATAATTAAATACAAAGGGGAAAATGTCTCTTGCAAACTTTGAAGAAATGCAATCAGAGGAGACTATAGTATCATCTGAAGGTGATCGAGTTTCTGATCTTGTTAGAAAAGGTAGCATTTAAATTGCTTTCAAATGATAGAGATTTAGAAATAGATAATAAAATCAAGTACACATGTTAATTTTAAAGTTAATTTTTCATGTTAATTATGATCTAAATTTATCTAAGTTTGTTTTATTGTGTAGGATTTTTGTTTTTTTTTTGTTTTGTTTTTTTATTGTAGTTGCACCTACTAACAACGTAGAAAATGTCAAGTATTATTCGATGCGTTGCACTGAACGAAAGATGGAATTTTTGGAAAACTATGATGACAACGGGTTTATATATGACAAAGGGTATATTATACTGAAAGATTATTTTTTTTTCAAAAAACTCATCAAATTCAGGATTTTGTTTACTTTCAAGACTATGAACATGATGTCATAAGTTTTCAATATAGTCACTTGGTGGGTGCAACATGCATAAATTTAATAGAAGTTCAATCAAAGAAAAATTTGAAAATTAAGAAATGGAAAATGTCAAAAGTTGATCTTGAACGAATCATTGAAGATGACATTCCATTAGATTTTTTTTGATTGAATTGCCCAATGATTTCTTTTCCTTGGATTCATCTTTTAGAACTTACAGAACTCAAGTAGAAATTTCTAGCCTTTTTTTTTTGTGCATTCTTAAGTTTTACATTATTATATGTATATTTTATGTTATGTACAAGTGTCTGCACATGTAAATTGTTTTTGCACATGCACACAACAAGTAATTATACACATGTACACATACATGTAGATTCTCTGGTCTTAAATGATTTTATACATTCTCTGGTATGATCTTGTTAATTCTATGTCATTATATTGCAAAATGTACATGTATCTAGCATATTTGATATAATGAAAATTTTAAGTTATGATTTTGTTGTAGAAATCTAAAGAAAATTATAATATTCATTCTTGAATGCAAAATATGTGGTACGTGTTTTGTAATTTCCAGTTTACTATCAACTTACATCCATAGTAGTCTTTCTATGTACATTAATGAAAAATGTTGTGTACTGGATATTTTTTAATGCAATTTTAAAATGTTCTGAAATTGTTTGACATATCTATGTACACCTAGAATTTTATGATTGTTTTTAGAGAATGATTTCAAATGCAATATGTATGAACTAAATGAAAACTTTCTTTCATTGCTACATATTCATGAACTTAAATATATATGTATTTAACCTATAATATGTAAAACCATATATGATTGTTTTATTTATAACACATGATCATGTGAAAAATGTACCTAAATATCACTTTGAATAGATGTATGTCCTAATTATATAACATTCATACAAGTTCAAATGCATTTAACATGTACCACACGTGTTTTGTAATTTTCAATTTCAATCTAGATTTATTTTAAATAACAAATGACAAAAGAACTTGAGCTTTAAAAGCAAAACATTTAATCTAAAATTGAATCTAAGTTAACATTATAAGAACAAATTATCATGTATTCAAAATGTAATGTAACTAAATACATTTATGTACTTCAATCACTGTTACATTTCATGAACTTAAATATGTATTTAACCATCTATAATTGTTTTAAATGACAAATGATAATGTGCAAAATGTATACCTAAATATCACTTTTAATAGATATATGTCTTAATTGTATAACATTCACACATGTTCAAATGCATAACATGTACCACATGTGTTTTTTGATTTGCAATTTAAATCTAGATTCATTTTAAATAACGAGTGACAAAACAACAGGTTTTAAAAACAAAACATAATCTAAGATCATCTAAGTTAACATTATATAACAACATGTGATCACATGCCAAATGTAACAGCTATCCAAAATTTAAAATAATTTAATAAAAGTAAATGTAGTTCAACTATCCAAAATGTAAAATATGTCCAAAATTTATATTATGAACAATAAAAGTAAATATAACAATGTATTAAGTGTTACACGTATCAAGTTATATAGAAAATTAAATATGACATATGTTTAAGTTATAAAAAAACTAGATCAAATAAAATGTTGCAAGTGCATCAATCAAATAGAGAATTTGGTTGCAATGTATTTTCCAGCAGCCTCTTGAGCTTCCTTGTGATATCATCTGAAGAATGGAGAACCTACATAACGTGTAAAAATTAAAATTTAATGTTTTAAAATTAAACAAGAATGTAGAAATACATAAAAAAAACAAAAATGAAAAAAAAAAAATCATGCAATACCTCATGCAGGTCCCCCTCCATTGTCCCGTGTTGGCCCTAATTGCATATACATATATATGTACACATGTATAAGAAATTTATATTAAGTGTATTAAAATTGAATGAGAATGTATAACTTCAATAAAACAAACTAAATGATAAAAAAGATGAAATTTTCATGCAATACCTCATGTACTCCCCCTCCATTGTCTCGTGTTGGCCCTAATTGCAATACATATATATATGTACACATGTATAAGAAATTTAAATTACATGTATTAAAATTAAAATTTAATGTTTTAAAATTGAATGAGAATGTAGAACTTCAATAAAAAAATCTAAATGAAAAAAAAAATTCATGCAATACCTCATGTAGTTCCCCCTCCATTGTCCCATGTTGGCCCTGCATCAATGCATCCTCCACGATAAACTGTACAATATACATGTACAAGTATATATATATATATTTTCAAATGAAAATGCATAAACTAATGTAATAATATTAAAAAAAATTTAGACAACTTCTTGTTCAATTTGTTTGGATGTTCCTATCTCCTTCATACACTCCATCGCTAAAGTCCTTGGACAACGGAAATCATCTCCAAAAACCTAGAATTTCAAAATTTTAAAATTGTAAAATAACTCAAGATCTAGATCTCATTTTTTAATGAAACTTCCACTTCAATTTATAACTTGAAAGATAAATGAAATATTGAATACTTGTGACGGTGGATTTGACACATCTCCTAACATGGAAGAAGAGGGTGGCTCCATTACAAAAACATCAGACGTAATCAGAATCTGTTAACATTTAATTATATACATGCGTGTACACAATTATTTCTTTTAAAAATATGTCATCATGATACTGATATAATAATAGAATAATAATTGTACATCAACATCATGAACTCTTAAAAAACATTAAAATTTCCCAACATATCATCCTGATTGCGAGGACTTGAACCTTCGACCGTGATATTATCAAAATTTTCGTTCATCAAGCGTGTTAACTACAAATTTTGAACATATGATACATTTTTGTTAGATTAACATATAAAAATAAATATTTATATGTAAGTTACAAATTACATTAAAATATTCACCCTAACCATTAACACATACCGATCCCATGCCCTCTTCCTCATGAAGAATTAAGTCTTTCCAACCATTGCGATAATGCTTTGCATATGTTCTAAGCTCTTCAATGCTCATGTTGTCGATCTCATCATATGTACTATACACAAAATTAGCACGTGCATTCTCTCGTGCTCTTTGTCGATTCAAACCAATATCAATTCCAGCAAGTCTAGTCTGAACATTGTCTATGATGACATCCCTTGCTTCTCGACTAATTTGAGAAGTGACATCCATATCTGACTGCAAATTTTCCACATGAAGAGGTCAGATTAAAAATGGTGGCTCGGGGCGAGGAAACTCAACATCACTTTATGTACTACAAGGAAAAGACCCTCTAGCAGAGGTTATAAAAGAGGTTTTTAGTGTTATAAAATTGGCCAAAATTTTCAAAAAAAACATTTGCTACAACATCCGTTTATGGTTACAGAGGTTTTGGCGGAGCTTTTAATGGAAATTCAACACAACTAGAAAAAATGGGTGGCCGGAGGTTGTTACGGATGTTTTTTTCATCGGTGCATTACTCGGGCTTGAACGCACCAGTGCATACATCTAGAAGGTGGCCCGGGCTGGTCAAAGGAGAACACACCGGGCCATCAAGGTATAAAACCACACCGAGCACAGTGTTGGTGATACAATGCATGGGGCCGTTCTAATTGGTCTTGGGATTTGTGCAGTTCCCATAGGTCGTCTCAATGCACCGGTGCATATACTTATAGAAATGCACTGGTGCGCAGTATCACACAAATGCATCGAGATTTATAATTGGTATCGGTATTTTTGTGGTGCCCATAGGTCGTACAAATGCACCAGTGTGTAGAGACACATGAATGCACCAATGTGCAGTATCACACATACACACCGAGATTTATAATTGGTATCGGTATTTGTGTGGTGCCGAGAGGTCGTCCAAATGCACTGGTGCGTAATTCCACATAAACGCACTGGTGCGTAGTACCGAACAAACACATTGATATTTTTAATTGGTTTTGGTATTTGTGCGGTGCCCATAGGTCGTAGAAATGCACCGGTGTGCTTCAGAATACAAACACATTGGTGTACAGTAACTGACATGCACCGGTTTTTATTTTGTATTTTTTAAAAACATCGACCCGTGACAGTGAAATTATTGTGATTGTTTTAAATTCATTATTCATCGAAATTTGACACATCTTATAACAGTATTCATATTAATTAAATTTTTATTAATGCATTTGAATGTGATGTTTGGATTAATTTTTTATATCATATCATAATTATTATGATTTTTAAAAATTCATTATTCATCAAAAGTCGACACATATATATATATATTATAACAATATTGATATGAACTAAATTTTTATTAGTGCATTTGAGAATGACAATGGAGAACACAATAGTGACAATGGAGAATGCAATAGAATAAATTAAAACATATTTTATTATATATATATGAATAAGACAGTCTTTGTCATACAAAATGGGACAATTATTGGTATCCCTTTGTCTTTCAATTGAGACACTATGTCCTTTACATTAAACAAAATGTCTGATTTTGTAGGGTAATATTTCAAAAAATACAACATCTTGCTTTGATATCCAAATATAGTGATCGTCATTCTTCGCTTGAACTACTGTCATTGCTAGAGATACTTCCATGACTTGGGTTATTTTTAGGAAGTTTTTGTTCAATGTGTTGGTTGTTTTATTCTTCTTCACCTTCCATCTACAAAAATAAAAATAAACTATAACGAGTGTATATATATTGGTGAGAATAATGAAAATTACAATATTAAATAATATACATCAATGCAAGTAAAAAATAAATGACATACCATTGCAACAATTTACTCATAAACTATACACATTCTTTCAAAACCATGTAACATGCCATATTTCAAGATTTCATTTGTTGGCGCGGTTCAATACTTTGTTTCTTGCAAGTTTTATACCCCATAACAAATCATATATTTAATATAAAAGATTTTTTTGTTCTATTAATTATAGATGGAGTTAAGTAAAACAAGATCGATATATACTTACAAATTCCACAATTAATTTCTGATATGCCAACATATACTCACAACCCATATTTAACCCAATTTCAATCAATTCTTCTGATGGTTCTTCTTTGTATGTTAGCACCTGTTTGAAAACATTCAATGATGATTTTTGTAAAACAACTTAAAAAATACAAAATGAAATCTAGTTAAGTTGTTATAAGGAAGTAAAAATTACTCACAAACTTAGATGTCAACCCTTTTCTTCCTTGTCATCCTGTTTTATGTGCTGAATGGGTTCCATTTTCTTTTCTTTTCTGCAAGAAAATACTTGAAAATTAATATTTAATGCTAAATTGTTTATTTATTGTACCTAATGATCGAAAAATTCAATGATTACATATTACATTTGAAGCACGTTGTTGTTGAGATGGCTCTTCCTATGATGCAATTTTGTCCATTTCTTTGACCATCTCCTTGTACACGTTTTTGGACATTCCTACTGCTATTATCAGCTCGTTCATCTTTTGAGATTTTCATAATCTTCCTGAAAATGTAACATGACAATAAACTATTTAATTTTTATATTGATATATGAAAACTAAATATAACAAAAGTGACATTTATAAATAATTCTAGACAAACATTTAAAGGAATATTACTTTTTCATTCATTCTTTTTTGTTGTTGTACGTTTTTTCTATTAAAAGTCTGACATGTCTCATTGACCAATTCTCTGGAAACTCTTCCTGTAGTTTAGATAAAATTTGGTTCTTGGAATCATTGGATTGGTTTTTGTATTGTAAGTGGAAAGAACGTCTATACATTCGTTCCACTAGATCCCTCAAACTTTTGAAAAGTTTTCCCCCCTTTCGTTAACCTCCAACACCACTCCAGATGAGCTAAGGAGCAATTCATTTTTATTTGCATGTTCTATTTTTTTTCTTTTCTTAGAATAACATTCATTTTCTGAGTTGTTGGTCCCTGTAAAACATTGAACAGATGTGAATTAATGGATTGTTTGACACATGTAATCTAATAATTTTAAGTATTTTATTAATGAAAATTAAAAAAATAAACTCATATTGGATCAGTAGTATTTTTTCATTCACCTGATTCATCCTTTTGCAATTTTTCCATCAAGCTTTTACGCTCTTATGGTCCTAGATCATAAATAATCTTATCATGCTTCGTCATTTTGTGGCTATGAATGATACACAGTAAACAATACATATTAGTTAAACTTACATATAGTTCAAAAATAATATTTTTTTTTAAAGAATTTACAAAGAACTTGCCATTTTTGCTTTTCTTGATGTGTTATCAATATTTTTGTTACTTGATTTCTTGTTAGTAATTTATTTATCAATCTTAAACTTGTACTATATCATTCATTAATATATTTATAAATAAATTGTCAACTTTTCAGGTAAAAAAAAATCTCAAGAAATTATTGCGCTATTTATTCTGTACGCATCGACGTCGGTGCGTGGAGGTATTATAAACGCACCGCACAAACCGTATAATAGACTGTACGGTGCTCAATGTCAACAAGCAGCTCCGATGCATTACATGTTAACCACTGCACCAATTAACATAGAGAAAATAATAAAATCGTCGAGTGTTAGTTTTTGTGGCATAAACCGGTGCCATATTTTACATATGGCGCACTGATTAAAAAAATTATTTTTTAACTTTTTATCACAGTTCTTTCACAGTGCGCTTATACAATACAGTGCACCGGTGCAGTAGGTTACGTTGGGCACACTGATGAAAAAAATAATCTGTTTTTTTTTTAAATTCACGCAAGGGCCAACATGGATTGGGATCCGACTATGCAATTCCTCCCGTGGGTCAGATGCCTTAGGCCTATATTTAGCAATACAAACCTTATAAATTTAAAATGAAAAGCCCTAATTCTGAAATCATAGAAAGAGAGAGAACAAAGGGCATAAACAAAAAGAATGTAGGGTTTGTTTCTAAAATGGATTTTTTTTTTTTTTTGCGAAACAGCACGTTCGCAGTGCGTTATAATGAAATAGCGCACCGACGACATATTTTACATATGGTGCATTGAGAACATTTTTTTTGGTTTTTTATTTTTGATCACAGTACTTTCGTGGTGTGCTAGGATAATACAACGCACTAATGTGCTAGGTTACCCTGGGCGCACTGATGAAAAAAAAATCTGTTTTTTTTTTTAAATTCACGCAAGGGCCGACATGGATTGGGATCCAATTATGCAAGTCATCATGTGGGTTGGATGTCTTAGGCCTATATTTAGCAATAGAAACCCTATAAATCTAAATTGAAAAGCCCTAATTCTAAAATCACAGAAAGAGGGAGAAGAAAGGGTAGAAACAAAAAGAGGTAGGGTTTGTTTCTAAAATGGATTTTTTTTTGTGTGTGTGTGCGAAACAACACGTTCTCGGTGCGCCATAATGAAATAGCACACCGGTGCCATATTTTACATATGGCGCACTGATAAATTTTTTTTTTGTTTTTTTAATTTTTTATCACAGTAATTTCACGGTGCAGTGGGATAATCCAGCGCACCAGTGCGCTAGGTTACGCCGTGCACATCAATGAAAAAAAATCATTTTTTTTTAAAATTTCATGGAAGGGCCAACATGGATTGGGATCCGATTATGCAAGTTGTCTTGTGGGTTGAATTTCTTACGCCTATATTTAGCAATACAAACCCTATAAATATAAATTAAAAAGCCCTAATTCTGAAATCATAGAAAAAGGGAGAAGAAAGGGTAGCAACAAAAAGAATCTAGGGTTTGTTTCTAAAAATGGATTTTTTATTTTTATTTATTTTTATTTTTTTTTTTAATTTTAAAAATTTTTATTTTGTTTCTGAAAACTGTAGAAAAAAGTAAAAAAAAACAATAAACTTTGATTTTTTTTTCTTTTACTGTATAAAAAAAACTGTAGAAAAAGTAAAAAAACAATAAAATTTCATCACAAGATCGTTTGAAATTCTATGCTACAGGGTTTGAATCACCAGAGGTTTGGAATTCTGATTGTCTAAATACTTTTTTTCAAACGTATTTCCCTTCTCCATAGTGCTCTCGTGCTCTGTTTGCTCCAGGTATGTCTCCTGCAAATCTCCAGCTGAATTTGTTTGCAAAAATAGTGAAATAATGAGAAGTGTTTAGTATTTAAAGAAATGTTTTATGAAATTATATTTTCGAAAATATTTTGCCGCCCATTTTTCAATTTACCGATTTTTTTTCCACTTAAAGAAAATAGAGTTGCACTTTTTTTATTTGCGGTTATTCGTCACCAGTGCATCACATAATAGAACCGCACTGGTGTGTCTGTTTATAAAACGTCACTGGTGGGCTAGGTTACGCTGGGTGCACCGATGAAAAAAAATCTGTTTTTTTGTAATTTCACGGAAGGGGCGACATGGGTTGGGATTCGACTATGCAAGTCCTCCCATGGTTTGGATGTCTTACGCCTATATTTAGCAATACAAACCCTATAAATCTAAATTAAAAAGCCCTAATTCTGAAATCACAGAAAGTGGGAGAAGAAATGGCAGAAACAAAAAGAATTTAGGGTTTGTTTCTAAAAATGGATTTTTTTTTTTCTTTTAATTTTTTAATTTTGTTTTTGAAAATTGCAGAAAAAGTAAAAAAAATTGCAGAAAAGTAAAAAAAAAAAAAAATTGGTTTTTTCTTTTACTGCGTAAAAAAAACTGCAGGAAAAGTAAAAAAAACAATAAAATTTAATCATGAGATCATTTGAAATTCTATGCTACAGGGTTTGAATCACCAAAGGTTTGAAATTATGATTGTCTGAATACTTCTGTTCAAATGTATTTCCCTAGTCCATAGTTCTCTCGTGATCTGTTTGCTCCAGGTATGTCTCCTGCAAATCTCTGGCTGAATGTTTTTGCAAAAATAGTGAAATAATGAAAAGTATTTAGTATTTAAAGAAATGTTTTATGAAATTAGATTTTCTAAAATAGTTTGCTACTCATTTTTCAATTTTCCGTTTTTTTTTTCTCACTTAAAGAAAATAGAGTTGCGCTTTTTTCTATTTGCGGTTATTCATCATCGGTGTGTCATGTAATAGCACCACACTGGTGCGTCTGTTTATAAAACAACACTGGTTTATAAAATGACACCGATAACAATAAGTCCATTTTTAAGGCACCGAAATTATTTTTAGGTGTGTGCACCCAAAATTTATTGTTGATTTTTCTCAAATGCAGGGAGAAAATATCATAATTATATCGAATGGACAATTCTTCAAAATCCAGCTCGTTCCATAATATTTCTAAAAGTCCATCGCGGAGTTCTCCCTATCCATCTCGAGACGTAATATTTACTTCATATTTTATTTATATTTTTATTATCTAATTGAATTTATGTTTTTTATCCATGTCAATCATGCACAACTTAATTAAATTTATAATGTATACAAATTTGTAGGTTCATGCAGATTCATCATCGAGTTCAGATGCATAAAATATTCAAACAGCTCCAATACGTCGGAAGCTCTTATCAGGAGCTGCATACCACAAGACAAATTTGGTAGATGAAAATGGACATCTGCTTCACCTGCCAATTGTAACAATATTGCATCTTCTAGCCACAATCCCGGAACAATGATGGTAAAAATTATAATTGTTTGGTATATTGATTAATGTAATTATTTCAACGTCAAACCAATTTATAATCATGCAATATTGTCAACGTGGTTACTAATTGATATAATATATTTTAACTAATCATGTTCAAATTTTTTTTTTTTTAAATTATTAAGATTCTAGTGATTATGAGTGACCTACCTACCATCTTCCGTTGCACCCCACGACAATGTCAAATCGAGAGAAGACTGAATTAAGATAAAAAATCAGAGAGGAACGATACCAAGAATGGTAGAATCAACCATCGATTCAATTCCCGCTATGTCTAGATTCACCAATTAGGAATGACTACAACAATAGTAGTTCTTCACAAGCTGGAAATGGAGGCAATCAAATAGAGGTTGGTATGGATGATTACTTAAGGGATATGACCGCCATGGAGACAATGTTGTTAGATGTATTCCAAAGCGATGATCAGCTAAGGGATGATGCTCATATCACTGACACCTTTTTCGAAAGCCTTAAATTTGCTTCCACCACCCCTCTCTTTGGACCTAGCGGTTAGTCAAAGTCTACCTAGTTGGGGACAATGATGTTACTGTACAACTTGAAAGCAAAGTTTGTCTTGTGGAATGCATGCTTATCAGAACTTTTGAGGTAAGTTACCATAAAGTACTCGCTTATATAAATTTGAAATATAATCAGTACACTACAATGAACATTACAAATGGTAAATTTTATGAATGTTAATAATTATATCAACATTAATGCAAATTTATTAATATATTTTTCCATGATCACCAACTACAGGTTATTCAAAGATAAGGTTCTTTCGAGTGATAATGTCTTGCCCGGTAACTGTGAAGAGGCAAAGAAATTGTTGAAAATGTTGGGTGTTGAGTACATATCATATCATGCATGTCCAAATGAATGTATTCTATCTAGAGGAGAATATGTAGACAAAGAGATGTGTCTGAAATGTGGGCATGACAGGTATGATAAATAAAAAAAAGAAGGGAAAATCACGTACTGGTCCTCCTTTTAAGATATTGAGGCACATGCCTATAATCCCAAGGATTCAAAGGCTCTTTCATTGCAAAGAGTTAGCTATGTTGTAGGGATGGCATGCCTCACGCAGAAGTGAGTTGGGAGTTATGTGAATCCAAACTGATTCAATAGCCATGAAGCATATAGAGGATACATGGCCCAAAAAATTCAAGGATGAAGTACGAAGTCTACGACTCAGCATAGCCATGGATGGCGTCAACCCATATTCCCTCCAGAACACCAACTATTTTGTTTGGCCTGTAGTAGTGATCAATAACAATATCCCCCCATGGTTTTCCGTGAAGAATGAACATCTTATGTTGGCTCTCATAGTCCCTGGTAGAAGACAAGTGAAGAATATGGATGTCTACTTATAACCACTAGTAGATGAAATGAAGGAATTATGGGATGGGATAAATGTATATGATGTATCAAGACCCATCGCAGCAAAGAGGAGTTTTACGTTGTATGGCATATGTGCTTACATGACACATAATTATCCAGGTTTAGCAGTTTTATCTGGTAAATTACATGTTTAATTTATTGATTTGTTTATATACGTAACAATATTCTTTCACATATTGATTATTTAATTCGTTGTAATATTTGTTCTGATCTTCATGATATTCTTTAACGTGCCATGCATATTAATTGTATACAATAACCTCGCAGGTCTTGTAACAATAGGGTATTTTGGATGTAAATGTTGTGGACCTTCTCTGAAAGCTAGATGGTCCTAAGACCTATGAAATCCAGTGTATGATTGCTCCAAGGTATTCCTCCCAGAAGAAAAACCTTACAGAAGAGAAACATCCACTTTCAATGGTAAACGAGAGAGAACCCAAAGGCCTCCAATAACAACACTAGCTGAATGGCTTAGAGCATATGAGAGAGCGAAGGAGAAGGAGTTCATAGAAATGTTTGATTGAAATGGGGAGCCTATGTTCGATGATCGAGAATTCTTCGACACCTATGTTGAGAAATTTCCCATTGGGATGAAAAGGAAATCTATCTTTTATAACCTCCAATATTGGGAGCATCTTAAGATTACCCACTTATTAGATCCCATGCATATATTTAAAAATGTTTCATCTTATTTATGGAGGCACATATCATCGAAACAAAGTGGCACATTGGCTGTTAGGAAAGATCTTATTAATTCAAAAACTAAAAAGAAACATTGGCCAAGACAATTAGAAAGTATGGGATAAGAGGCAGGCGCTGGTCCCTCTAATTCATGGTTTTTCAAAGAAGGTGATGTCCCATGGATTTTAAAAAAATATGATATTTTTTGGCAAAGGAAGTTATAATGGGTTTGAGGGTGCCAACTTCATACGGGTCTTCACTATGGCAGTGCTTCACCGTGGATGACAATTTGTTGGGGTTTAAATCACATGACCATTTTAATCTTCTAAGAGTACGTCTAATGTTAAAAGCATGATTTTATTATTTGCTATATTAATAAATTTTATCCCATGCAGAGATCATAAAACATAACTAATTTTGTATATTATTGCACGCGTTTATAAATTTGCAATGTCATTATCCTTTGTTCATGCGTGGGTGCGTGAAACATGAATTCCCTCAAGACCTCGGACGTGCCATATCTAACTAATTTTGTATATTATTGCACGCGTTTATAAATTTGCAGTGTCATTATCCTTTGTTCATGCGTGGGTGTGTGAAACATGAATTCCCTCAAGACCTCGGACGTGCCATATCTAAATTATCTGCATTTGTATGTTGGATCACGTCAAAGGATATTCATGTGGCTAGCATTCCACGGTGGCGTCAAGAGATAGTTGAGATTGTTTGTATGTTTGAGAAGGAATTGCCGAAGAGTTTTATGGACTTATAGGTTCATATTCTAATCCACCTAGTAGATGAGGTTGAATTAGTTGGGGTGGTTTCTTCTCTTTGGATGTTCTTCTTAGAGAGGTACATGAAGAAATTGAAAGGTTTTGTTCGTCAAAGGGCAAAACCCGAGGGGACGTCTATGGCAGAGGGGTACATATCATATGAGTCTTTCTATTATGCCAGTGAGTACATAAAGCAGATCGACAACAGGCCAGGTGCGGTGATTTGGGACGATGAAAGGGATGAAGACAAAAGAGAAGGGGCGTTGCTCCAAATGAGTGGAAAAAAGCACTTGATAAAGAGTAAGCGACTTATAATTTTTCAAATTTATATAAAATTAATATTCATGTTGAACTTCGATATAATGTATATTTTGATCTCCAAGTAATATATAATATCAGTTTGATTTCATCAACGAATGCAGAAATTAAAGCAATCAATAAATTAGATCTTTATAATTCTGAAGCGACAAAACCGTGGGTCGCATTGTACGAAAAAAAAGAGGATGAAATGGGATAGTGACAAGAAATATTTTAGAGGGTTGAATGGTATAAGTGTGCCCTATCCTAATCATTTAAAAGAAAATATGCCAAAAATATGCCCCAACAGTTGGGTTGCTGATCAAGTCAGAGAGAAATACGGTGCAACAGGTCATTACCCGCGTGCTGAAGAGGATGCGCTAAACGTAGGGATTAGGTGCAACAACTCGATAATAATATTTTTAACTTATATGTAAATTTGAAACTTATAAGACATATATTTCATATTTTAACTGTTGGATTATTATAAGAAACATGACACTATGATTTTTTTAATTTTTTTTATAATAGGTGCATTTTTTCCTATCTATGTGGGCATATGGACACCATTTTCGAACAAAAAATGCCGATGCTAGAAACATCACATGAGACTGTGGAGTGGAAGTTGAGTTTGATCAATCTAGTCGATCTAGCCACCCTGATCAAAACCTAGTACGAGGTATGTTAGGTTACGTCAGAAAGATATAAGAGATTATTGAAGTGGATTACTCTTCTTTCCAATGTGTTATTTTTAGGTGTAAGTGGTGGGACACCTTTGATCGGAATAATGTAAAGGAATATCGCGATAGTAGGCTGATATGTATCAACTATAGAAAGATGTGGGATGAAGCTAAGGAGCCCTATGTTTTCCCTAAACACTGCAACCAGGTGTTTTTTTAGCCAGATGTGTTGGATAGGGATTGGTGGTTCGTATTGACACATGACCTTATATCAAAACATATTTTTTAGAACAATAGTGTTATCATGCCATGTGAATTGGAAGATAATGAGGGTGATCATGAGAACCAAGAGTGATATGGTACATGTGTTATTTCATCAATATTTATACTTTTTAAGATGGGTTTTTCGAAACACTATAATATGTATTTTGAATTAATTGGTAATTCGCATTGTGTTAATGTTAAAATAAATATTTCACTTGATAATTTGCAATTATGTTGATCTAAAAAACAATGGCGTACTGTATAAATTAGTTCTTTTTTTGTATCTAAGATCATAATAAAATAATGATAATTCTAAAGTTCATGAATTTATTTTCATTATTTTCTAAACTTTATTATGTTACAATAATTCATATTATTCTAGATTTATTATTTTACAATTATTTAAAATTTTACAAATTTAAAATTTTTAATAAAATCATTTCACATTAATACAATTAAAATTTTACAAATATTTTACATACAATTAGAATTAGAACTAGAATTAGAATTAGAATTAGTATTACAATTTTACAATTTCACATACAATTACAATTAAAATTACAATTACAATTTTAGAATTTTAGATACAGTTACAATTACAATTACAATTTTACATACAATTAGAATTACAAATATTACAATTTCACAATATCATGATCATTTAATATTAAATTAATTAATAAACATCATGTTCATGATAACCATCATACAAACATCATATTTGACTAAAAAACACATTCAAAATCGCTAACATCATCGCGATCATGATCATCTAACAAAACACAGTTAACATTATATATTAACATCATCACAACACAAACATAAAATATACATTTCATGTCAAATAATTCATGCTATCACATACACATCTATCTGCAAGCTGCACATTAAATGAACATATCTAACATGACCTAACAATATACACATCATGATGATCACAACATGTAAATTGAGTACAACTGCAACATGAACATAAAATACATGGACCATATATATATATATATATATATATATAATTTAAAAAATATACAACTGTAATATAAATGTCATGGATCAACTGGTGATACAACATCAAATATAGTAGTACTAGTCGAGGCCTGCTTAGTCAATGGTGCAGCCTCGATAGTCGATGGTCCAGCCTGCTCATGATCATGAGTACTGCTAGATGCTGCAGGCTGTTGACTAGACGTGGTTGATGGTCCAACCTGATCTCCATGATAAATGTTGGTAGATGCTAGTGGAGGCTGCTCATCTAGCGCGACATGAGGTGAACGATCATGAGATGATGAGTCACTGCTCGTGGATTATCGATCACATGCTACATCTCAACCACGCCTATAACGTGCAACGGTCCTCATCAACCACGTAACTAAGGTCGTAGCTCCTACGACATGCTACATCAGTCTGTACATGTCATGCGACATGCCTCTCCACATCTGTAACAGCCTACCATCGGCCTGTATGTCTCTCATATGAGCGGGCCTGATGCCCGCCTCAATAATCAATATAGCGAGTTGGTCGCCCAACTCCATCTTGTATGTACTATCAAGCTGGCCCTGATCGTCGTCAGGGTCCACACTTGGATCATGTGGTGGTGAAAACATGTAATCGCTATCAAAATACCCAATGTCTGCAAAATATATACAATTACACAACAACAATTAGACAATTTTATTACACAATTTAATAAAAACAAGTTAAAGAACATGTTAGAATAAATTTAAATAAAACAATATTATTACCTCTATCATCTAGCGGATCATCAGATGTGAAGAGGATATTGGCACACCCTCACTAATCCAAACCTGCACAAGGACAGGGGACCATAATGAAGGGATGATCGTCAACACTAGCTAGCAACTCCAGTGCATCATTCGATATCCTTGCTGGAAACACAGTCTCACCCCTCTTGGGCATCATCTGCCCCTAGATGTGCATCCGTGCCTCGAACATCGACCTATGAGGCTGTCGAACAAAAGTAGGCCTCGTCTTTGGAAACCTCTAGAAAAATAAACAAAAAAGCTCTGAAGAAAAAGGGAAGTTGACCCTCCCTTGTGCATGAGCATGCCATATATCTAAGGCTGTACAGAACTGCCGCAAGAAAATGGCAGACCACTTGACAAGTCGTGGCTCTTGTACTAAAGAATCAACATAATATAGAAGCGAGAAACTAATACATTTCTTATCACTAGTGTTGTGTGAAATGGTCAAAATGAGAAGTGAGAGGCACTGCACCTCCTCACTACCAAATGCACCAATACGTAACTGACCTCCAGCGACCTGAAAATCTGAAGGAGGCAGTACTGATGCTCCAATGTATCTCTAGGAGTACACTAATTGACTCCTTGCTACATAGCCAACTAGAACCTCTGGGAATGAGGGAAAGTCCACTCCTCTCCTCGATAGCCCTGTAATGAAATATATATCCTCCTCAGTGGGCGTGTACCACTGGTTACGACCAACCCAGAAAGCCCGTTGGTGGGCATTCCACCTTCGGATAAGATATCTCAAAAACAACCATGGCCCTTTAGGGAAGTAGCCTCCTCACAGAACTTGAGGAGGCCTACCTGCCTTAGGAGCCCCTGGGTAACTATTGTAATAGGGCGAGGGTACACATCTCTCTCCCTCTCTCGTGCCTCCCACATGCAAAACATGTTATACTAATCCACCTGTTGTTGTTGTTATTCCCCCTCTTCTCTCCTTTCACATTTCTGAATGATTGACATATTAAATAAATTTTTTTTATTAAATGAGACATGTATTTAGAAATGAAAATATATAATTTTTTTTGGAAAAAAAAAGAGTCGGTGTGCCAAAAAAAACAGTCATGCACTAGTCTTGGTGCATATTTTTATGGAGTGCACCGACGACAGTGCACCAGATAATATGCAACGCACCGACGATGGTGATCTAGAAAATTTTTAGTGCACTATTGACTATGTACGGTGTCAGGAGTGTGGTGCATTGACTAAAATCTATGCCCTAAGGCGTATAGTTAAGTTAGCGGATCGACCTCCTGCCATCATTACATAGTCAACGGTGCGGTCTTTTACCAAGCCACACCATTGACACTATCGAAATACGTGAAGCAGTGTGCTAACAAAAATACCCATCCTGGGGCGGATATTTTAGTCAACGCATGGTGTTGCCGCTATTCCACTAGGTCAACAGTGTGGCTAGGTAACCGACTACACTGCACTTTAAAAAAAAATTAAAATAACACGGTGCGCCTTCGGTACCACCCCAGAACTGGTGCGTATACCATTAGCACTGGTTTACCAGGCTGCACCGTTGACCCTGTCGAAATGCGGAATGCAGTGCACTAACAAAATTACCCGCCCTAGGGAATATATTTCAGTCAACGAATCGTGTTGCCTCTATTCCACATTGTCAACGGTGCGGTCGGGTAAACGACCGCACCATGATTTTCTAAATTTTTTAAAATAACATGGTCCACCTATCGGTATTGCCTCGGAACCGATGCAGATACCATTAGCACCGGTTGTGGTGCGACCTGTAAATTTACAGGCAACACCACAAACTGATGCGAGCCAAACGGCTCGAGCGCACCGCGCGACAAAATAATTTTTTCCTTTTAAATGGTTAGTGTTCAAGTTATTTGAAATTCTAATCTGCTAAAAGCCTTAATTATGGAAAAGCAAGAAAAATACCTGTACATTTGGCCGTCGACGAGGCATATTGGCTGTAGAATTTTCAAAAAAAAATTTCCCACCATTTTGCAAAATTCAAGCTAGAGATTGGTGGGCAATGCACAACAACATTGCGTGCAATGGGTGCAATGGGAGCACTGATGTCAGGGTGGATCAGACAAGGATAAATTGCACTGGTGCTTGAGAGCTCTGGAGCACTGAGAAAAGTGAATAATGTGGTTTTTTGGCCATAATTTTTTTTTTATTTAACCCTGTTTCGGTGCGCGGGGTTTTTATGGGCGCATCGGTGTGGTTTCTTAATACTGCACCGGGCGGTTTCTGTTTTGGCACGCTTTTTTATGATGCACCAGTGCTGAAGAGTTGTAAATAATTGGTGCACTATAGTAATACGATGCACCGAGTGAGTGCGTACAGAGCGCACAGTGTTTGGTGTGCCAATATTTTGTACGCATCGGTTATTTCTCTTGTTGAACACATCAGTGGAGTTTACGATGATAAGCACACCGGACAAAAAAAATCCGCAAAAACCTCTGCCTGTCAACCTCCTCTAGTAACCTCTGCTAGAAATGGATGTCTGGGGTATTTTTATAAGGGGTTCCTCAAAAAAATCTGCTAGAGGGTCTTTTTCTTGTACTGACGGTCACATAATCAACCTTTCCCGGGACCAAAAAATTCAGAAGGAAGGTCATTATAATTGGATTTCATTCCAAAAAAGAATTCTACATAAAATAATTTTGAAAAATAAATAGGAACCTTGTCATTCCATGATAGTCTTCCATAGGCTGCAAGGTGCTTATCATACAAATGGAAATCTGCATTAGGGTGCTTGAAATATTTCACCTTTAGCATCTTTCTTTTCGGTCCTTCTTTGAAATTAAACATTGATTTTTCCATTTCGTTTGTAAATCTGATTTTAACATTGTCCCATGTATTAGGACCCATTAATGTTTCCTTTATTTTCCTCATCACTTCTACAAAAGTATCAGTGGTTGGCCTAAGCTTTTTGTTAACATCTACAAGTGTGCTTAAAGAGTGCATAACTATTTCTAAGCTTTCTTGACTCTCAATAGGGAGTTTCAAAGACATAAGATATTTCTTCAATTTTGAATAAAGATGTTCACACCTTTGTAATGTGCATTGTTGGATGCTTGTTTCCCAATGTAAATAATAGGGAATCTCAGAAAGAAAAGTCATGGTTGGTGTACAACCTTCTTCTTGAATAAGGCAATCTGCCTACGTATTTTTCGAGAAATATTTTCACCCTTTGCATCAATATATAGAATTATGTATAAATAAAAAAACATGTGAACAAATTTGTACAAATTTTCTTTTTAACCATAAAAATATTATATAAATAATTTAATAAATTAATAATTGAATGACAATAATATTCATATTGATGGCCACCTCGAGATGGCTGAGCAACATCATGCCCGCCCTGAGATGTTTGAGAACTAGCATGACCACCCATTGATTCGCCACCACCCATTGGTTGAGAACCAACATGACCGCCCATTGATTGGCCATCGGGGGAATGTGTACCACCACCCTCACGCGATTTTCCACGACCTATTGATTGACCACTAGGGGAATGTGTACCACCACCACCCTCATGCGACAAGAGGGAAGCTTCATAAAAAAATATGAATTTATAATCAATTCAAAAATACATACATACATATAAATACATACATATTATTGAGTAGATTGCGTGAACCATACCATGATTGGGTGAATCATGGCCATCTCCATTGATTGAGTTGATACTCTTTTCCTCCGAACTCCTAAAAAGTGAAATTTATTAAAAAATTATTTAACTCACAAAATTGATAAAAAATCAATTCCATATGTATACATGTATGTACATGGGGATAAAATTATATATTAAATAAAAAATCAATTCCACATGTATACATGTATGTATTGAGATAAGATTATATAATCAAATTTCATTTAATAACATTCACATTTAATATAAATACCATGAACATCCCCCAATCCATGATCCCCCTCTCTCGTAGACGCATGTGACTCTATTGATGTTCACCTTAAAGAATCACATGCGAAATGATCATCCTCCATGATATATATGGATATCTACAGTGGATATCTACAGTTACATAGATACACATAATGTTTAAAGCCTTCAATAATCATGTGGAAAATGATCATCCATGATATATATGGATCTATCTACAAATACATAGATACATGATGTTTAAAATAAAAAAATTCAAAAGAATTAAAAAAATTGATGTAATTTACACAAATGTTGAGCACAAACACAAATTATGTAAAACGCAAAACTTTCCAAGCAAAAATTGATGTGTAAAACTAAATTTAAACACAAATTTGTTGAAGTCCTACACATTTTGAAAATTAAATACAAAATTTTCTAAAACATGAAGTTCACCAAGTTGTGATGTACTTACATAATGGGTGTACATTTTGAAAATTAAATACTGAAAATTTTATAAAACATGAATTTCACCAAGTTGTGCTTACATGGTGGGAGCACACTTGGTATATAATTGAAAAAAACACATGGTAATTAAAAATGACACATTTATAAGTAAAAAACACACACATATCAAAGAAATGTTACAATGCCCATCAATAAATTTTGAAGGAGAGCGTCTCAACACTAATTCATCTTTGAGAGATGAATCATCAATAAATTTTGAAGGAGAGTGTCTCAACACTAATTCATCTTTAAGAGATGAATCTTGAATTGGCATTGACCCATACAATACTAATTCATATTTCACAGATGAATCTTGAATTGACATTGCCCCATAAAATAGATCACCATACATCTTATTAACATTTTCACAATGTTTTATACTAAATGATTGAAATTGTATAACAATATTGTTTGATTTTCCATGCAATTGTTTTAGCCTCTCCTTTTTAACTTGGTACACACCTTTTATCTGGTTGCACACAAGTTCAAAATTGGTGAAAACTACAATTTTATTTGATCCATACTTCCTAGTTATTCCAAAGCCTTCTATCAATGCAATATAATATGCTTCATTGTTTGTTGTTCTTCCAGGTATATTCATTTTCCTTTGAAGGAATTTGTTAGTCGCAATATTTCATAACACATATGTAATCACTGCTTTCCCTAGATTGGGATAACAAGAAACATCTATTTGTAATGTCCATTTTTCAACCGTGTTTAGTAGGATTTTTGATCCCTGAAAAAAACAAATTCAACCAAATATATTAAATGAACATCTATTAAAAATGCCTTAAATTTTATGGGATAAATGACATGTACATGGTTTCCAAAAACTCTAGGACCGCAATTAAATATTAAATGAACATTTATTGCAAATACCTTAAATTTTAGGGGAGAAATGGCATGTACATGGTTTCCAAAAACACTAGCAAATGCTTTAAATATTATGGGAGAAATGACATTTAAATGGTTTTCAAAAACACTAGCAAATGCCTTAAATTTTATGGTATAAATGACATGTACATGGTTAAGTTTATGGGAGAAATGACATGTACATGGTTTCCAAAAACACTAGGACCATCTCTTCATTTAGCTATATAAGTTTTATAAATGTGATAGATATGTGATTTTGAAAGCATCCTTGTTGTTAAAAAGGATGGGGGTTAAATGAGTAACAACACATCCAAGCCATTATGGTTGTTTAGGTGATAGTGGACCCCTATGAGATGATAGACACATTTAGCTAAAGTTTTATCATCGCTGTTAAAAAGGACATGGGCTAAATGAGTAACAACACATCCTAGCCATTATGGTTGGTTAGGTGATAGTGGACCCCTATGAGATGATAGACACATTTAGCTAAAAGTTTTATAATTGTTGTTAAAAAGGACAGGGGCTAAATGAGTAACAACACATACTAGCCATTATGGTTGGTTAAGTGATAGTGGACCCCTATGAGATGATAGACACATTTAGCTAAAAGTTTTATAATTGATGTTAAAAAGGACAGGGGCTTAATGAGTAACAACACATGCTAGACATTATGGTTGGTTAGGTGATAGTGAACCCCTATGAGATGATAGACACATTTAGCTAAAACTTTTATAAAGGTGATAGACATGTGATTTTGAAAGCATCCTTGCTGTATTTTCTAATTGCTGGGTTTCTAAGAAATGACATGTACATGGTTTCCAAAAACACTCGAAAATGCCTTAAAAGTTTAAAATTTTTATGGTTGGTTAGGTGATAGTGGACCCCTATGAGATGATAGACAAATTTAGCTAAAACTTTTATAAAGGTGATAAACATGTGATTTTGATAGCATCCTTGCTGTATTTTCTATTTGCTGGGTTTTTGAGAAATGACATGTACATGGTTTCCAAAAACACTATAAAATGCCCTAAAGTTTAAAAGTTTTATGGTTGGTTAGGTGACAATGTACCCCTATAATATGATAGAAACATTTAGCTAAAAGTTTTATAAAGGTGATAGACATATGATTTTGAAAGAATCATTGTTGTATTTTCTAATTGCTATGCTTCTGAGAAATGACATGTACATGGTTTCCAAAAACATTAGAAAATGCCTTAAAGTTTAAAAGTTTTATAATTTCAACTGTTAAAAAGGATAGGGGATAAATGAGTAACAACACATCCTAGCCATTATGGTTGGTTAGGTGGTAGTGTACCCCTATGATATGCTAGACACAATTAGCTAAAAGTTTTATAAAGGTGATAGACATGTGATTTTGAAAGCATCCTTGTTGTATTTTCTAATTGTTGGGTTTTTGAGAAATGAGATGTACATGGTTTCCAAAAACACTAGCGAATGCCTTAAATTTTATGGAAAAAATGACATGTACATGGTTTCCAAAAACACTAGGACCGTCCCTGCATTAGCTAAAAGTTCTATAATTTACTGCTAATGAAAATGAGTAACACCACATCCTAGCCATTATGGTTGGTTAGATGATAGTGGACCCCTATGAGGTGATAGACACATTTAGCTATTTTTTTTATAAATATGATTGACATGTGGTTTTGAAAGCATCTTTGCTGTATTTTCTAATTATTGGGTTTTTGAGAAATGCCATGTACATGGTTTCCAAAAACACTAAATGCCTTAAATTTTATGGGAGATAAGAAATATGCCACTAGTTGATTGTAAAAAATTTAAGCAACAATAGGTGAATTATTTATGTAGAGTAATAAAAGTTAATTATGAGTTTTAAATATGTAATTTAACAAATTAACATAAAAATTAAAAAAATTTACAATTTAACAATTTAACAAAAATCAGAAATCATGTACTTCCATAAATATCATACAATAATCTTGTACAGTTCCATAAATATTATACAATAAATTTAATAAAAATAAGAAATCATGTACTTCCATAAAGATCATACAATAATCTTGTACAGTGTCATAAATATCATACAATAATTCTGGAGTTTTCTATGTCATATGACATGTTATTTAGATACCATGGACCTATGAAAAAGACGAACCTATGAATCTAAGTTAAAGGTTTTGTTTTCTTTCCTATCTTCCTTTGTGATGTCCTCTTTATCTCCCATTTATTTCTAAGGGTTACATGGATTCTTTAAGTTTTCTTAACCTTGAAACTCTTTATTTACGTACCCCGAGTCCAATGCATTGGATGTGTATTGATTGTGGGATTCTCATGTTGTTGTTATTTTCTATTAGTGTTGATGACCTTGGTTCTACTTTCCATTATTACCATTTTCCAGCTACATGAAATTTTGGTTCACTCTAATCTGGTTAAAGGAGATGAATCATCTTTTGGAACACTTTGCAAAATGGTTGTATTCATAGATGAGAGCATTCATTACATTAAAAGGGAAATTACTTGTAGTTTATATTATAGATACGAGTCCAATTGTCAAAGTCAAGTCCAATAGAATTTGGAAGTCCATTTGTAGTTCAACTTCTATGTGGGTAGAAGTGAAAGCATAAAAACATTAGATTATTTGTAGTTTATATTATAGATACGAGTCCAATTTTCAAAGTCAAGTCCAATAGAATTTGGAAGTCCATTTGTAGTTCACCTTCTATGTGGGTAGAAGTGAAAGCATAAAAACATTAGATTCTATCTCGTTTTCCTCTAAATTTTATATTTAATCCAATTATTTTGTTGGAGAGATAGGAATAACCTATAAAATTTTGAGTTTGCAAAGGTTTAGAAGCAGAAAAGGAAGACCAATGCATAACAAGACTAATTTTGTGACCTGTTTCTCTAGGTGAAATTTAAATTTCCATTAGTCTAGGTACAATCCACAGGAACCTAAAATCCAAGGGCCATTTCTAAAAAATAAATCGATATCACTCTGCAGTGAAAATTGGAAAGGGAAATATTGTTTGCCACAGACATGACATTTGAAAATGACTTCTGCCTGAAAATGAAATATCCAATGTTTCTTAATCAATCCCTTGAGGGTTTTATTATTATACTATTATGTAGTAAATATTTCCACCAGAATGTGGTATGTGGTTTGCATGATACAAAGACTTCTTTTTTGCGTGTATGGAGAGGAATTTAGGTTTAGTACTTCTTATTTTTTCCTAACAAGCACACCTTTGAAGTTGCAAAATATTTTGTAGTTTTCTAAGAGGAAGTTGTAGGAATATTTTCAAAAGATTTCAAAAATGTTTATTTTCAAAATATTTCAAAAATGTCTCGAAAGATAAAAAGGGAAGGAAAGTCACCCTCTCTTCCTTGGAAAAACCATTTTAGTTTCTCAGCTCAAAGTTTTTAAATACAAAATTTATTATCTAGGATTATTTTTAACTATATGAAAAGGGATTAGGGAAACAAACAAACTATATTGTGGGACTTAAATAAAAAAAACACATTTTGAATCAAAATTATTGATATGATGGCTATGCTATTGTTGGAAATGAAAGTTCCACCTTGCACAAAGACCATATTTTATTTGAGATAGAATGATAAAGGAAGGGTTTTGTTTTTTTGAGATAGAGAATGATAAATGATGATTGTATTTTTTTAAGTACTTGATTTAAAATCATTATAACTAGCCCAAAGACATACTGCATCTATAACCAAATTAACTGCTAGGAAATTTAGAGTTCAAGCCTACTAAAAACCTACAATTGGTATAATTGTTAGGTGGAGAGGTTTAGTCTCCATAGGTCTCAAATTTGAGAAGTACAGCACCGAATTGTCATCAGAGTCCTATGGAATGTTTCATATGTTTCATATATTGAAACATAATTTTGTCGAGTCTGACCAGTAATTTCATATATTGAACATAACTTTGTCGAGTTTGAGTAGTAATGATAATTTTAAATGGATTTTGAGAAGGAATGGTAATTTTGGATGAATGGTGATTTTTTTGTTTGGTTTTTTATATTCTCCAGTGTTCTTTCACATGGTGTTAAAATTTAGGTGCATTAGTGAGCAAGAAAAATGAGAATAAGCAGATGAAATATTCAACTCTGTAAAATATAAAAAGATATCATTTCTTTCCTTGGCTAGGTATTAACTTTGTTATGTATAGTACATTCTTCTTGTCACTTATGAAACATACATGGCATAATTTGGTGTCAATATCAAGATCATGTAGCCTCTCAAATTTTTTTTAGTTGGTACTTGGAATCATATTCTTTGGTTTACTTTTAGAGATGGTTAAAATTTATAGGTCCATGAGTGAGCATGAAAAATTAGATTAAGCAGAGAGCACATTAAAATCTGCAAAATATAAAAATATACCATTTCATTTCTTGACCAAGTATTAGCTCTCTTATGTATATTACACTCTCGCTCAATCCAAAAATTTATATAGACTTGACAGCTACTCCAAATGCATTTATTTAATTGAAAAAAATCATTGTTTTCTGATACAAAATTATGTAAATACAGACAGACAGATAGAGGCACATTTCACAGAGATTAAATAAAAATACTATGCACCAAGATATTAACAGAGCTTCAAAAGACAAATAGAGAGCCACATTTCACAGAGAGATTAATCAACAGTACTATGCACCAAGTTTATTTTCTATACAAGACCAAGTAGGTTCCATGGTATATTACACTCTGGCTCAATCTGAAAAATTATATAGAATTGAGAGCTACTCCAAATGCATTTCTTTAAATGAAAAAAAATCATTGTTTTCTGATACAAAATTATATAAATACAGACAGACAGAGAGAGCCACATTTCACAGAGATTAAATAACAAAACTATGCACAAAGAGATTAACATAGCTTCAACAAACAGACACAGAACCACATTTAATAGAGATTAATCAATAGGACTATGCACCAAGCTGATTTGTTGCCCAATACCAAGCGAGTTCCATGGTATATTACACTCTGGCTCAATCCGAAAAATTATATAGAATTGAGAGCTACTCCAAATGCATTTCTTTAATTGAAAAAAAATCATTGTTTTCTGATACAAAATTTTGTAAGTACAGAAAAATAGAGCCACATTTCACAAAGCTTAAATAATAGGACTATGCACCAAGAGATTAACAGAGCTTCAATAGATAGAAAGAGAGCCACATTTCACAGATATTAAACCTGCAGCTGGATCAAATCCATTCCATTATTAATCTATTTTAGTAGTCTATTTGTTGGAGTTAGCAGGGTATGTGCAGTACTTCTCTCTATATCGGTATGGGTATGGGTATCGGTATGGTCTGTCTGGTTTATTGGAGGTAGGTATGAAGATAATACCAACATGTAATACTGATAAATGGAAATTCATACCTTCATACCAATGAATCTTACTTGTTATGGTGCAACTCTATGAAGAAATCTAATTAATATTACCATATGAAAGTGTCCCTAGTAGAATCGGCTGAGCGGCGTTGTGCACAAGACAGGCACGACATAACAAAAACTTGCGAAGCACACTAGCCCTAGCAATTCCCATATTTTCAACAACTTTTCATTTTAATGGATTAGATTCCAAGAAGGTAATGATTAGTCAATAAGGAGATAGGGGCATCTCACCCACCTATCATACAACAAACAAGACCCCATTTGGGCTCTTTGGAATGAAAACAACACTCTTAAAAACTAGTGAGGAAAGTCAGGTAAGGGAAGGTATTCCGGAAGTAAGGGAAGGTATTCCAATAAAGTTACCATCCAGATTAATTCTTATCCATAGGTTCGAGGGATGGTATCGGTGACCACATCTCAATCCTCCCTACCTCCTACGGTAATCATCATGGGACTGGGGTTCCCCCTCCCATCCAAGTTTGGTGATGGGTTGAGCAGTGAGCATGGGTCAAATGCTAGCTTGGATGCTTTCACTCGATCAACATTTGTTGCTTAAACACACTAAACCGATGCAACTTACACTACTGCGAATCAAAATTGTATAAAAATTATGTAAATAAAGATATACAGACTGAAGACTATCCATACTTCATTTCAAAATGCGAAGCTTCTGTGTGACAGAGTACCGCAAATATCTTCTCGTGATGGAAGTTCATTAGTGGGAGTGGTAGTTAACAACTTCATGAAATAATTTAATTTCACAATTTATTTTTCACAACTTCTTGCAAGAATGTAATTTCAATCGGGGGGAGAGCTTTATGGAACGACAACTTGGTGAAACATATCTTTCATGATTCCTAGGGAATAGAGAAATTGGATAGGGAAGCGAAGGGAGGGGGAGTGGAGAAACAACAAGCAAGCGATTGGTTCATTAAGGTCATTAGTTGGGTCAGGTTAGATAGTTTCCTAGCTTAACAGAGCCACATTTCACAGAGATGACAGTGGATATAGAAACTTATAGATATAAATACTGACACACACATAGATTGGATATATACGTATATATACAATTTACAACATAACTAGAATATATAGTCAAAAAGGTCCCAAAAACCTAAGTATTCCTGACATAATCAACAAAAATATTCCGGCATAACCAGGATCAGATTAAATACCAAGAATATGCATGAAGAGATTACCAGAGCTTCAAAAGACAAAAATAGAGCCACATTTCATAGAGATTAATCAACAGAACTATGCACCTGAAACTAAGATGAGGAGACATCTCACACCGAGGAGGCAGAGAAGATGAGGAGGAGGCAAAACGAGCACGCTGAGGATGCAAAATAGACCCCAGGAATCATACAAAAATAAACGGTCATAAAAATTGCAGCGCTCTCCAATGGTAATGCAATGCAAAGCTGATCGAAAACTTATTGCGGTCTGGGGGCCGCTATATTTATAACAAAAATCTCAGTCGAAATTTTAAACAAAGTTTGGCTGAACTAATAGTCTGGCCAAACTAATAGTTCAAACGAAATTTTGTTGTTAGTTTTCCTTTCTCCGTCCAAAAATATAGTTACCCACACCGTCATTGTTAATGACATAAAAAATTCGACCGAATTAATTTCAAAATTTCGGCCGGAAACTTCCTAAAATTTTGTCCGAACTGTTGGGAGAGTGAAATTTTTAGACACGTTTCTCACGAAAGTGTAACCCAACTTTGCATTTTTACCCATTGTGTCGAACCTCCATGAAAAGGAAACTCCATATGCTATGTGGAAGGCCTGAACATATTTGTTTCAGAATAAAAGAAACCATAGGAAGTTGGTACTGAAGGATAAGATTAGAAAAATTAAGATGGAGGAGGGCGACACAATACCAAAATAATTGACCAATTTCACCCATTTTTAGTATGAGCTTGGAAGTGTTGGTCTTAGTGTTGCGGAAGATGATTTGGTTAGCCTAGCACTTCTACGCCTTCCTAAGAGGTGGCACAACTACCAGGATTCGATAAATGGGAGGGAGAAGTTACTGGAGTGGGATCGATTGTGGTCTAACTTGGTGTAGGAAGATATTAGGAGGAACACTAAAGACGAGACATCTTACAAAGAAAGGGAAGAGTACCTTGCATTATTTAGCAAAAGAAACAAATCAAAGGTAAGGAAGTCCCAAGGAGAAGAGGGAAAGAAGAAATACTTATCGAAATCAAGAGTTTTCACTGTCACAAGTTCGGGAACTACGCCACGAAATGTCCATAGAATAAGGCAAGCAAGAAGGAGTCTGTAGTAGAAACAATAGGTGAAGCTCTAGCTTTATAATTCAAGATTGATTTTACTCTCATTGTATGCATGAAAACCACTGTAATGGGAAACATGAGGTATCTCGACAACAATGCCTTGTTCCATATGACAAGGAATAGAGATATCCTTAGTGACTTGGAGGAGAAATATGTGAATAAGAATGTAGAGTTTAGCAATGATGGGAGGTATATCGCGAACGACATTAGTATTGTTACCCTTTAGAGGGTTTTGGATCCCCTCTCAAACTCACAGATGTGTTGTTTGTTCGAGAACTAAAGAAGAATCTTATTTCTTTCATGGTGTTAGAAGACCGTGTATATGATGTGATATTTAGAAAAGGAAAGATTTTCCTTAGAGACATCGCCACAGAATAGGTGAAACAGATTGGTGTGCAAATCAAGGGCTTGTATGCACTTGAGGTCAAATATGCATGAAAATCCTTGAGGAGCAAGGAAAAGGTTAGAGAATTGGTGGCTGAGAGGGAACATAAATTACCTCTCAACATGCAACCTCACAAAAAGCCTTAGCAAGTTGTGGAGTAGCCACAATTTGAGAAGTAGAAAGGAGGCTGAATGGACACATCCACACAAAAAGAAACCTCCAGGAGGGGGAAATTTCAAGCCAGGAGGGCAAAGGGAGCACATGTAGCCATACCTCCACGTGAGAGGTGGGGCGATGTGAAGCCATAGTCCTAAGAGTGCAAAAATTTGGGTAGGGTACTGTAATATTCCCAATTAGCTTATTTTTAGTTGGAATATTATATGTTGCTCTATTTTCAGTCTAGAAGAATAAATGGAATCTCTTTAGTAGGAAAAAAACACTTCCAGTGTGAATGTAGATCAGTTTAGGTAGGAAAAATAAAGTCACCTTGGGTGTGAAAGGGAGCAATGCATGTGGAATAGATCAAGGTTGACCAAATCAACAATGCTTCCAAAGGAGAGAGTGGAGCGAGTGGGAACATCGCAGTTTTGGAGGAGTCTTTTCAAGGAAGCAACCTCATAAACGAGTGGGGCCAAGTGTGAGGAGGCTCACCAAGAATATAAGGGAAGGGATGGCAGCCATGAAATGCATTCAAAATATTGTTTATGTTTGAGGCTTATGACTTATTGCATGCTTCAGTTGTTTAGCTGGGTTTGTTGCACTGTTTAGTGCAAGGGTATCTCATGCGGGAATTCCACACTCTTCCTTGGAGAACTTGGTGAAGGGATTTGAGAGGAGTATTCTGGGCTTTATTTCTACCATCAAACATTGAGTCAAGAAGTCATCTATAGCTACAACATATTCCCTTGGAGAAACTGCGTTATTTTTCATGGTGCTGCAGTGGAAGGGTTAAAACCCCTGTTTGTGAGCTAGTCTCCTAGGGAAAGGATCAACCTTTCTCCTGGAAATATAGTAAGGAGAATTTTAGCCATTTCTTTATATTTTCCAGCCATATGTATGTAGAGCTTCAGTCAGACAATGTGATTCAGCCATAGATCTGCAGATCTACTTTTTGCACCTCATGCTTTTCAAGAAACACTTGCCAGGTTATCTTAAGATTGTGTAAAAGAGACTAGATCTCCATTTTCTCATCTCTTTGAGTAATATATCATTAGATCTATTTGTTTCTATCTTTTTTTAGTAGAAACTCTCATTAAATTACGCTGTGACATGCTTTAGAAATTCTGTGTTGCAGTAGTCATGGGGTTTTGATGTTTTTAGGATATATTGGGTTTGGGAGATCTGTTTAAATAAGATAGAATGATTTTTTTTTTATCCCCTTCTATATTTGAGTGCTATAATACATAAAATAATGGATCCAAGTGCTTTTTTTCATTATTATAGCGTAATTTTCTAGAAACTGCATTTTTGGTGCCCATATTGCTGATTTTCCTAAATATGAATATTACAGTGGTATCTAAGCTCTGATATTGGCTCATATTGTGGGGAAAATACATATACAACCATGGAGGAGAGGGAGATCCCAAAGCTCCTTCTTCAGATTGTGCAAGACATTGCCAAAGATATCAAAGAAATGAGACAGAAGGAATCCCCTAGAGGGTTTCACCATGGAGAAAGCTCCGACACCTCACATTTTTGGTGGGAGAAAAAATTAGTGCAAACTTCTTCACAAAACTCCCATATGCCCACATTTCTATCTTTGGAAGGTGAGGAAGGAAGGCCCTTGAGGGAAGAAACCCTTGGTGATTATTTTGTAGAATATGAATCTCAATCCTGAAGATTCAAAGAACATTTGAGCTTTCAGGAGTTTTGTCAGATCAAGGATGGTATGAGACCTTTCCATCACCATCAAAAGGGAGGGTTTATGAAAAACTCAGATCTACAATGTAGTTTGGGCAGGTAATTTTTTCCCTCTTATGATGGATCACCCAAGTGCACAACCAAGGCTTGGGTAGAGAAGCTGGACACTTATTTCCAACTCCACAGAGTTTCTGAAATGGAGGTTATCAAAATAGCAGCATTTCACCTGGAAGGTGAGGCTCATGAATGGTGGTTCCATGGTTTATCTACACTTGGGCATGCTAATATCACTTCATATTCAGATTTCACCAGGAGGTTGGTAGAGAGATTTGATCCCAGGGATCCGGAGGCTCACTTTGTTGAGTTAACCAAGCTCAAGAAATGGGGAGATATAGAAACTTATATCTCTAAGTTCCTGAAGCTTTCAGTTATGGTATCTGACCTCACTATGAACCAGAGAATATGCATGTTTATTGATGGGATGGCTAAACCATTGCATGGGATGGTGAAATCCACTAGACCCACTACACTCCAAGAAGCTCTATTGGAGAAGGCTAGGGATTTGCAACATGCCTTACCCAAGGCCAAAGCACCCTTTCAGCAAAATATTTCTTCATGCCCAAAGGAGAATCAGAGGAGGACATCTCTTGACAATGATCGGGAGGATCTAAGGAAGAAAAAACTTTGTTTCACCTGTCGAGAGCCATGGGTGCCAAGCCACCAATGTGTTGCAGGGAAAGCACATTGCATCGAGATATTTTCTGATGAGGAGGAGAATACCATCGTTGTAGCAGTAGAAGGAAGTGCACCTCCCAAAGAAGATGTAGTAAAGGCCTTTTATCCAATGGGAGGGACTCTTGCAGCCTTGAGAGGAGTTCCCAAGTATCTAACCTTGAGAGTTAGGGGCACTATTATGGGACAAAAAGTATCAATTTTGGTAGACAGTGGAGCTACTCATAAATTTATTGATGCACAGCTGGTACAAAAGAGGGGCATTCACATAGAGGACTTTGAGGGGTTCTTAGTTTTGGTTCCAGGAGCTAGGACCATGCAGTTTGCCAAATATGTTCCAGCATTAACCATCACTATGGGAACCTACACATTAACAGACCACTTCTTTGTGGTTGATATTCCAGACACAAATGTTATATTGGGTGTCCAGTGGTTAATCACCTTAGGGAAGGTTACCACTGATTTGGAAACCGTAGAGATGAAATGGACATAAAAAGGGAATGATAAACATCAGAAAATCAAAGGCATACACACCTATTCACCTCAGATTGTCTCAACCCACAAGATGGAAGTAGCTTTGCACAGAGGGGACATAGAATGGGCAGTAGAAATGCGTTTGTCAGAAGCTGGGAGTAAGGATTCATTAGTACATCCAGATGTGCAATCTATTTTGGACCGATATTCTACAGTATTTGGAGATATTCCACTTGGGAGACCTCTTGACCGGGGTTTTGAGCATACTATTGAGTTGGAGCAAGGGATCCAAGCAGTGATCACCACACCCTATAGGCACCCCAAAGCCTATAGAGATGAGATTGAAAATGCCATTCAATAACTTTTGGCCTTAGGACATATCCAACCTAGCACTAGTCCTTTGGCCTCTTCAATGGTCTTAGTGAAAAATAAATATGGCACATTGAGAATGTGCATTGATTATAGAGCATTGAACAAAAAGACCATGAAGAACAGATATCCAATTCCCAGGATAGATGAATTGATGGGTGAACTAAGAGGATCCAAGTATTTCTCTAAGATTGATTTGAGCTCGGGATATCATCAAATCAAGGTGAGGGATCAAGATATCCCCAAGACATCATTTCGGTGCCACTATGGGAATTTTGAGTTTTTGGTAATGCCTTTTGGGCTAACCAATGCTCCGGCAACATTTCAATCTTGCATGAACCACATCTTCCATGGTCACTTGAGGAGGTTTGTATTGGTCTTCTTTGATGACATTCTCATTTATAGCTGCACATGGGAGGAGCATTTACAACATATTGAGGCATTATTACGCATTCTTAAGGAGTAGAAATTCTATGCTAAGCTCTAAAAATGTGAGTTTGGGCTCACAAAGATGCTTTACTTGGACCACATGATTGGAGTGGATAGGGTAAGTTTCCATGAAGAAAAGATCCGTGCTATTAGATATTGGCTTGAACCAAAGAATGTCACAAAACTTCGAGGGTTTGTAGGTATATGTACCTATTACCGGAAGTTTGTAAAAGGGTTCTCTCAACTAGCATCACCACTTATAGACCTCACCAAGAAGGGAGCTTTTAGTTGGACACCCACAACGCATAGAGCTTTTGATAAGCTCAAGGAGGTGATGAGCAGCTTCCCGGTATTGGTCCTACCTGATTTTTCCCAACCCTTTGTGTTAGAATGTGATGCTTCATGGGAAGGCATTGGGGTAGTATTGATGCAAGGGGGACACCCCATAGCTTTTGAGAGCCGGAAGTTGCTGCCACATGCGAGGCTATACCCCATATATGATAAAGAGATGCTGGCTATTATGCATGCTTTAGTCAAGTTCCGACAGTATTTGGTGGGAAATCAATTCCGAGTGAAGACTTATCATAATAGTCTCCGATTATTTCTTGAGCAGAAGCAGTTTCAGGAGAGGTAGTAGAAATGGATGAGTAAGATCCAAGCATATTACTTTGAAATAGAATATGTCAAAGGTAATATTAATGTAGTGGCAGGCCAACAACGTTGTCCTTAATGAGCATAGATGTAGATTGGAAGTCTCAGTTGTTAGTAGAATACTCCAAAGACAACTTTACATGTGAAATCCTAGATGGAGTGGTGATTGATGAGAGGTATAAAGTGATGGATGAGGTCATCTATTATCAAGATCGGGTCTTCTTGGCTAGAGATTCTAAGCTCAAGGAGAAGATTTTTCAAGCATCACATGATTCCCCACTTGCAGGGCATCAAGGATTCACCAAGACTTATCGGGCTATTCGGGAGAGATTCTCATGGAAGGGTCTCAAGGAGGATGTACTCCAACACATCAAGGAGTGCGTAGTTTGCAAAAAAAACAAAGGAGAACAAAACCATCCTGCAGGATTGTTGCAGCCACTCCCTATTCCGGATGGAAAATAGGAGAGTATTTCCATGGACTTCATCACCGGTCTACCTACAGTTTAGGGTAAGGATTATATCTTTGTAGTTGTTGATCGACTAACAAAGTATTCACATTTCTTTGCTATTTCTACATGGTATACTGCTTCACAGGTAGTTGAGCTTTTCTTCAGGGATGTGTTTAGACTCCATGGTCTCCCAAAGACCATAGTCAGTGATCGGGATAGTCGCTTTATGGGTGGCTTTTGGAAAGAGATTTTTCAGTTAGTGGGTACTGAATTGACACCAAGTACCAGCTATCACCCACAAACTGATGGAAAAACTGAAATGGTGAACAAGTGGTTGGAAGGCTACTTGAGAAACTATGTTTCAGGCTAGCAGAGAGCATGGCTACATTGGCTCAATTTGGGGGAGTACTGTTACAACACAACTTTTCGTATGTCCATTGGCATGAACCCATTTCGAGCCCTTTATGGGTATGATGCACTTTCATTTTCTGATGTGATGTTTGGGGCAAGAAAAGCTCCTATAGCAAAGGAATGGATTCAAGAGAGTCATGATATACTCCGGGCCCTCAAAGACAACATTGCTACAACACAAAAGCAACAGAAAATATATGGAGACCGTTGTCAGATAGAGAGACAGTTTGAGGTAGATGACTTGATCTATCTTCGTCTTCAGCCTTATAGACAGTCTACACTCAAGGAGAAGGGAGCTGAGAAGCTCAAACCTTGATTCTATGGACCATACAGGGTGATCCATCGTGTTGGGGAAGTAGCATATGAGTTGGAGCTTCCTATTGGGAGCAAGATCCATAACGTTTTTCATGTCTCATGCCTCAAGAAGGCCATTGGAAAACATGTGGTTGCCACTATGGATCTCCTACCTATTGATGATGAGGGCCATCTATTTTTGCAACCAGAGGCTATCTTGGATACTCAGGAGAGGCAGCTAAGGAGCAGGGTGATCAAAGAATATCTAATTCGATGGAGGAATCTTCCTGATGAAGATGCCACTTGGGAAGGAGAGAAGATTTTGCAGCATCCTTCTTTACTGTTGCTTGAGGACAAGAAAATTTTGGGAGGGGAGGACTGTAATACTCCCAATTAGCTTATTGCTAGTTAGAATATTATATGTTGCTCTATTTTCAGTCTAGAAGAATAAATGTGGTAAGGAGACCCTTAAATCTCTTTAGTAGGAATAAAACACTTCCAGTGTGAATGTGGATCAGTTTAGGTAGGAAAAATAAAGTCACCTTGGGTCTGAAAGGGAGTAATGCATGTGGAATATATTAAGGTTGACCAAATAAATAACGCTTCCAAAGGAGAGAGTGGAGCTAGTGGGAACAACACAGTTTTGGAGGGGAAGTCTTTGCAAGGAAGCAACCTCATAAATGAGTGGGGACAAGGGTGAGGAGGCTCACCAAGAATATAAGGGAAGGGATGGCAGCCATGAAAGGAATTTGAAATATTGTTTATGTTTGAGTATTATGACTTATTGCATGCTTCAACTATTTAGCTGGGTTCGCTACACTATTTAGTGCAAGGGTATTTTCATGCGAGAATTCCACACTCTTCCTTGGAGAACTTGGTGAAGGGATTTGAGAGGAGTATTCTGGGCTTCATTTCCACCATTAGACATTGGGTCAAGCAACCATCTACATCTACAACGCGTTCCCTTGGAGAAACTGCGTTATTTTTCATGGTGGTGTAGTGGAAGGGTTAAAATCCATGTTTGTGAGCTAGTCTCCTAGGGAAAGGATCAACCTTTCTCCTGGAAAGCTAGTAAGGAGAAGTTTCAACCATTTCTTTGTAATTTCCAGTCATATGTATGCAGAGCTTCAGTCAGACAGCGTGATTTAGCCATAGATCTACAGATCTACTTTTTGTATCTCATGCTTTTCAAGAAACCCTTGTCGTGTTATCTTAAGATTGTGTAAAAGAGACTAGATCTCCATTTTCTTAGCTCCTTGAGTAATATATCACTAGATCTATTTGTTTCTATATTTCTATAGAAGAAACCCTCATTAAACTGCGCTGTGACATGCTTCAGAAATTCTGTGTTGCAGTAGTCATGGGGTTTTGAGGTTTTTAGGCTATATTGGGTTTGGGAGATCTGTTTAACTAAGCTAGAATGATTTGTTTCTGACCCCATTCTATATTTGAGTGCTATAATACATAAACTAATGGATCCAAGTGCTGTTCTTCATTATTATAGCGTAATTTTATGGAAAATGCGTTTTTGGTGTCTATTTTGCTGATTTTCCTAAATAGGAATATTACAGGTACATTGAATTGTTTTTTCCTCATGGATCATTACCTTTGCTACAAGGGCCTATATTAAACAGTAGAAGGAGGACCAGTGTCAGTCATATACTGAGGAGTGTGGAGCAATGTTGAAATCAGAGTAGGAGGCTCAGTAACAAAGTCAGTAACAACACATTTTTCCCCGTAGACAATTGGAGACACAGTTGATTCAATTTATTTTATTTTTTTTTAGATTTTTTTCAGTTGCAGATGTTGTAGTCGCAACAACAACAAAGATAAGTGTTACATGCAAAAAATTCCAAAGGTACTGGATCAGGATAGAGTTGAATTCCTTTCTTGTTGCGAGGAAGTGTTGAGAATGGCAACAATAAATCTTGCAAATAGCATCAAGAAAGGTTTTTATTTAATTTTCCCTTGAATTAAATTAGAATAAAATTACAATTCCACATCACAATACAACTTACACGAATTAAATAAGTTAGTATGACTTAGTTGGTTTAGTTAATTCGAGTTGAGTGTCTAACTTGAGTCATGTAGAGTGTCTCTTACAAAATAGGAGCCCTAGTTGAGTTTATTTTGAGTTGTAATTAATTAACTCATTTTATCTGAGTTAAAATCAGTTGAACTAGTTCAAACTAATGGAGGAACTAGTAAAAGGTCAAAGAGTTAAGCTTGGAATTGAACCAAATCTAGTGATCAATCAAGTAACTGATGATTCACTCATAAATAACTCGTGCATGTCAGTTCTGAGAAAGACCTAGTTGAGATTGGAGTTCAAGGGCAGTGTACTATCAGTTATATAATCATCCAAATTGTATAGGTGGTGCATGCAGTTACAAGAATGCCCCTAATGGATTGCGTAGTATGGATTGGGAATTTTCCTAATTAATAGGGCCTAATTACCCAAGGCAATGACACAAGTAAATACGGATCCTCGAGGGCAGAAAATTGGTTAAGTATTGAATGAGGCTTGTTTAGAAATCAATGAAATAGATAGAGATAATGCATAGATTTCTCAACTTGGAGAAAAGCATTGTAATATTCTCATATTTTTTTACTTATGCAATATACAGATAGTAAGATTTTTAGTTGAAGCTTTCCCCAAAATATACTGTGTATTGTGTGATTGAAATTATTTCTCTTTCATGTTTTGTGATTTCGTGATCTAAATTGATTTTCGTATTCTGTAGAGTAGATTCAAGTATATTGTTTTATTATATTACAATTATTAATTTGAATCTATAGAGTTTCTACACTAATATAAATATATTTTAAAAAACTTTAATGGTATCTGTGATTTTTTTTTTCATATTATATTTATTGTTATAGCTCTTATGGCTAACAACAATTATCATTTAACATAAAGGAGCTTTGAATAGTGTATTTTAAGTGATTTTTGACCGGAATTGGGGTCTAGAACAATAATTTAACCCCAAGAAAGCCAATTCCAAAAGCTATAGATTACGGTAGGTGGGACAACAATGGTGAGTTGAATTTTTTTTATATTTTCCATCATGTATTATTTTATATATTTTAATTTCGTCCACTATTTTTCGCCGTAAAACAATGGTGAGTTGAATTTTTTATTTTATTTTCCATCATGTATTATTTTATATATTTTAATTTCGTCCACTATTTTTCGCTACAATCTGCTAGGGTTTTGTTTCTCGTGGGGCCATGGTAATGTTTGGCTAGAAAACATAATCTGATTTTTAGCACTGACCTTTATTGAGTGGTTCTTTATATGGAATCATATATGAAAAATGTACAAGGTTTGGTTCTGTTTATGGAATCATATATGAAAAATGTAGAAGGTTTCAATATTTGTGGTAAGAATTAGGGTTTATTTTGATTGAGTTAAATATAGTGCAGTTTTTTTTTTCATAACTACATGGCAAAATTGTATAGGGTTTTGATTTTCGTTGTGGAAATTAAGGTTTATTTTAATTGAGCTAAATGTGTTATAATATTTATCACATAATTATGATTTTTTAGTTTTTAAGTCAGTTTATGGCTTTTAAACATGACATATATTAATACAAATATGAAACATGTTGGACATAGGTGAACAAAAAGTATTTCCCAATGTTGTATGAGTCTTTCTTTACACTTTACGTTACCAAACTTGCAAATGAAATCTTTCTATTTGGAAAAAATAACATTAAATTAATGCATTTAAATAAGCTATGTCAGAGAAGAATACTATATGAAAAACCACGGGTTGTCAAAACTCAGAGTTCGAAAATTATTGGTAATTTGACAGAATCAAAATGTTTACATAACACAACATTACAACACCTCTTTCGTACTAAGTTGGAGAGCACACCAACCTAGATCCATCTTAACTTTAGATGCACCAAGCTTCAAGAGGGATCAAATCTCTTTTCACTCTAAAAGAGGTTTGCATCTCAATAGATTTGATCCTTCTCAACTCTTGGTAGATCCACAGTTAAGATAGATCTACCAAGAGTTGAGATAGATATAGACTAGTTTAATTTCCCCTTTAAATAAAGTACATTCCACATAAATGCCATGAGCCAATATCATGGGCCTCTTTTATTTTTATAGGGTTATTTTTTTTTGGCCTTGTTTAAAAAGTTTACACTATATTATATCAAATTTTTTATTTAATTTCATTTTTATTTATTTTTATGTAATTTGACTTAGTTAATGTTAAACTTTACATTACAACATTTCTACTATCTTGGATTTGAGAGTGCCTCTATAAGCAATTATCTAATTATACTATGAAAACATCTCAATATTTTCAAATGTAAAAGATATTTTGACCCAATATTGTCATCTCCTCATAATAAACTAATAAAATAAAATAATTAAAAATCCATCTTAACTCCTGTGGATTATAAATCTATTATAGTTAGAAAATAAATAAATTCCCTTAAAAATAAATTTACATCTCAATACATTTAGTCAATCTTAAAATATATATTTATAATTATCTAAATATTAAATAAAAAAGAATGACTAAAAATAACTTCATTCCCTTTCCTACCATATAAAAAGTATAATAACTAAAAATTTCAAAAGTTTTTTAAATATCATAAATTTTATAATTTATTATTTTGCATTGAATAAATAATTAATAATTTTGATTATTATTAACCATTAAAGTGTATTTGACGTTTTATTATATTTTTTAATTAAATAGAATTTTAATTATTATTAACCATTAAAGTGTATTTCATGTTTTGTTTTATTATATATTTTTTTTAAATAAAAAAAAATATTAAATTTAGAATGTTTAAATTTTATTTTATATTTTTCAGAATTTAGTATTCAAATATATATATATATATATATATATATATATATATATTTTTTTTTTTTTTTCTATAAAATAATGAAATTTTATACATTAATCTAATATTTAACTTAATTATAAATTATAAATTAAATTATTATTATCATAAATTTATAAAACTTATATCATTGTTCAAAAGAGTGTCATAGATATAGAGGTATAGTTGAATTTAGAGAAAATGATCATTTTCAGATTATTTTTAAAATATGAATGCAAAAGCTTTTGTACATTCAGTTAAAATTGTCAAAAAGACCCATGCTTTTAGGAAATCCAAAAGAATTTCTAATTGGTCCAATTTCAAATTCAGCAACAAATTTAGCTAAAATTGTCAAAATAGCCCCGAGCCTTTAGGAAATCTAAGAGGCTTTCTAATTGGTCCAATTTCACATTCAACAACAGATGTGAGAGAGGGCCCTATGGAAAAGCAATTCAGATGCCCACGTGAGTAAAAAATGCAACTAAGATAAATGCAACTTAGATGCCCAAGTCACTCAGAAATCCAGGGATCCAATTTCAAGGACCCAGCTCCAGTAGATGTTGTGAGTATTGTTGATTTTGTAGTTTTGTCAAATTTTGATCATAATCATGTATATGTCCATAGGAGGAGTGTCTATAATTAGTGTCAATGTTAAGTTTTTAGAATTTTCAAACAATAGAGCTTTAATGGCTAAGTATGATAGACTCATAGCCTTAAGATTTAGGATGACGTACAACTAGTATAGATGGTCAACAGACCTGATTTCCTTATGGGCAGGTTGGTTGAAGTTAAGCTATGAACATTATGACTGCAACCAAATTTCATTTAAAGAAATCAGGAGAAACTACTAAACTTACACAAAATACAAAATTAAATGTAAATTGTTTAATCTATAAAATTTGAGTGTCTAGAAATCTTCTCATATATTAAATCTACTTACATATTCAAAAATGTATTTTAAACAATAAAAAATAACATTTTTTTTCTATAAATTAATGTATATATATAACCATTTTTTACCATTATTTACTTAAAAGTAACAACCAACTTTACCCACACCATTTACATATTAAAAAAAAAACAATAAAAAATTCACAAATTAAACTATGCTTATATATAGAAAACCATTTTTGACCATAATTCCTTACAAGTAACCACCAACTTTACCCACCGTTTCAGGAATAAGGTCAATTTATAATTTAAATATTATGTATATTCATGGAATTTGCAGAGTTGAGAATCCACGAAACTTTTCGACATTTCTTTTCTCCCCTGCATAGACCAAGATATGCTGAAAACATCATCTCACAGAGTAACTTTGCCGTAGAGCAAACCAGAGTCGTAAACGTCACAATCATATGAAATATCCAAAAACTTGCAGATAGCATCAAGTTCTACCTACAATGACTTTCTACCCTATTTTCCGAAACCCCATGTTTATCCTATGGAAAAAGTCAGCTTACAGACCACCCAAATTGAATAGCAAACCCACACAATCTGGAATTCTACACGCGGAAATTTCCAGATACCTTGGTCGTCTTTTCAAAATTCAAATACCGATAGAGTTGCAATGTGGTCATTTAGTTGTTTTGAATGTTATTTTTTGGAATTTTTTTTTGTTAGAATCTTGTTGAGGATATCTTGGTTAGTAGTAGACAAATTTGAAGTGAAATTTTGATTTGTATTATTTAAATTGATTTTTTTGACTATTTATATAACATTTAGATTGTGTAGAATTTACCCATCAAACTTATAATTTTAATTAATTCCTACAAAATTAAAAAAAATTAAATTGAAAAAAAAAATGTAAATTCCTTCTTTATATCCCGAAAATAGAAAATTGATTTGTGCCAACCATACATCTAATTCCACCGCTGTTATAGTGACCTGCGGGCTTCATCTCATACTGATTAGAATCCTTGACACAAGAGCCTGCACGTTCGAAGATGATCATGAGAAAATTTGATAAGTATAATTTATCAAACAAGCAAACAATCTTGGATTACTATTTATTACCAGTTTTCCTTCCGTTGTATATTCATACTTGCGCTCGTACACATGTAACAATAATAATATTTCTACCGAAGCCGATGTAGACACTTTTAGCAGAAATTTGAAGAGCGCATTGGAAGATCTAGCTGTCAAAACCTCATCGCGAAGAGGGTTCAGCAGCTGTTCCTATGGCAAAAGTCCCAACAGAATCTATGACCTCCTCCAGTGCACTGACAACATATCTCCAAATGACTGTTCCGTCTGTTCAAAGGCAGCAGTTACCATCCCTACAAGTTTATAGGTGGTCGAGTATGGCTTAATAATTATTTTCTTTGATACGAGAACTCTACCTTCTGCCCAAAGCTAGACACCAACACGAACGTGAAGAGCAAGCAACACAATATTAGTACAAATAATATACCTAATTTTGTTGGAAATTAATTCCAAGTGCAACAGAGCACAAGTTGGACAAAACTTCAAGTTTGATGGAAATCTAAAAGACACTGTAGCAGCAAAAATGTCTAGCTTTGTCCGAATCTAAAGTTGTCCTATCAAATTGTTGATGATATAACACTGTTTTGTCAAGCCACTCTTCTTGAATGTAAAGCAGTTTCGGATAGTTTGAACTTGTTCATGGATGCTTCGGGTACTCAAATTAATAAAGAAAAATCAAATGTTTTCTTTTTTAATACGACTCCCCAATCTAAAATGTTTCTTACAAGGACCCTTGGGTTTAGTATGGGAACCTTACCTTAAAAGATTTCTCACAAGGACCCTTGGGTTTAGTATGGGAACCTTACCTTCGAAATATCTTGGTATGCCTTTGTCTGAGAACTCTTTGAAAACTAGTGGCTGGAAAGCTCTTATAAATAGAATTCAAAAACGAATGCTTAACTGGTTTTTCCGGGCTCTCAATATTCCTAGTCGAGTTATTCTTTTAAGATTTGTTCTTCAAGCTATCCCTATCTATCACCTGTCAGGTATGGCTTGTCCAAAGAAAACCTGTGAGGACATGGTAAGGCTGTTTAAAAATTTTTCTCTGGCAAGGGGCTCAAGAGAAGCGGAAATGGGCACTTCTTGCTTGGGATAAACTTACTCTTCCAAAGGCAAAAGGTGGGTTAGGGCTTAGAGATCCGTTTACTCTTAATAAAGTAATGGGAGCTAAATTGTGGTGGCAGTGGTTGCAAAGGGGGCTTGCGTTATGGCAATGCATATGGGAAATGAAATATAATATGCCTCATACTGTGAAGGAACATTTAAATTGGCCTAACATTTAGAGAGGTTCAGGGACATGAAACCTTGCAACAACTAACAGGCACTTGGTCAGGATTCACAGATTTTGGGCGATAAGAGAAGGAAATTTTGCAGGCTTTTGGGAAGATTCCTGGCAATAGCGGGAAAAACTGTTTACAAGACTGGACTTGGTAGAAATTTTCCTTTTTATACGAAACCTTCACTGTAAGGAAGTAAATCACTATTGAGCAGACCAAAATGATCAATTTTGGAGGCGATGTAAACAAAAACAACAGTGGCAGGAAGCTCTGGATACGCAACAATGGGGAAATTTTACAAAAGAGCTTCAAATAAGGAAAATTCCAATTCAGGCAGGTCAAGATATATTGAAATGGGGATATAGACCGAGAGGAATGTTTACAATTCAAGAAGTCTATCAGTTGCAAGCAAACCAAAATTTGGCCAATAATTGAACACTTCTTGTGGCTAGTTGGGCATGGGCAGATCCTTACCTGGGATCAATTACAAAAACGGGGAATGCATGGGCCGTCAAGGTGTGTGATGTGTGCGAAAGGAGAAGAAAACATGGAACACCTTCTCAATACTTGTAATGTTGCTGAACAATTGTGGTCTAATTTAAATAATCTGTTTGAACAAACAGATAAAAACATGTATAACTTCCATCAAACAATTGAAAAGTGGAGAAAGGGAGGTTATCAGAGTCCAGTGGTGAAAAGAGCATGGACACTAGCGGTGGGGTTTTTATTATGGTCCCAGTGGAAAGAAAGGAACGTAAGAATCTTTCAGGACTGTAGATTAACAAATGACGAAATCTGGAATGTAACATTAAAAGGAATAAGAGAAACTATCCTATCTGAAAAATGGGAGCATGAGGACTGGGAAGTACAGGGGTTGGAAGGGAGAATAATTCATCATTTAAAATTGAAGGAAGAAATGATTGCTCCCTCATCGTGGAAACAACCACAACCTGGGTATACCATAAGAAATAGTTTTGATAGGCTACAATCGAGATTCATAAAATTAAACTTTGATGGGGCGTAGAAAGGGAATCTAGGCCAAGCGGGGGCAGGTGGTATTTTCTGAGACTGTACAGGAACAATCTTACAGATTTTTGCCATTGATATAGGCTATGCCATGAATAATGAGGCAGAGCTTGCAGCGGTAAAATTAGGTTTGGAAATTGCAAGTCGTGAACATTATAATCGACTGGAAATCGAGGGGGATTCAACAATGGATACTAGTATTATCAGGAAAATTCAACATGGGACTAATTGGGAGGTTATCAGTAAAAGCTGGAGAACTACATGATTAGTGTAGGAAATTAAGCAGACACTGGGGAGAATTCAATACACCATACCTCTTCATGTGAGAAGACAAGGAAATAGAGCGGTGGATTGCTTGGCGAACTGGGCGTGAAAAATTGCTGATGGGTTTCTTGATCGGCCATGGCGATAGGAGTTGCAAGAAATGGTGCCTAATCTTTGGAGTATTGAAGCAGATGATCGAAATCCTGTAGGAAGGGAACAAATCATTCCCCGATCGGGGTGTAGTACTGGTGGCATTGGTGGGCGAGTCCTGCCGCATGGGGAGGAAGGACACCACGTGGCCGTTGCATGCAGAAGGTGGGTAGGTGGCTTGGGTGAAAGGACACCCATCAACTAGCATAATAAATGTGGAGTGTTGGGTGTGGTTTCTAGCTGGGAAAGCCAGCACGGTTGTCAGGGGATCGTGGGGAAAAGTGCTGGCAGAAAGGAAATATGCATGGACAGGGAATTTTTTTTCCTTATTTCGATTTTCTGGGAAGGTTGTTACGCAGAGTTTAGGGGCGAACAAAAGCGAAGAACTAAGGTGACGGTTCAGGAGGTAAATCGATATGTATCATTATATCTCTCTTCTGTGCCGAAGGCTTCAGATTTTCGTCGCATGGGGAAAGTAGTCATGGTATTTTTAAATTATCTGTTTGAATGGGGTATTGGTCGGTCCTGGTCTAAGCAAATGATGAAACTAGTTGAAGTTAGGTGCATGCAGGAATTTGTTTGGTGGTTTCTCGTTCTCTTGTCTACTAATTGGTTTTATTTCCTAAAGAAAGATTGCTGCGATTGGGGAATATGGGTACTATCTTTGATACCTGCTTCTATCTCATGCTTAGCACTTATGACGGTTTTAAACTATTTATATATATGCTCGGTGGCTCGGTTTCTTAATGGGTCTCTGAAAATGCTGAAAGATTCAGGTGTTGGGTGCTGCCAGTGTGTCATTTTCGGGTTTCTGGTTGGTTCCTTAAAAAATCCTGTTGCATTTGTTGGGCTATGCTGCACTTTCTATTTTTAGCTTGCCAGTTCCTAAAATTAATTCGGGTAGGAATCTAGGTAGAATTGGGATCATTATTGTGCATTGTACTTTGCATAAGGATCAAATTGTTTGCTTTCGTGTCGGTTTTACGACTTTCATGCTTCTGGGGTGGGTTTTCTTCTGTCTTTCTTTAATCGTCTTTCTTGACAGTAGGGTGCTATTGGAAATGGGGAGGGACTTACATGCCTTTCTGCTAGTTTGGGTGAAGGCTACTGGGTATGGGAGGAAGAATAATATCCCTTGTCGTCTCTGTTATGATTTATGGGCTCTGTTTCTGGGTTCAATTCTTATCATGTCGGTTAACCTGGGTAATAGAAAAGGTTGGTTGGCTGGTTTCCAAAATGTTGGTAGGTCTTTGATTTGTCTTTGTAATGGTGCTGTTTTTTGTTTGATAGTATTAGAAGTTTTCCTTCTTGGTTACTCAAAGATGGTGAAGAAAACACGTGGCAGAAAGCCAAAGGGAGACAAAGGAAAATAACCAATCTCCCAGCAGCCTAAGAAGAGAGGAAGAAAATCTACGAAGCAACTTCTGGAGCTGCTTGTCTATTCGTATGCATCAGAGGTTCCTAATTCTGTTCGAAATCGTATTTCTGGATGGGAAAGTGAAGTTATAGATAAATTGGATATGGAAGATGAAATGGCATTTGAGGATATGCAGAATGTGGTGATTGAACCTACGCACACCCGAGGCCGCATTTCTTTGTGTCAACAGTCTATCAGAACTTACTAGTCGATCAAATGTTTGTTAGCAAAAGCAATCATGTCAACTCAAGTGATAGCAGAGTCCAAGATGGAATCTACCCTGGCTGATATTAACAGAAATATTAAGGAAATTAATCTCAGACAGTTACATCAGTATGCTAGATTAGGAAGAATGGAGAAGGATATCAAGTCCATGCAACAGGTTGAAGTTGAATTTCCTGGGTCTAGTGCCAAAGATCCAACTCCCGTGGAATCAGAGGATGATTAACGATATCATGTTTAAAGTTATCAGTTTTCTTTTTAGCGACTATTACTCTTCGGTTAATGTTAATATTTGTAACTCCAGACTTAGATATTAAGTATCGTCAGATATTGTTTAGGTTATTAAGACTGTTTATGTTTTGGTTGACTTAATTTGTACTTAGATGGCCAACAGACCTCGTTTCCTATGGGCAGGTTGAGGTCTAAATTTTTGTATATTTGATGCCCGGTTTAAAGTAATAGAAAATGGAAAGGATCTACCTAAGCTTACAAAAAAAATGTCTAGCTTTGTTTGGCACGAAATTGTGCGTTCAATCCTGTGTTTAAAACCTTGCAAGACCCATATTTTTGTTTAAAGGCCGTAGCCTGTGTTTGCAATGAAGACCATGGTTTAAGCCATGCAATCCCATGCTCATAAATCCACAGAATCTACTCGCATTAAAACCCCACCAACCGTTTAACTTGCCGCCATTTGATTTAAGTTTGAATACCCCATGTCATTACATGTGGAGCCTTCCATGTCCACGTCGCCATCCTGCAACCAATCAACGCATGATCACATGAACTTGAGGCCCCGTCACCACTCCATAACCCACGCGAAAAGCAGTCCCCACCACATGACAAGTCACAACCGCGTCGACCAATCATATGTGTATCGTATAGATTGGTGCCTACGTTACCAGAGGCCCGAAATCTTGTGATAAAGGATTACCTGCCATCACCGAGTCATCAGCCTCTGACCAATAGCAGCGCTATCGCATCGTTTGGGTGCACAGTCAGCCAGTGCCCAAATGGATGCGATAACCTCATTGAAATGTTTTGTATAAAGTTTGAAATCTAGAAAAATATTTTATAAGGTTTTATAACCCTAGTTTAAAAGTTTATATGCCGCGACATGTTTTAATTTAAAACCTTAGGTTAATATTTTAATGTCTTATGTATTCGCTGCGATAGTTTTAGTTTTAAAACTTAGGGTTATATATATAGTTTTATTATATATATTATAAACATTTATATGTTTATAATATATATAAACAACAGTGTGAAATGCTGTTGAGAATATGCAATGTATGCCTGAAGGCAGAGAAGGCAGAGAGTGTGACTGTGCATGCCCAAAGGCATTTAAACAATCTTTGAAGAGCGTTGTGTCGTTGTAGCAGCTAGAAAAATTTTCTTTGTAAATCCAGAACACAGTAGTTCTGAGGCAAATTTCATTTTGTGACAGTTTAGTTTGTAATGAAATAGTGTTTTTAATCCAACTCTCTGTCCACATTGTTTCATTGATTTCTCTGTGTTAGAAGAGAGAATTTTATTTCCTCTCTTTTGTTAGGAATTGCCAAAAATTCCAACATGGTATTGGAGCTAGTCCAGGCTCTCAGCAGTTGCTGAAGAAGCTGAAGGAAGAAGGAGTTTGTTGAATTTTTCTCCAGCAGTGTGAAATATCAGCAAAGCCAGGTATTTACCAAAACAAAGTTTTGTGTTTGTTTTAAAGAGTGCAGTCCAGAGAACTGTAAGAAGGTTATCTCTCAGCAGTGAGAAAGTTTTTTAAAGAAACACAGTCATGTTTTTGACATATTTTAGTATGCTAGCAATGGCAGGAGCCCGGACAAGCACGATTATGGGAAATACTCAACTCCCATAGTTCAATGGGAAGAAATATGACTATTGGGAAATCAAAATGAGAGTCCTGTTTTCCTCTCAAGATTTATGGGATCTAGTTGAATATGGTTTAGAAGAAATAGCAGATGAACAAGAATTTAATTCCTAAACACAGACAGTGAAATATTTGCTGAAGAGTAATAGAGAGAAGGACTCAAAATCCCTCTTCTATCTCTATCAGGCAGTGCATGAAAACATATTTCCAAGAATTGCAGCAGCAAATAAGTCCAAGGATGCATGGGATACCCTCCAGAGAGCTTACCAAGGTATGGAGAAGGTAAAGATGACAAAGCTTCAATTAATGAGAAGAGATATTGAAGTCATTTGCATGAAAGAGTCTGATACAATAGACTCATTCTTCACATTGTCGATTGGGTTGGTTACCCAAATGAGATCTCATGGAGAGACAATAGAAGAAATAAGAATAGTGGAGAAAGTATTGAGGAGCTTACCCTCAAGGTTTGATGTGATAGTAACAACCATTGAAAAGACAAATGATCTCTCAATGTTTACTGTTGATGAGCTTCATGCATAATTGATAACACATGAACAAAGATTGAGAAGAACAACAAACTCATCTTTGGAGCATGCTTTCAAGACCCAAATGTCCTTTGGAAGAGGAAGAGGTCAAGGCAGAAAAAAATACAGAGGAAAAGGAAGAGGCAGAAGCCAAAACAGGGAAGAAATAGCCCTGGAAATACAAGCGAAAGGGGTAGCAACCAAAATCAGAATCAAATCCAAGGCAACAACCAACAAGGTGGACAAAATCAAGCACATGGACAAAGGTATGATAAATCCCAAGTCCAATGTCATTACTGTAAGAAGTATGAGCATTATGCCAATGAATGTAGGTAGTAGACCCAGTGCTAACTTTACAAACGCAAATCTCAGTCAAGAAAATTTGTTTTTAGCATGTAATATGACTGAAGAGAAAAATGACGATATATGGTTTCTATATTCAGGATGTAACAACCATATGACTGGAAACATTTCTATGTTTTCCATGTTATATGAAAATGTAAAGTCTCAAGTAACATTGGGGACAGATAATAAAGCCTCTATCATGGGAAAAGGCAGAGTGAGTGTTCTAACAAAGAAAGGAGAAAGGAGATCCATATCAGATGTTTACTATGTGCCTGGTATGAAGTGTAACCTTTTGAGCATTGGAAAACTCATTCAGAAAGGCTACAATGTGTTCTTTCAGGATGATTTATGTACCATCATGGACATACCACCAAGCAGACAAAGGATTGCATAAGTGAAGATGACAAGAAACAAAATGTTTCCTGTCAAGATGCGAGCAGATTTAAAGAAAGGAGTTGCAATGGCAGCAGTGACACAAGAGACAGTCCAAAGAGAAGCAAAGAATGAAAAATGGTTATGTTGAGATTGCAACAAGATGATGAGCTTAGTGGAAAGAAGTCGCCTTCACTAAGTGGGCCAGCAGGCTATTTTTGGCGCAAAGTCTATTTTTAGACTGTCTATTTTTAGACATGATGGTCATATTTCAGAAGTTGCAGGATGCTATTTGTGGATGGTTGATCAAGTTGGAAAAACAGATGAAATTCTATTTTTAGAATATTGGGCAAAGTCTATTTATAAATCGTCAGTCTAAAAATATATGCATGTCGATTATTATTAGCTCTTAATAATAATTAGACTCTAAACAACAACTTATTCTCTTGGAGCACTTCAGTTCAGTGCATAGATGTGGCACAATAGCTAACAGAAGGAATTACGCTATTCCTAAGGGTTTACTGGAGTTAATGCATGGAGGACTCAGTTAGAACTCAAGTGGCAGAGTTATGACACAGTTGGAAGAAGTAGTTATGGAGTTGTATTCAGTTTAACTCAGTTAGACTCAGTTGAGCTAGTTGTATCTAGTCTAACTGATTGATACACTAGTGAGAGTGGAGTGAATTAATTATTTAATTAATTCATAAATAATAACTCATTAATCAACTGAAAAATACATCAGTTAACTATAGTGCATGGCAGTTTCAGTGGAGACGAGTGGAGAGATATGTGAAAGGGAAAAATAGACTATCTGTTGTGACTATAGTGATGCATTGATTGCATCACACACTCAGTGGAGATGCCAATGAGGATTGCATAGTCAAGGATGGAGTAATTTGAATTCATTCAGAGCTATTCTTCAGCAGAGATTGCATAGTGGAGGCAGGCTAGCAGGTGGCAAAGATTGGTGCATGGATTTGCAAGATTAGGCCTGATTAGTGTTTGACGATTATACTGTAATGAGAGCTTGTGATAAGCTTTGTATGTTTGTATGAGATTGTCATATGATCTCTATGTTACATAATATATAGTTGGGGTCTTCAGCTCCAGGCTTTCCTAGTTAAAAACTGTGTTATGTGCAATTGATAATTTTTGTTTATGCTTCACATATGTGTGCAATTAATTTTTCCGCAAAAGATTAACAAGTGGAATAGATTCAGTATCTTGCATAAAGTTAAATAGTGTGAGATCAGGTGGATTTTGTACATATGCATGCTTGGTGCATATAATTTCTACAGGTTATGGCAATTAAGATTTGGACATCTCAACTTTGGAGGTCTGAATTTGTTGCACAGAAAAGGAATGGTAAAGGGATTACCATTGATTGAAAATCCAGACAGCCTATGTGAAGGCTGCACCTTGGGAAAACAACACAGAGAAAGCTTTCCATCAGGAAAGAGCATAAGGGAAAAGGCACCCTTAGAAATAGTCCATTCAGATTTGTGTGGACCAATGCAAACACCATCATTAGCAGGCAGCCATTATATGCTGACCTTTATTGATGATTACACAAGAAAAACGTGGGTTTATTTCTTGAAGTTGAAGAGTGAAGTGTTTGAAAGGTTCTGCCACTTTAGGGCTCTTGTAGAGAATCAAAGTGGGCAGGATATTAAAGTCCTCAGAATAAACAGAGGAGGAGAATATATCTCCAAAGAGTTTTTGCGTTTTTGCAGAGAAAATGGGATTCATAAACAATTTACAGCAAGGTATACACCACATCAAAATGAAGTTGCTGAAAGGAAAAATAGAACCATCATGGACATGGTAAGAAGCATGTTGAAGGAAAAACACTTGCCAAATGAATATTGGGTTGAAGTTGTACATTGTGCAGCATATGTCTTGAATAGATGCCCAAAAAAGAGTGTAATGAACAGAGTTCCTGAAGAAGCATGGAGTGGCATACAACAGTTTGTCACCCACATGAGGGTTTTTGGTTGTGTGACTTATGTACACATTCCAGATTAGCATATTTGTTGGATACAGTGAAGAATCAAAAGCATACAAATTGTATAACCCATCTACCAAGAAGTTTATGATAAGTAGAGATGTACAATTTATAGAAGAAGAAGCTTGGAATGGAAGCATTGAGAAAACAATGAATATAAAAAGCTGTTTGTCTCATGATGAAGATGAGGAAGAAATGACTGAAAGACATCCCTCATTAGCAGCACCACCTCCACCAACATAAGGACATCAAGGGGCACCACAAGCAGGTATGAGAACACCCTTGAGAAGTGATGATAGTGCTTCTCCAAGCACATCACAATGAATAGATTTGAGTGCTTCTACAAGCACAAGTTCAACAAGTGAAAAAGGAACCAGATTCAAAAGTCTGAATGAAATTTATGAGCAAGAAGAAGTTATGAACTCTTTATTTGCATTATATTTTCATGTAGAAGATCCTATTCATTTTGAAGATGTAGAAATTTGAATAATTTGCTGAATTATTCACTGAGATGATCCTGGTCACATACTATTTGAGCTTCATACATAACACATAATCTCTTCTACGCATTAATCATCACATGCGGAAATAAAAACAACAAGCGGTATTGAAAACATTCACATGCGCACATATAAATTCAACACATATAACACAGTATGTATACCGGGGAAAGCTTACAGCTGAAAACCCCCTACTGTCTATATATTATAATGAAGAAGAATCATGTAACAATCTCAGTACAATACTCTTCACAAGTACTCAGTACTGTCTCCAAAAGTTACACACAAACTAGCTCAGTTTTGAACAAGTCACGGGTTCAAAACTCCTCCACTGTTTGCCTGCCTCTACTGCGTAATCCAAGATGAGAGAATGGATGGAATGAATTCAAATTCCCTTGGCTTTAACTGCGCAATCCTCATTGGAAATCTCCTCCAATGATTGTGCAAATCTCATGCACACTATAGTCACAACTGATAGTAGACTCCACCCTTTCACCCACCTCTAACATTGGTCTCCACTGAACTGTCCATGCATTGCAGTTAACTGATGTGTTCTTTAGTTGATTTATGAGTTAATAATTAGTGAATTAATTAATAATTAATTCACACTACTCATCACTAGTGTATTTTTCAGTTAGACTAAATACAACTAGTTCAACTAAGTTAAACCGAACACAACTCCACCAACTGTCTCATCAACTCCACCAAACTCTGCCACATGAGTTCTAACTGAAGTCAACCATGCAATAGCTCAACTAACCCATAGGAAATTTGAATTTCCTTCTGCCAGCTGCATGTGCCACATCTGTAGCTCGAACTGAAGTGCTCCAAGAGGATAAGATAATGTTTATAGTCCAAATATTATTAAGGGTTAATAATATTTTACTGTTCTATTTTTAGCCTGGCAGTCTAAAAATAGAAACCGCCCAATGTCTAAAAATAGAGGTCCATCTATTTTTACCAACTCGACCAATCATCCATAAATAGCATCCTGCAACTCATAGACCATGATCCATATGTCTAAAAATATACTTTTCGACAAATTTCACATGTGTGGTCCCCACCTAGTTTAGGTGATCACTTTCCAAATAGGATCAGGAAAGATGTTTCAGGAGGCCTCCTTCACTATTGCTTGTTGCCATTTTCAACACTCCCTCTCAACAAGAAGGGACTGTCTTTGCATGCGACATGCAACTCCATGCATTCGCCCTGCAACCTTCACAAACGCCATGAAACTCCATGCATGTGACATGCAACTCCATGCATTCGCCATGCACCCTTTGCATGCGCCATGCAAACTCATGCATGCACCATGCAACTCCATGCATCTGTTCTACAACTCTTCTGAAACTGAATAGGCTCCAAACAACTCAATCAATCTGATGCACCATGCAACTCCATGCATCTATCATCAAAGTCTTTGACTTATGCTGGTACCAACTGCACATGTCGTTAGGAACCACTGCGTTGTTGAACTCTGCACCCATGAACTCTGCACTTGGTGTCAACTCTGATCCGCGCTCCAGTATCTGACACTGTCACTTTGATCTACCTGCATCAATCCAACTGATCTGCTACTGCTGCGCCGTGGGCACCTCGTAGCCAGGTTCAACTCATGAGATCCACACCATCTCATGAATCCTGCCCAGAAATCTCCTCTTGGGATTAATCATGCATGTCGCCCCACCTCTCACCTGGTGGTATAGCTGCATGCACTCCCTCTGCCCATCTGGCACGGAATTTCTCTGCATGAGTGGTTTCTTCCACTCCATGATCCTCTTGTGGCTGCTCCACATCTCGAGGTTCACTATCACCTGCATCCAAAACTTGCTCCCTCTCAAGCATCATTTTCATGTCTTTCTCCTGCTTCCCAACAGTAGGAAGCTCTGTAGACATCCCATATACTTCAAGTCTGTAGAGATTCTTTGCCCGAATCCCAACCTTCTTGACTTGTCTCGTTGCCTTGTGCCGAAGGAAAAATTTTCCTTCTCTGAAGACAACTTCACACCCTTTATCATCTAACATTGCGACTGAGATTAAATTCTTTGTTAGACCTGGTACATGCAATACATCTTGTAAAAGAATGATTTTACCTGACTCCCTCTGAAAGGTTATGGTACCAATGTTGGTCGCATTGTATCGTCCACCGTCGCCCAACTCAACATGCATCTGGAGACCTTTCTCCACCAAGTCACTGAAAATATTTGCATCTCCCGTCATGTGAAAGGAAGCGCCACTATCAATATACCACCCCGATCCCAATGCACTAGACAACATGCATGTGATCAATGAGAAGTCCAGCTCAAATTGCGAGGCAAGAGCCTCACCAGCTGCAGCTCCAGCAGCCTGCTTGTTCTTCTTCTTCTGTGGACAATTCGTGGCGTAATGTCCATGATCGTGACAGTGAAAACACTTCACTTTGGACATGTCACACTCTTTACCATCCGCACCGGATTGAGAAGCCTTCTCCTTGCCCTTCCCTTTCCTTGCTTTGGCAGCCAAAGCACAGTCTTCTTCATCAGATGCCTTTGATGAAGATCCGTCCCTGGTACTCCGCCTTATCTCCTCTTGCACAAGATCAGACCACAGTCTTTCCCATCCTGGCAATTTCTCCCGACCATTGACACTGTCTTGATATGCATGCCAACTTTTCGGAAGCCCGAGGAGAGCCAAGCTCACCAGTTTCTCATCCTCCACACTAACTCCTACACTCCCAAGTTCATCCCTGCAGTGGATAAACTTTGTCAAGTATACCGGAATAGTGTCATTCTTCTCCATCTTTATTTTCCTGAGTTTATCCTTGAGCGCCAACTTCCTTTGGTCACTCTTTCTCTGGAAAAATTCTGTCAAAGCTTTCCACATCAAGAATGGAGAAGCTTTACCATGCAGGCTGGATACTATGTGATCCTTCACGCCCTCCAACAGAATCCTTCGACACCTTGTTGTCTTCTTTTGCCAAGCTTCAATCACAGCAGCATCCGTAGAAGTAGGCTTTGGAATTTCTTTCTCTATGAATTCCAACAGCCCATTGTCATCTAACACTGCCTCCATCCTGTCTTTCCATGCAATATAATTCGAGCTGCCTTCCAAGGCATACTCCAATCATAATCTAAAAAAATACATCTTTTCTTTTGACACTAAGAAAAAACAATTCTGCAATTCGAATTCCAATAGCTCCAAACTCCACCGCTTCCGATCTAAAATTCGTGAGAAAAAATTATTTCCAAATCAGAGATCGACTGCATGGGCATTTACCAGACCTTTCACCTTCAAAGAAGGATGAATCCGGAGGCTACCTAGCCCGATTGCAGACTCTGCCTGAAGAAATAAAATGCAATCACTTTCTGAATAATAGATCTGATGATCAATATCGCTCTGATACCATGTAGAAATTTGAATAATTTGCTGAATTATTCACTGAGATTATCCTGGTCACATACTATTTGAGCTTCATACATAACACATAATCTCTTCTACGCATTAATCATCACATGCGGAAATAAAAACAACAAGTGGTATTGAAAACATTCACATGCGCACATAGAAATTCAACACATATAACACAGTATGTATACCGGGGAAAGCTTACAGCTGAAAACCCCCTACTGTCTGTATATTATAATGAAGAAGAATCATGTAACAATCTTAGTACAATACTCCTCACAAGTACTCAATACTGTCTCCAAAAGTTACACACAAACTAGCTCAGTTTTGAACAAGTCATGGGTTCAAAACTCCTCCACTGTTTGCCTGCCTCTACTGCGCAATCCAAGATGAGAGAATGGAATCAATGAATTCGAATTCCCTTGGCTTTAACTGCGCAATCCTCATTGGCAATCTCCTCCAATGATTTTGCAAATCTCATGCACACTATAGTCACAACTGATAGTAGACTTCACCCTTTCACCCACCTCTAACACTGGTCTCCACTGAACTGTCCATGCATTGCAGTTAACTGATGTGTTCTTTAGTTGAATAATGAGTTAATAATTAGTGAATTAATTAATAATTAATTCACACCACTCATCTCTAGTGTATTTTTCAGTTAGACTAAATACAACTAGTTCAACTAAGTTAAGCCGAACACAACTCCACCAAACTCTGCCACATGAGTTCTAACTGAAGTCAACCATGCAATAGCTCAACTAACCCATAGGAAATTCGAATTTCCTTCTACCAGTTGCATGTGCCACATCTGTAGCTCGAACTTAAGTGCTCCAAGAGGAAAAGATAATGTTTATAGTCTAAATATTATTAAGGGTTAATAATATTTGCCTGTTCTATTTTTAGCCCAACAGTCTAAAAATAGAAACCGCCCAATGTCTAAAAATAAAGGTCCATCTATTTTTACCAACTCGACCAATCATGCATCAATAGCATCCTGCAACTCATAGACCATGATTTATATGTCTAAAAATAGACATAGTCTAAAAATATACTTTTCGACAAAAATCACATGTGTGGTCCCCACCTAGTTTAGGTGATCACTTTCCAACTAGGATCAGGAAAGATGTTTCAGGAGGCCTCCTTCACTATTTCTTGTTTCCATTTTCAACAGAAGAAGCAGTTAAATATAAGAAATGGATAGATGCTATGGATGAAGAGATAAATGCAATAGAGAAGAAAAAGACATGGGAATTAGTTGATCTCCCAAAAGGCAAGGAAGTTATTGGAGTAAAATGGGTTTATAAAACCAAAAGAAATGCTGAAGGTAAGATTGAAAGGCACAAGGCCAGATTTGTTGTCAAAGGCTACAATCAGTAACACGGAAGAGACTATGAGGAAAATTTTGCACCAGTTGCAATAATGGAAACAGTAAGAGCAGTGCTGTCCATAGCAGCACAACACAAGTGGAAAGTTTACCAAATCGATGTGAAATCAACATTCCTAAGTGGAGTATTGATGGAAGAGGTATATGTTGAACAACCTCTGGTATATGAGAAAAAAGGCCAAGAGCACAAGTTATGCAGATGTAAGAAAGCTCTGTATGTGTTGAAACAAGCACCAAGAGCATGGTACACTAGGATAGATTGCTATCTACTGGAAAATGGGTTTGAAAAATGTGAAGGAGAACCCACCCTATACATAAAAGAAAAAGATGGTAAGATGCTGATTGTTGTTTTGTATGTTGTTGATGTTATATTCACAAGTAATGATGCTTACCTCATTGAGAATTTTAAAAAAGTCATGGAGGATGAATTTGAGATGAATGATATGGGATTGCTGAGATACTTCTTTGGAATAGAAGTAGAGAAAAATGAAAATATAATTTTTATTTCTCAAGAAAAGTATGTTAAAGAAGTTTTGGAAAGATTTAAAATGCAGGATTGCAAGGCAGCAATTACTCCTACAATGATGGGATTAAAACTAAGTAAAGAAGACAGTAGCAAGGATTTTGATCCAAGTTTGTATAAAAGCATAGTTGGCAGCCTTATGTATTTGAATGCAACTGGGCCTGATATTATGCATGTTGTAAGTTTAATTTCCAGATTTATGGAAAGGCCAAAGGAGACACATTGGAAAGAAGAAAAAAAAATTCTGAGGTATGTGAAAGGAAAAAAGAGGTATGGAATTTTATACACCACTTCAGAAAATTTTGAATTGATTGGATATACTGACAGTGATTGGGCTGGAAGTATAGATGACAAGAAAAGCACCTCTAGATATGTTTTCCATATGGGATCAGGAGCCATTTCATGGGCTTCTAAGAAACAACCAATTGTGGCTTTATCAACAACAAAGGCAGAGTATGTGGCAGCTACAACAGAAGCATGTCAAGCAGTATGGATGAGGAGAATGTTGAGAAGTTTGTGTCATTAACAGGTAAAAGGCACAACAGTTTATTGTGAAAATAATTCAGCAATAACTTTATCCAAGAATTTAGTGTTTCATAAAAGAACAAAACACATTGATGCAAAGTATCACTACATTAGGGAATTAGTGAGCAATGGAGAAATTGTACTCAAGCATTGCAGAATAGAAGAGCAATTTTCTGATATATTGACAAAACCATTGGGGCATAAGAGTTTTAACTATCTCAGAAAATGTCTGGGTATGCAAGAATGCAACAATTGAAATTAAGGGGGAGTGTTGGAAATTAATTCCAACTGCAATAGAGTAAAAGGAGGACAAAAATTCAAGTTTGATGGAAATCTAAAGGACACTGCAACAAAAAAAATGTTTAGCTTTGTTTGGCTTGCAATCGTGCATTCAATCCTGTGTTTGAAACCCTACAAGACCCACATTTTTATTTAAAGGCCGTAGCCTGTGTCTGCAATGAATACTGTGGTTTAAACCATGCAATCCCGCGCTCATAAACCCAAAAAACCTACTCACATTAAAACCCCACAACCGTTTAACTTCCACCATTTGATTTAAGTTTGAATACCCAACATCATTACATGTGGATCCCTCCATGTCCACTTTGACATCCCACAACCAATCAAATCACGATCACATGAAATTGAGGCCCCATCACCACTCCATAACCCGCGCGATAAGCGGTCCCCACCACATGCCAAGTCACAACCGCGTCGACCAATCATATGCATATCGAATACATTGGTGCCTACGTCATTGGAGGCCCGAAAGCTTGCGATAAAGGATGACTCGCCATCGCTGAGTCATCAACCTCTGACCAATAGCAGCGCTATCACATCTTTTGGGTGCACAGTCAGCCAACGCCCAAATGGATGCGATAACCTCATTGAAATGTTTTGTATAAAGTTTGAAATCCGAGAAAATATAATATAAGGTCTTAGAACCTCAGTTTAAAAGTTTATACACTACGACATGTTTTAATTTAAAACCTTAGGTTAATATTTTAATGTCTTATGTATTCACCGCGATAGTTTTAGTTTTAAAACTTAGGGTTATATATATATATAGTTTTATTATATATATATATTATAAAAATTTATATGTTTATAATATATATAAACAACAGTGTGAAATGTCGTTGAGAATATGCAATGTATGCCCGAAGTCAGAGAAGACAGAGAGTGTGACTGTGCATGCCCGAAGGTAGTTAAACAATCTTTGAAGAGCACTGTGTTGTTGTAGCAGCTAGAAAAATTTTCTTTGTAAATCCAAAACACAATAGTTCTGAGGAAAATTTCATTTTGTAACAGTTTAGTTTGTAATGAAATTGCGTTTGTAAGTGTTATGTAAATTTAGATGAAGGCTGCTTATAATCTGGAGTATTTTTGCTAAAAGGAAAGCGTTCAGTTTTAATTTAAAAGACTTTATGATTTTACTGTGAGAAATAGTAGAATATTCTGTTGAATGTCTTTTATGAAGAAAACATTATTATTATTTCTGAGTTAAATTGGGATATTATAGCAGATAAATGTCAATAACATTACTGGTTAACAAGGTAAATAAATCAACAGAATATAGAGTAAAACTTGTTTAAAATTATTTTATTTGTTTGGGAGTATTTAAAGAAAACTAGAACAAAGAGGCAACCTGGAAAGAAAGAGAATTTAATAAACTTATAATTTTTTGTGGTAGAAAACAGATGTTGTAAAGGCTACTGTCTATGAAATCTAGAACGAGATGAGCTGTTGATACTGGGCACGAGGATGAAACTCCAACCTAGCATTCATTGCCACCCCTAAAACCTCTAAATTCTCGGACATAATGGATAGGTGGTCCGGTGATCGAGCTGTATTTAAAAAGGAGAAACAAAACCAAAATCCAAATATAAATATATCTTAGGTAATGAACATCAAGCTATAGATTTAGATTACTATAAAGACAATGCATTGGCATCTTTACAAATTAGAATACAAGACCGAAGGGTCGAGCATAATCATGTAAATATGTTTTCAAAGAAACAGAGAAATCTCATTTATAACAGAACAAAGAACTAGAAAGTATAATTTTTTCCATATAAAAATCCTTAATGAAGATAAGCATAACATTCACAGTGGTAAAACGTATAAGCAGGAGTGCTTAAGTATGTATATAAGGAGTCAAAAGAAAAGCGACTGTAAAAAATATTATTACAAGAATAGGTCATATCTGAGATGAAAATTAAACCAGAGACTGAGTTGTTCTAGAAAAGAACCCTTAGTAAATCACCTAGAAACAATAGTGCGGTAAGAGTTTATAGTAAAAGAGTACAAGCAAGGATTAACTGAGGCCACATGAATATAGGCTGGTAAGCATTATGAAACCTCACAAATGTCTCAATAAATTTAAAAACTGAGAGTGAGGGACAATACTTAAAACACGGGCAGTAGACAAGTCTAAAAAAAAATTGAGTCGGTATTGGAATCCATAACCCAGAGAAGGCTAGGAATTTTGCGTTAAAAACAGAGGAACTTTTGAGACCGTGTTGAAATCGATAAAGGTACCTGGTTAAGACATTAACTGTGTTAGCAGCGAACTGAGGAAAGCTGTTGAACAAATTGAAAGATACAGCGTAGGAGAACCTTCCAGCTGGAAAAAGAGCAGACCTGCAAACAAATCAACAAAAAGAAATATCTGAGATAATATTTGATGCGTAAACATATCCAAAGCGAAGAACTTAGTTAAAGAAATAAATCGATGAGGGTTTACCTATAGAGTAATAAGTCACCTCGACAATTTGTTCATTAAAACTGGAATCCTTCAAAGAAAAACACCCGAGAGATGGTATCAGAAAAACTGGAAACTGCTAGAGGAGAAGAAACTCCGAGAAACTAGCACTATATTAGAGTAATGCTGTATTTGCTTCTGAGTGGGAAGATTACCTGAGTTATGGGTTGTGAGAAGCATGAAAAACCTAAGTTGAAGTAGTGGCCATGGCGGCAGGTGGAAAATTCTATGGGAAACCAGTTCGTGTTGCATCAGAAGTCTTTCTCAACCACGCTGCTATGCCATGGGGCGCTACTGCTTCACAAATTAGGCTTAATTCCATGGCCTCCAGAGCCAAATTCGGAGACACTGTGAAAAAACCCTCAGAGCCGAATAAACCTCTTTTCCAATAACAGAGTGACAAATGACGAGGTCGGCTAGGGTTGACGAGGTTAACGAAGACATTTCCCACCGGAAATGTGAACCCTCGATCCTCCAGAAATGAACGGTGCAGATCCAAGATCAAGGACCATTTAAATCCACAAGGATTCGTGGTAAGTAATATTGTCCAAGAAAATTAATTCCCAAGTACCTCCTGTAATCAATATAAAAGACGTGCCAAGTGGGCCACGGTTGTATTGAGAATACGGATGAGGCATCATGTGGGTTGGCAACATTTAACCAAAAAAAAAAACAATATCATAACAAAACAAATGAGTGCCGGTGAAATCGTATAACGACCCTTGATACAATTATTTATAACGCAATAATGTGTACCATGGCAACGGGAATATAATTATGAGAACTTAATTTATATTTATATAGTGTACAATGTTTAAAACTTATTTTAAAGCCTTATTAGGGTCATTTAAGTTAAGCAACAAGACTAACTATTAAGTGTTTAAAATATTAATTGAGTGAGATACAATATGGTTAGCAAATTTACCCATAGGGTAATAAGTAAAAATAATTTTTTTTTTTGTATGTATGTCACACTTGGGTTTAACGTTAGTGATTTGTCTATTTTGCATGCGGAGAAAATTGAAATCTACCATTTCACTAAGGCCAGTTACTAGTGAGAAGAATGAAGGTAGAATGTACAGTTTGATCTCTATTTCCCAAAAGTAAAATTATATTACCTATGCGTTAGATTCTTATTCACCTTTTTTTTTTTTTTTTTTTTTGAAAAATCAGCAATTTTCAATTAGTAAAAATAAAAATTTACATTGAGAAATGTCCCAAGGGATTAGTGAATGTGCATTAAGCACTCAAAGTAACAAGACTACCAAAAAAATAAAAACAAAAAAAAAATACAATTGGCCAGTTTTTCTTTTTCTTTTGAAATTTTTGCCAAACTCCAAGTGATGGAGTAGCTATAACAATTTCCAACTCATTATTTCTTGGAAGGTTTAGGAATTATTTATCTGAATCTGATAAAAAATGAATTGAATAGAAAAACAACTCTCAGGTCAGTACTGCACCTGGAGACTGCACACAAAATGGAGAGTACTCTCTCTACATTCTCTGTATTACATGATCGAATGATACGCCAATAAATACATACAAAAGAATAGGAAGTTGTAAACAAACTCCTATAACCTAGGAACTAATTCTAACTTAAGGAGATACTAACTTAAGGAGATACGTCACAACAATGTAACCATTTCTCCATTAATACAAAATAATATTAATTATTTTCAACTCTCCCCCTTAATGGAAAAAGGATTGTCCTGAATTCCTAACATCCCTCTAAACAATTCAAGCTTAATTTTTCCAAGGGGCTTAGTAAAAATGTCTGCCATATTGTCACAAGTTTTACAATATTCAATAAATATTTCTTTTGACTGGACTTTTTCTCAAACAAAGTGAAATTGAGTATCTATGTGTTTCTTATTCTTGTGGAATACTGGATTGTATGCTAGCTTGATGGTATTCTTGTTGTCACATTTGATGATGGTTGCTTCTTTATGCATTTATCTTGCATCATGGAGAAGCCTTCTCAACTAGATAGCTTCACATGTGGTTGCACACAATGCTTGGTACTCGGCTTCAGTTGAATATAGCGTCACAATACTCTGCTTTTTACTGCTCCATGCTATGACCCTGGATCCAATACTAAATGCATAACATGTGATGGACCTTCGGTCATCCAGATTACCTGCCCAATTCGAGTCTGAAATACTTGCTAAAATAACGTCAGATGTGTTAGTGTATAAAATACCATAATCACTAGTACCACGAAGATACCTCAACACACTTTTTGCTGTCTCCCAATGAATTTCGAGGGGATTATACATGAGCTGGATCAGCACACTAATGGAGTATGCTAAGTATAGTCTAGTTGTAGTTAGATATATCAGACTACCAACTAGTTGTCTATACAACGTGGCATCCACATCCTTAGAGCCATTGTCACTACATAACATTAGATTCTGCTACAAAGGTGTTGATGCTGTCTTACACTGCTCCATCCTGAACCTTGTGAGTAGACATTTAACGTACTTCCCTTAAGTAAGAAAAGTCTGTCCAGAGTCTCTCCATACTTCCAGACCAAGAAATACTATAGACTTATGAGATATTTCGTTTCAAAAACTTGCAACATCTGCAATTTTATTTATTTGATCAAAGCATCTGCATTACCTATTATAATCATATCATCCACATACAAAGAAATCAAAATAATCTGCCTCTATTTATTATACATGGTATAAAAATTTGGATCAGTCATGCTCCTATGAAAACCATGATGTAAGAAGAATGAATCAATCTCTCTTACTAATACTTGGGTGCTTGTTTTAAACCATATAGTGCTTTTTTCAACCTACACACTAGATGTTCTTGCCCTTCTTTGAAAAAACCTTCACGCTGGACTAAATAAATCTCTTCTTTTAAATCACCATTTAGAAATGCAGATTTAACATCTAGCTAGTGTAGCTTCTACTCATATGTTGTTGCTAATGAAATTAAAATTCTAATGGTATTCAATTTGGCTATAGGAGCAAAGTTTTCTTCAAAGTATATTCCCTCTTGCTGCGAATAACCCTTTGCTACTGGTCTAGATTTAAACTTTTCGATATTCCCATCTGTATTAAATTTAGTTTTGTAAAGCCACTTACAACCTATGGGTGTTTTTCCTTCAGGAAGTTCAACTAGATCCCAAGTATGGTTTCTATTAATTGATTCTATTTCTTCATTCATTGCAGCCCTCCATTCATCAAACTGACATGCTTCTTTATAGTTTATGGGCTCTATAACATTTAAAATGTTTGACATTAAAGCATAGTATTTTAATCTGGCTGGTAATTGAGTCTTCCTACTTGATCTTCTCGATAGAGGAATCACCTCAAATGTGTCTGCTTTAGACCTGCGTGGGCTTGCCTTGTTAACTACATCACCTGCTTCTTCATCTTTCAGCTCCTGCTACTGATTATCCTCACTGCTTTCTTCCATCAATAATGGAGTGTGCCATTCTTTATGACTGTCTTCTTTTCCTTCCTCAACATGCTCATGAAATATAACATCTTGACTTGCAAATATTTTATGAGTCACGGGATTAAACAACTTGTAGGCTTTAAACTCAGTGCAATATCCTACAAAGATACATTTCATGGCCTTAGGATCTAACTTCTTTCTATCCTCCTTGGGTATGTGGGCAAAGGATTTTGACCCAAAAACTCTTAGATGAATCACTGTTGGTTTAAACCCATAAAGTGCTTCAAACAGAGTCTCAAAGTTAAGACATTTAGTAGGACTCCTATTCTTTAAATAAACAACAGTGTTGATAGCTTCAACCCAAAAAACATTTGATAAACCCTTACCTTGAAGCATACTTCATGAAAACTTCACCAGGGTTTTGTTCTTTCGTTCTGCAACTCCATTTTGCTGTGGAGTGTGTGGCACTCTGAACTATTGAACAATCCCATGATATCTGTAAAAATTCATGAACTCACCCAACCTGTATTCTCCCCCTTAATCGAAGTGGAGATTTTTTATGAATTTCCTTGTCTGCTTCTCCACCAAAGTCTTGAATTATTTAAAACATTGAAAAATCTGACTCTTTTTACTTAAAAAATATATCCAAGAGAATCTAGTGCAGTCATCAGTAAACAATAGAAAATAATATGCACCACCTAGCGACGTAGTCTGCATAGGTTCACATATGTCTGTATGCACCAGCTCTAGGATATCTCTTTTCATCCTATCAACATGCAAAGGAAATTCTTCTCTATGTATTTTTCCTAATGCACATCCATCACAATCTAACTGAACACTATGAAAGCAGGGAGTCCATCGACCATACCTTTTCTTTGAAGTAGCATGAGGTCTTGTAAGTTAAGGTGATCGAATCTCTGGTGCCAGATATTTTTGGCTGTCAATCCTGTTGAAACCAGAGCTTTGTGTGGCATGATCTTGACATTCAATCTGTACAGGCTCCCCACACGCACTCCTGATGCAACTGGCTCCATCTTTCTATCCTTTATGACACAATATGTCTTGAAGAATTCAACTTGCAGGTCCTGATCAGTTATCATTGATACAGAGATTAAGTTCTTCTTAATCTTGGGCACATACATCACATTATTAATATGTCTAATGTTACTGCTAGGCAACATTACCGGAATGTCACCTTACCCTTTGATATCATTGCCTCTGTCATTACCTAGATAAATTTTAGATCCGCAAAAATTTTCTTCAAAAAAATCAAACCAATTTCTCTTACCTGTGATATGTGAGGATGTGCTAGAATCAACATAACGTATGTCTTCCTCATCCTCCTCATAAGCTGAAAGAGCACACTCAGCTACAAAAAATCGAAGATCATGACTGTGACCTTCATTAGAAAAATATCCCGTGTGCTTACTATGCTTATTTCTGGCCTCATCTGTTTGCCTCTTAAAGCATAACTTAACTTGATGACCATTTTCCCACAGTAAAAGAATCTAATGCCATAAAAATTATTTGCAGACATACCTCTAAATGGTCTCTTTTGAAAAGTTCTTCTACCTTTCTGTTGTTGCTGTGGTTGTTTCCCTTTGTACGAATTTTTATTTGCCATCAACGCAAGATCGACACTCTTAGGTCTCAAATTCCACCACCGCTCTTCTTATTTTAATAGAATTCCTGTCAATTCTTGAAATGCAAGGGCTTTATCTCGTGCTGCCAAGCCTGTGATGAACATCTGATATTCATCCTTCATTCCATTCAACGTGATTGTGACTAGATCAGAATCGGACACCTTCTCCCCAATGTCACCCAATCTGTCCTTCAGGTCTTTAACCTTTGCAATGAATCCAAAAACAGCTTCATTCTCCTCCATCCTCATTGAAAACAACTTACCCTTGAGTGACAAGATGCGATTTGTGTTTTGTGTCTGGTATAAGTTCTTGAGCATCGTCCAAATCTCAGTGGATGATTTTCCATCTCTGATGTGTGGGATAATATTGTCTTTGACAAACATATTTCGTAAGGCTTTTTCCTTTTTCTCCCTTTTATCCTAGTCTTGTATAAGTGCAATTGTCCCTATTACAATATTCGGTTTCTGCTCATCACCGCTGACAATCGACCACAGATTCACTCCCTCAAGAAGTGTCTATAGCCTGAATTTCCAATTGGTATAATTGGACCCATCGAGTTTTCTAGACTCATTGAGATGTGTTTCTGTAAATTTATTCATACTAGACTGATCATATTGCTGATCCTTCGATTAATTCTAACCAATTGAATAATTACCAGTTACACTAAAAAATAAATTCAATACATACTAGAACCTAATCATAGATCTGCCACCGATCCAACACGATCTCTGTGACTGCAACTTAGATCCACCACCAATTTGAAGAGTTTTTATGTCTATGACTCAGATCCACCACAAACGGGAAAATCCCATATGTAGAACCAAACAAATGAAGTCAATGCTCTTCTGTGCAGAAAATCGGCGCCGATAAAAAATATCTTAAGTAAACCCCGATCGGTGCGAGTATTGCCCAAAAAATCTTTTTTATTTCCTAAAGGCAAGCGTCGATTGTGCCGATCGGTGCAACTATCATGCAAAAAACTGCCCCAACCCGCCTTGTGCTTAGAAAAAAATCTGAGACCCTGCGAGGAACTGTGTTCCTCCTGTGAGTGAGGTGTTTGCTGTAGTCCACCTACTCCTCTGTGAGCACTGAGGCTCATGTGTGCATCGTAGCCATGAAGGCTCTATAGCTGTGAAGGCTCTGTAGCCGCGAGGGCTCTGTAGCCACTAGGGCTCTAAAGAAAATCAAGCTCACCCGGTATGAGCTCTGATACCATGATAAAAACTGAATTAAATAGAAAGGCAACTCTCAGGTGAGTACTGCGCCTAGAGACTGCACATAAAATGGAGAGTACTCTCTTTGAAATCTCTGTATTACATGATCAAATGATACACCAATAAATACATACAAAGTAATAGGAAGTTGTAAACAATCTCTTATAACCTAAGAACTAATCCTAACTTAAGGAGATACGTTACAACAATGTAACCATTTCTCCATTAATACAAAATAATATTAATTATTTTCAACTGAATCTGAGCTCTCCAAAACATGATATCGCTTAGTTCCACCTAATCCTTGATTATTGCTCTTTTCCTGGTGTTGGTTTTCAGGGGCTGTTGAATTTTTGGGAATCTCTGCTTCTCTAGTATGATCCTTTTGATTCTCTTCTTCCTCATTTTGAGAGCCTTGTTGATTTTTTGTCTCTTGATGTCTCTGGACGTTTTTGGGCCTCATCCATTTCTTCATCTAAAGATGGAGATATGAGAATTTCCCTCTTTTTTCTTTGGCATTCTTTTCTTTATCTTTTTGTTTTCTTGTTTTCATGTGTTATGCAACTTCCATGTACTGTATCCACTTTAATGCATCAAATAAATATGATTAGGAATACTCACCTTAATATTACATAGGAATACATGAAAAATTTACTCAGAATCAACATTACTTAAGAACAAGAAAATTCTCTTCAACTTAGAAGCGCTCATAGAATCAACGAATAATTTTCATGAAAGCAACAAATTTGGAGGGGGTGGATTTGGCTCTGTATACAATGTAAATTGGTAAATTGAATTTATTTTTTTCTCCTGGATCTTCACCATAACCTCAATCTTTAGATCTAAAATGTATATAATAAATCAGTGTGTATGAGTGAAACCAAAAAACATGGAGATATCATGCATATATGTGGAGAAGCACAGAAGCATGTAGAAAATCAACGACCATTAGTTAATAAGAGAGGCATATACATATTATACAAATTTGTTGAGAAACACTAAAATATTCAGTAGATTAAATTGACAAGTGCAATTTACCTGGGGATGATAGTTGCAAATAATATTGCCTGTGAATGTTGATAAATATATATCATCGTGGGATACTTACATCACAACTAAGACAATTCACATTAACCAAATTAAAAAATTCATAAATAATTTTTAATAGTTTATTTTAAAATATTAATAATAATAATAATTATTAAAAAAAATATCTATATCCAGATCCAGATTAGAAGCGGTAACTACCCCTTGATTGGTCGATGCGTTACAAAATCATACTAGTAATAGTCAGCGGTCTTGATCGTTATCTTCACGAGGAGTCAGACCCTCAAATTATTCACACAGACATCAAAGAAAACAACATTTTATTGGATAAGGCATTAAATCCCAAGATATCAGACTTTGGGTTAGCCAAAATCTTTCATTAATATGAGGGTCATGTCCAGACGAGAGTTATAGTGACATAGTAATATTTCACTCGACCCTTCCTTATGACATTTCATTAACATTCATCACAAACTAACATGCCTTTTAACTTGCATTGTTTTGTTATTGGAATATAGTGGTTACATGAAGCGGAGTATGCAATTCAGGGAAAAATATACACGAAAGCTGATGTATATAGTTTTGGAGTGCTGGTCCTTGAAATTGTGAGTGGAAGAAAAATCAGTGACATATATCTTTCCCAACAAATGAAATTTTCAGTGGAATAAAAATCAATGATATAGATCTTTCCCAACAAATGCAAAGCCTGTTAGGATGGGTAGCATGTCAACTTCAACCTTTTCATTTCAATAAATTCCCCTGAGCTCATGTAGATTGCTCATTCCCAGAATATTTCGCAATTGTTTAATGGCTGAATATTTGGAGAATCAACAATCAGTAAAAGGATGCCTAAAAAATTCATAGAGTGGTTTATTGGGTCATATTTATTTCTTATTCTAACTTGGTTTTGTGATTCGTAAGGTCATTTTTATTTTAGATTTCAGAATATTTTTAAAATCTGATGAATAGGAATGAAGTAAATTTTTTGATTTTGATGATGTTCATTGAATTTCAAAAATATTCTGAAATTTATATTGGAATTAAATAAAATCAATTTCAAGTAATTTTAATAAATTGCAGAACTGTTTTTTGTGTCATTTATATTTCATAATATTTTTAATCCAATGATAATGTGATTAACAAAAAAAAAATGAATTGTTTCACTTCGCTGCTATCCATAAAATTATAGAAATAATTTTGAAATACACAAAGAAATTTAGATCTCAAATAACCTTGCATTAACCCTGTAATAGATTTTTGATATCATAGAGGGATGGATATTATACAATTAGGGACGTGTTTTCAATATGATATATTTCACAGTAAGCAAAACATGCAGGCACAAGGAAGTCGAAAGATGTATTCATGTTTCCCTTCTATGCACCCAAGTTGATGCAGGCAACCATTCCAATATCTTTGACGTTATACTAATGATCTCCAACTCTCCAGGAATGTCATTAAAAAATCCTAAAAAGCCTGCATTTGTGAAAAATAGCGAGAGTAACTTCCAAAAATCTAGAGTCTGTAGGATTGACGCATGGACGTCCTTAGTGTCGCCTGCTCCTACTCTGAATACTTTGGATCCTTCTGTAAATAATGTCACTATTACTGAAGTTGAAGGTAGGTAGTTTATCTTCACGGTTGGTTATCGACAAGATTGAAATTTGGACTATCCTTCATTGTAAAATTATTATTTCATGAAAATTTAACCATGAGAGGATCATATTAACCACTAATATGTTGTAAAGGATATGGAACTTGTTTTATAAGCCATTTGAAACTTTTTATGGTATATTTCAGGTTTAAATTTGCCTACAATTTGACAGGTAGGCTTCACTTGTAATTTTTTCTTCACTATTTAAGTGTTTCAAGGTTTTTTAGGGTGCTAAAATTTTTATTTAAATGCTTCAGGGGTTTTTAGGGTGCTAATTTTTTTTGGTAAGCTTGGTAGGGCTACATTTTCAGTATGTCCAATATATCACTCCGATAGGGGCTGGGAATTGAATTAGCTGGGAATTGAATTAGTGATTTCACATAAAAAAGTATCTTAACAGAGCACTCGATCACAATGTATCCAAAACCCCATGGAATATGGTGCTATATATATATATATATATATATATATATATATATACATGGCACAATCATTAGGGACGTCACGAAAAACATTGCACAAAAATCGAAAATTTTGATTGCAAATATATGTAAATGATGAACTCGCTTATTGGACAGTTATTTGTAGGAAACCATACAAAGATATACTTGGAGAAGATGTTAAAAAAATAATATATGAATATTGGATGAAAAATTCAGGTTTTTCACCAAAAGAAAGGGATGTGATGCAATGAAGAATAACACAAAATCAGTACAAAGAACATGCAAAACATATCTTGGACACCACTCAGATAGAGTTGTTCAACGAGTTCATAGAAGAGAATCGTTAAATTAATGTCTCAATTAGTGCTTTTGTGCAACAAAGACCATGGTATGTTAAACCTATCATTGTACGCAACACTTTTTTTTGTCATTATAGTTATATTATGACACATTACTTAATTTTACTAATTTTTTTTGGAAAAAATCACCTCCTCCTTCCACTACACATGATTTCATATCCCAAATTTTATGTGCAAGAGAAAAGCATGAATTATTTTACCAAAATAAATGTGTTGGTGGTAAAAAATGCAATCATTGTGGAAATTTGAATTTATTTCACAACAAATATCATATTGATATAAATGATCAATCATTTTCCAACATAAAAGTGAAATGGAAGAGATATGAATACATTTATACATCGATTGGTTCAAGTAGTACTAAAAGTGATAAAAGGATTAAAAAAGAATAAAATTTGTGATAGATTTTTTGAGAAAGTTCGAGGCAGAAATTTATAAATACAAAAAGCATTCCCATAGAGCTCGATGGCAGGACTTGCAATTCAAAAAATCTCGTGAATTTTTTCGACCAGGGACCATTTCATCAATAGTTGATTTTGCAGAGAATTACATATTTGTTCCACAAAATGAAATACAGAGTGAATACTATCATTCTGACCAAGTCTCTATGCTTGGCCATATACTATATAGACACATTGAACAAAATCTTGATCATATAGAAAGCACCAGTGAAAATCAACATGTTATTAAGAATATCACTTTTATATCAGTGATGATCGTACACATGATACATATTTTGTACAACATTGTTTTGATAAGATTTATGACTCATTGAAAGGTCGTGGAATAAAATTCAGTGAACATTGGATATGGTCATATGGATGTGTAGACCAATTCAAATATTCTCGATCATTCTTTTGGTTGTGTCATCTTCATATGAAAACTTGCATTAAACATTGTTGTAATTTCTTTGAGACTGGTCATGGAAAAGGAGAACATGATGTTGCAGGGTCATGTATAAAACAAACACTTTGAAGATATAAAATGGACCACTATTCACATCGACTTGTCTCAGCAGAACAAGTTTTTCAATGGTGCATCACTGCACTAAGCCATGAAACTAACTGGTCGAGGTAAGTACGAAAGTACATGTACATATATACAAATTAATTTGCATATATGTATATATGTATATATATACATGATCTAATTTTCATTAATTTTCTAATTTTAAACATTATTTATCACAATGATTTTCTTTGATTGTATTTTAAATAACATATTTATATTCTTGTTTGAATTTTCCAAATATTTTTTTTTGGCATATTGGGGTCCAAGATGTAGATAGATCAATTGGAAATGACGTTGAAACAATAAAAGGGACTCAAAAATTGCATTCAATTAAAGCAAAGGAGCACCAAAATGTGTTTGCATTTGAAAAAAGAAAATATTCTTGTTTTTTTTTCATGTTTGCATAGATGGCACAGAATCCAATGATGTTTGTGAAAACAAAATGTATGTAAAATATTGGCAACATACAGAACTAAATAAAAATGGGAAAATGTATGTTGCAAACTTTGAAGAGATGCAATCAGAGGAGACTAAAGTATCATATGAGGGTGATCAAGTTTCTGATATTGTTAGAGAATTTAACATTTCAATTGCTTTCAAATGATAGAGATATAGAAACACATAATAAAATCAAGTACACATGTTAATTTTAAAGTTAATTTTTCAAGTTAATTATGATCTAAATTTATGTACTTGTTTTATTGTGCAGGAATGTTTTTTCTGTAGTTACACCTGCTAACAACGTAGAAAATGTCAAGTATTATTTGATGTGTTGCACTGAATGAAAGATGAAATTATTGGAAAACTATGATGATAACGGGTTTACATATGGTAGAGGGTCTATTATACTAAAAGGTTATTTTTTCCAACAAACTCATCAAATTAGAATATTGTTTACTTTCAAGACTATGAACATGATGTCATAAGTTGTCAATATAGTCACTTGGTGTGTGCAACACACATAAAGTTGATAGAATTTCAATCAAAGAAAAAATTGAAAGTTAAGAAACGGAAAATGTCAAAATATGAGCATGAACGAATAATTGAGGATAGCATTCCATTAGAATTTTTTTGATTGAAGTTCCTAATAATTTCTTCTCATTAGATTCATCTTTGAGAACTTACATAACTCAAGTACAAATTGTTAGACTTTTGTTTACGCATTCTTAAGTTGTACATTATTATATGTATATTTTATGTTATGTACAAGTGTTTTCACATGTACATTATTTTTTCACATGCACACAACAATTAATTTATACATGTACACATACATGTACATTCTCTAGTATTAAATGATTTCATACTTTCTCTGGTATGAGCTAGTTAATTTTATGTCATTATTGCAAAATTTATGTATCTAGCATATTTTATATAATGCAAATTTTAAGTTATGATCTTGTTTTAGACATCTTAAGAAAATTATAATATTCATCCTTGAATGCAAAATGTGCATCGTGTTTTGTAATTTCCAGTTTTATTATATTAAAGTTTACTATCAACTGACATCCATAGTAGCCTTTCTATGTACATTAATGAAAAATGCTGTATACCATATTTGTTAATATAATTTTAAAATTTTATGATTGTTTTACACATCTATGTACACCTAGAATTTTATGATTGTTTTTAGATGTACATCTATATGTATTATATATTAACATTATAATAATGATTTAAAATGAAAATGTATGAATTAAATGCAAATTTGATTTCATTGCTACATATTCATGAACTTAAATACATATATATTTAACCTTTAAAAACATCAAACCACACTCACACCATGCAAATTGTACATGGTCATGTTTTATAACTTATATGTTTATGCACATGTTAATTTACAACTTTATATTAAAAGTTAACTACCACCTTTAATATACATTTGTACACATAATTATATAACATTCACACATTTTCATATGCATAACATGTACCACATGTATTTTTTTAATTTGCAATTTCAATCTAGATTCATTTTAAATAACAAGTAACAAAACAACTTGAGCTTTAAAAACAAAACATTTAAAATCTAAGACTGAATCTAAGTTAACATCATAACAACATGTCATCATATATGCAAAATGTAACAACTAAATGAAAATTTACTTCAATCATTGTTACATATTCATGAATTTAAATATGTAAAACCATCTATGATTGTTTTAAATGACATATGATCTTGTGCAAAATGTACCTAAATATCCCTTTTATTAGATGCATGTCATAATTATATAACATTCATACATGTTCAAATGCATTTAACATGTACAACATGTGTTTTGTAATTTTCAATTTCAATCTAGATTAATTTTAAATAACAAATAACAAAACAACTTGATCTTTAAAAACAAAACATTTTTAATCTAAGATTGAATCTAAGTTAACATTATAACAACATGTGACCATGTATGCAAAATGTAACAGCTAAATTCAAATTTACTTCAATCATTGTTACATATTCATGAACTTAAATATGTAAAACCACCTATGATTGTTTTAAATGACACATGATCATGTGAAAAATGTACACCTAAATATCACTTTTAATAGACATGTCCTAATTATATAACATTCATACATGTTCAAATGCATTTAACATGTACCACATATGTTTTTTAATTTGAAATTTCAATCTAGATTCATTTTAAATAACAAATGAAAAAACAACTTGAGCTTTAAAAACAAAACATTTTTAATCTAAAATTGAATTTAAGTTAACATTATAACAACATGTGATCATGTATACAAACTGTAACGACTTAATGCAAATGTACTTCAATAATTGTTACATATTCATGAACTTAAATATGTAAAACCATCTATGATTGTTTTAAATGACACATGATCATGTGTAAAATGTACACCTAAATATCAATTTTAATAGACATGTCCTAACTATATAACATTCATACATGTTCAAATGAATTTAACATGTACCACATGTGTTTTGTAATTTTCAATTTCAATCTAGATTAATTTTAAATTACAAATGACAAAACAACTTGAGCTTTAAAACAACACATTTAATCTAAGATTGAATCTAAGTTAACATTATAACAACATGTCATCATGTACGCAAAATGTAATGTAACTAAATGCAAATGTACTTCAATCATTGTTACATATTCATGAGCTTAAATATGTAAAACCATCTATGATTGTTTTAAATAACACATGATCATGTGCAAAATGTACCTAAATATCATTTTTAATAGACATGTCATAATTATATAACATTCATACATGTTCAAATGCATTTAACATGCACCACATGTGTTTTGTAATTTTCAATTTCAATCTAGATTCATTTTAAATAACAAATGACAAAATAAATTGAGCTTTAAAAACAAAAAATTTAATCTAAGATTGAATCTAAGTTAACATTATAAGAACATGTCATCATGTATGCAAAATGTAACAACTAAATGAAAATGTACTTTAATCATTGTTACATATATTCATGAACTTAAATATGTAAAACCATCTATGATTGTTTTAAATGACACATGATCATGTAAAATGTACCTAAATATCACATTTAATAGACATTTGCACCTGATATGATTTTATGAGAGGGAGGATCCGAGAGCTAAGATCGAAGCGAAGGCCTACAGCCCTAGGGCTTCTCTACGTTTTTCTGAAGACGTCGCTGCTGCTTCTGGCTCCTCCTCATCGCCGGCCACTCTGACCCTGCCACCTGTCTCGGGTATGGAAGATTCCAAGGGGGGGGCTCTGCCATCCCCCCATCAATGGGAATCTTAGTAGATCTGACGCCCCCAGCTCTTCGAAAACCTCCAATCTGCCTCCTCGCTCGACACCTGATCGCGATCCAACAGCCTCTCAATCCTTGCCTCGATCTTGTGACAGGTTTGGATCTAAGAATGAGCAACTTGCAAAATTGTCAACTTGTATTCCTATCCAAGAGAAACGACTAGAGCTCCATCTTCCTACTGAGCGCATTAATGGACGCATTCAATATATGTATGATCATGCCTTAATCGGCAAGTTTATTGGGCTCTGGCCCACTAAGAAAGATTTATATGGCTGGATCAAGGCGAAATGGAAGCCAAAGGGGAAGGTTGACCTTCAGTTGGGCCCTAAAGGTTTCTTTAACATCATTTTTACCTGCATCAAAGATAAAAATTGAGTCATGGATGGAGGCCCTTATTTTTTCAATGCAGCAGGGCTCTTTTTGAGGGACTGGGTGGAATGCTTCAACCTAGACAAAGAAGACTTCAACTAGACACTAGTATGGATTAGATTATACTCCATGCCATAGCAGTACTAGGAAGAAATCACCCTCAAAGAGATCAAAAACTGTCTTGGGACTTTCATCAAAATTGTGGAAGAAACCAAACACAACTGATACACTGCCTATGTAATATCCCTTTTCAGGGATATCTCTAAAACACAAGAAAACTCCAACCAGAGATGGAATGGGAGGGAATTTACCAGATATTTCACCTCTGAAAAGAGGGTGAGATCTGGAGGCTATCTGGCCCTTTCCAGACTATGTCTAAGAGTATGGGGAAAACACAACAAGTGGTATAGAAATTGGAATACTAGAGGAGAAAAATAACAATAACGCCACCATACAATAGAGTGTATATAAAGCATGTAACAGATACTCAAGAGATGCAAAGAGAGCGCTAAGCCATTTTATTACACTGAGAAATATAAGAGAGTACATTAGGTGACCAAAGTGAGGGCACCTAAACTTGCACAAGGCAATTTAAGAAATATTCTCAGAATGCTGAATGGAATGGCTGTGTTTCTGATCTGTGTTCCAGCTGCTGAAGAACAGCTGTGTAGCTACCCGAAAATACCTCCCTTGAGGATCTGTGATATCCTCCCAAGGGTCATGCCATAACAGTCTGGGGTCCTCAATAATACGATCTCCCGCTCAACCAAAAGTCCCCAACGGACGCGGGCTGTTCCTGCGCTCAACCTCCTAACGAAGACCCTTCAAAGAATACCAGCTGAAGCTTCCCCAATACGGACTGCATCCTCCCCCTCAGGACTGTGCAGTTAATAGATGCGCTGCTCCTCCACAAATTCCGCAAATCGATCCTCCTGCAAAAAACTGATGGAACTACCTCACCCGAGCAGGAACTTGAAGTCCCCCGGGGCTGAGGGTGAGATATCCAAACGGAGACACTCAATGCGCTAAATAGTGTTGCAGACAGACTAAACATCTAGCATACTTGAAGTCGCAATGACCAGCTTCAAATGCATAAATTCCAATGATCCCCAAAATGAGGTAGCCTCTCCTATATTTATCTTGGGTGAGCCTCCTTCTCTCCTTGGCCCCACCATGCTACGTTGCCTCTCTTTGGCCCACGCTGCCAACTCAACTACGCTGGCTAGGCCTACGCTGTCTAAGTGTGCCACCCCTCTATGTTGTCACTTGGCCCCCTTAGCCCACTTTGACGACAACATTATATCTCGTTAGTGACTTTAGGGAGTGCGTTTTATCCTAAGTGGGTCATATTCTCCATTTCACCCACTTTATTTATATTTTAACTTTGTAAAGGAAAAATTAGTCAAAATTAATATTTCCAATTAGCTGTTGCTAATTGGGAATATTACAGTCCTCCCCTCCCAAATGTTGCTTGTCCTCAAGAAACTGCAAGGATAGAACTGGAAGGCCTCCACTCAAGGCATGGAGTTTGAAATATATTGAGGAACATATCCCTCATGTGGATCCTCCATCCCTAAGCAATCATCCAAACAAAATGAGCCACTTCCCAACAAGGCAACTCCTAAAAATATTCTTCCACCTCAAGCTTCGGTAATGAAGGTGGGCTGAAAATCTGAACTTGGAAAGCATCATAGCTTACCCCATGCTATCCTAATCTCCACTCATGACAAGCGTAGAGTGTATGCTGATTTTGGGTTTTAGAAGTATTGCCCTCAAATGGAAAAATGAAGAAAAATCCTCCAAAGAGTTCTCCTCCAACAATGAGGAACAGGCGGGCCCAAAACATATTATCCATGATGAATAGGACATGGTCATCATAGAATATCCCAACGAGAATTTTTCTACAAGTTTTACATGATGATGCATGATTCAAACAATATCTCACAAGGATACAGAGCAGTTCCACCCACTGCAACTTCAGAAAATTACATGGCAAGCAATGTACAAGATACATCACATCTACTAAAGGATAGTAAATGGCTGAATGCAACAAAAATACATGATCAAGCACTTGCCCATGGCTGTAAAATGGATGAATATCAGCCTCATGGCCCACCTCAAAAGGAAACAAACATGTGGTTGTGGTGGTCATATCTCCTCCCATGCTCCCATTAGAACATGTAGTGTAGAAAATGTGAGAATTTTTCCCACTTAAAGACACATCCAACTCATGTTTCTTCATCATAATCATGCTTCTCATAAAAATATGATCTATATCAAAAAATGAAGTCATGATCAGCAATAGAATGAGGAGAATGCTGAAGGTTTCATGTGGTGCAAGAAGCTACCAACAGCTTCCCAAACAAGTACATCGCGGTTTTGCAAGTTGCTGCTTGAGGAAAGTACAAGGAAAAATGTTTCTCCTTACATGGCTAATCATGCATGTCCCCATATGATACATGTTAGAGTGCATAAACTGAACATACAAGTGATGATAAAACATTTTCCCAAGGCCACGAAAGAGATGGCTACCTCCATCATGTATATTGGCCCAATACAACTCATGGAGCAATGTGACAAGCTTGCCCTCTTGTGAAGCAATGCACTGCATAAGAATGGTAAGAGTGTGAAAATAAATGAATGTATATACAAACTTCTCACCATATGCTAGAAGTAATATGGTACATGGATCCATGAATGAGTCCTCCATAGTGTTTTGGCATGCTATGAGGAAAAATGAACCATGTGCTACAAGAAGGTGCTTGGAACCCCAAGTCAAAAAGAACATGCCATAGTGGTACATGGCTCTATCATCATTACCTCCTCTTTTATCATCAAGTGCAATAAATATGGAATGATCCTGGGACCTGTGGGTTATGGATCCTCCACATTTTCACTGGGCACACTTCATCCATATGGCTCTGCTCCAAAGTGACAGTGCTGTGAACTTATGAAAATAAGCCCCTGTCAATACCAAACTCTGTTCTTTGACATGATCCTTGTCAAAGATCCATCTAATAATGCTGCAAAAAATATGGAACACTCCCCAGGATGGAAGAGCTCCAAAATCATCAAAGACCAAAGAGATAATGCCATCTCCTCTTCCTGCAACATCATGCAAAGTGTGAGAGAAAATGTGCTCTTGCTCTCCCAGAAACAAGCAAAGCAACAAGTCATTTTGCTGCCTCCCCATACCTCCATCATACCGATCATGTGATGAAGACATGATGAATGATATGAGTATCATATCAACACCATGCATCCATACTCTATGCTGCTCAATGATGTAAGTATCCATCCTCTTACACTTAGGAAGAGTGTTTTCCAAGTGATGGCCAAACTCTTTCAAGAGTAACCAGCGCAGCCAAGCCTCCTGCTGCCCAATATGATAGATCGGCAAGTAGCCTCATAGCTCCTTGCCCATAAACCACATCAACTCAACCTCTTGTGGATTATTCCTTCTTCTCCTCATCTTGGTACTCCACTCATGAGGGCTACCATCCTCCCAAATCCAATTCCTGTCTTTGCATTTCATGGGATTTTGAAATGCAACCTTCTCAAGGATCAATGAGACCCTATCAAGACCCAAATAGGTGGTAGGAAAAAACCTCCCATCATGATGTGTATGGCTCAAGGAATGTCCAACACAAGCATGAGAGATGTTATCCATCCTAAGATGTCCTCCATCTTCTATCTGCTCTTGTGAGAAAGGGAGAAAATCATTGCACTCTAGAGTCTCCCTGAAGGCTCTAGGTTGAGATCTATACTAAACAAGGTAATTGCTAAGGATATAATGATCCAAGTATCCTCCATGCTCAATGCCTTATTCTTGATGAGAATAGGAAGTGCATGGTACTTCCTCTTCTTCTTCTTCAGTCTTATTGACCTCCTTGGAGATATCTCCTCTGGATCTGAAAATAGATGAGAATAAACTCATCTTTTTCAATGTTCTGATCTTCTTGGGTTTAGACTCACAGGCTGAGCCAAGAAAGCTGCTACCACCTGAAGACTCGGACACTACCCCGGTCATCACCTCAATGGATGGCACTACTGGGGTAAGCTCTACTCTCTCTACTGAGGTGTCAACCGATATGGTCAAAGAAGTCTCCAACATAGGCAACCCCTGCGTCATACTGGGTGTATCCACATGCTCCCTATGATCCTGTGTGCCCTCATCCTCCAAGTGCGAGGTAGCCATTTTGATGGCTTCCCCCTCCATTATTCAGTCAAGTTGGAAAGAGGTATCCAACTTTTCCACCTGATCTCGAACCGTGAAATCAGTGGATCCATCATATGTGGAAAAAGGTGTCCTCCTAGTGGTACGCTGCAACTATGAACTCTACGTGCTAGACCCCCCACTGTTCCTTCCTCCTTCATCCTGCCTGAGCTGACAATAATCTCTGAATGAAAGGGCATCCCTGAACTCTTGCCCATATTCCTGATACTCAGCAAAATAGTCACCCATGTGGCCCGGCTCTGGCTCCTGCTGTGCTCCTGCCCCTGTATCTGCACCCAGAAAAGTGGGCATAGTGGAACATGTGGGTGTATGTGGTGCCTGGTGTGGAGTGGCATCCCACTCCTACAAATGATGGGATGTTCTCGACCCCTCACCAACTTGGAAACCCCTTGAGGTTTCACACTGTCTAGCCTCCACCGCAGTGAATCTCTGACCCATCACCTTTATCTGCCTTGCCAGATCCTGCATTGATTTGAGGAGTGCTTCCCCAAACTGTTTTGCCTCTCTTTCATCCGCCATCGGCTCTCCCTGCTCTGCGTATACCACAAGCTCCTCTTGTTCTGCGTCTACCACAGGCTCCTCCTATTTTGCGTCCACCACTCGAACGCAGTCACCTTCTCCCTAGGTGTTCTACAACCTACGCTCAATATCTCTGTACTTCCTACCTCTGTGGCAGATGTAGGGTTTTTCTCCCGGTGACATAGACAACTAGCTCCATAGGTTGAGCCAGATCTATGCTTTGATACCACTGTAATATCCATTTTCAGGGATATCTCTAAAACACAAGCAAACTCCAACCAGAGATGGACTAGGAGGGCATTTACCAGATATTTCACCTCTGAAAAGAGGGTGAGATCTAGAGACTATCTGGCCCTTTCCAGACTCTGTCTAAGAGTATGGGGAAACCAAAACAAGTGGTATAGAAATTGGAATACTAGAGGAGAAAAATAATAGTAACGCCAACATACAATAGAGTGTATATAAAGCATGCAACAAATACTCAAGAGATGTAAAGAGGGCGCTGAGCCATTTTATTACACTGAGAAATATAAGAGAGTACATTAGGTGACCAAAGTGAGGGCACCTAAACTTGCACACGACAAGTTAAGAAATATTCTCAGAACGCTGAATGGAATGGCTGTGTTTCTGATCTACGTTCCAGCTGTTGAAGAACGGTTATGTAGTTGCCCGGAAATACCTCCCTTGAGGATCTATGCTATCCTCCCAAGGGTCATGCCGTAACTATCTGGGATCCTGAATAATACGATCTCCTGCTCAACCAAAAGTTCCCAACGGACGCGGGCTGTTCCTGCGCTCAACCTCCTGACCAAGACCCTCCAAATAATACCAGCTGATGCTTCCCCAATATGGACTGCGTCCTCCCCCTTAGGACTGCGCAGTCAATAGACGCACTGCTCCTCCACAAATGCCACAAATCGAGCCTCCTGCAAAACACTGATGGAACTACCTCACTCGGTCAGGCACTCGAAGTCCCCCGGGGCTGAGGGTGAGATCTCCGAACGGAGACACTCAATGCGCTAAACAGAGTTGTAGACAGGCTAAACAGCCAGCGTTCTCGAAGTCGCAATGACCAGCTTCAAATGCATAAATTATAATGATCCCCAAAATGAGGTAACCTCTCCTCTATTTATCTTGGGTGAGCGTCCTTCTCTCCTTGGCCCCACCATGCTATGTTGCCTCTCTTTGGCCCACGCTGCCAACTCAACTGCGCTGGCTGGGCCTACATTGTCTGAGTGTGCCACCCCTCTATGTTGTCACTTGGCCCCCTTGGCCCACCTTGACCACATTGTTATATCTCCTTAGTGACTTTAGGGAGTGCATTTTATCCTAAGTGGGTCATATTCTCCTTTTCACCCACTTTATTTATATTTTAACTTTATAAAGGAAAAATTAGTCAAAATTAATATTTCTAATTAGCTGCTGCTAATTGGGAATATTACAGCCTACGCGCGGATCTGCGTCTATATGCATTTGGAAAAAGCGCTCCCTGACTCGGTAAGTCTCTGGCACAAAGATTTTGAATGGATCCAGTCCATAGATTGTGAACATGTACCTTTTATGTGTAGAAAATGTCACATGCATGGCCATCTGTTTCGTGACTGCCCCTAGAATCGTCCTCCTGCTCCCTCAGGTCCTTCCTCTGACTTAGATCTAGATGGATTTACTCGGGTTTCCCACAGAAAAAGTCATTCCAAAAAAATCTTTCTCCCCCTAACCCTCCCCAGCCCTCCCTCTCGACGCATATCCCTTCCTCCAGCAACAGCTTTCAAGTCTTAGCCAACCCTGATGTGGATCTAAATCTTGAGTCCCCTCAGCTCGATCTTGTGAATCCCCTGGTGCCATCCGTTGGTACCGTTCCTCCCCTTGAAAAGGTGCCCTCCTAAAGCCTGAGATCTAAGAATCCTATTGATAATTCTGCTCAAAATAATCCCCCCTTGGAAAATGCGGTGATGGATTTGGACCCTTGACCCCCTACCGATCTTCCCAAGACCACTGGGAAAAACCTAATCATGGATTCTGTGACCTATATGATTGAAGAGCCAGAATCCATCGACTTTGGGGATCTAGATCTCACGGGGCTGGAAAAATCTTATGACTCAAAATATTTTCATACCATACCCCCTAGGCAAATTGAAAGTTTAGAGGAAGCACTGGTGAAGGCGCAGCTGTTAAAGGGAAGCATGAATCTAGGTATTCAAGGGGAACTTATTCCAAGGAAAAATATCATCACATTGAAAGATCAACTAGTGGAGTCTGGCGGATATCCCAAGTTGACGAAATTCTTCAAAACTCTAAAACCCACAGGTATATGATGAAGCTCACTTCATGGAATATCCAAGGGATCAACAGTCCCTCAAAGTGTCATATGATAAAAAATAGTCTTAGCCACAACAAACCTGCCATCTTCTTTATGCAGGAAACCAAATGTACTAGCACTATGTTTCATTCCATTCTATCCCGCCTCTGGTCGGGCTGTGACACAGTAGTAGTAGATTCCGTCGGTGCCTCTAGAGGCATTTCCATTGCATGGAATCCCTCCATCATCTCCCTCTCGTACATTCATGCCTCCCTCCACTTTCTTCAAGCCTCCTTTCACCTCATCGTCACCCACCCCAAAGGCCTCCTCACCAATGTTTACTTCCCGTAGTCAATTGATAGCAAGATCCGTGCCTTGGATGATCTCTAAGCCTTGTATGCTCAGAGCCCCTCTCCCCACTGGATCCTGGGCAGGGACTTCAACATGATCACTCATATGCGAGAAAAGAGAGGAGGCCACCCAATCCTCGAAACTGATTCTCTTCACTTCAAGTCTTTCATCACCCAAAACCGTCTCATTGACATTGCCACTGCTAATGGACTCCATACTTGGAATAATCGCAGAACCGGATCCAACTTCATTGCCTCATGATTGGATCGCTTCCTTGTTTCAGATCCAATCATTCAGGCCCGAGGAGACATATTTTCCTCCATTCTCCTGGCGGTAGGATCAGACCATTGGCCCATCCAGCTCCAATGGGAAAGGATGAATTAGGATAGCCGCAAACCCTTTCGCTTTGAACAATTCTAGCTCCCTCATCCGGGCTTCCGAGACATGGTGATGCACTGGTGGCATACCATTCCCCCCTTCAATGGATCTATCATGTAAAACATCCAACAGAAGCTCAAAATCATCAAAACCAGATTGAAAATGTGGAATCAAAGCACCTTTGGCAACATCTTCCAAGAGCATAAATATCTAGTCACTCAAATGGAGAAGCTCCAGCAATAGATCATTGGCTCTGGATGCACTGAGGCCTTGGCCTTATAGGAGAAAGTTCTCAAATCATTGATAGAGGAAAGGGAACTTCAAGAAGAAATGCTTTGGAAATAGAAGTCCCGAATCTGATTGCTTAAAGAAGGTGAGAAGAATACCACCTTCTTCCATCGCTCCACCATACAAATAAGAATAGGCAACCACATATCTATCATACGCAACGATCAAGGAGTAAGCCTAGAAACTCATGCAGAAATCCAAAAGGAACTCCAAGATCACTTCAAAGCCACGCTCATGGAGCCCCCTCTGGATCGCCACGCGGCCATTGAAAGAATTACCAGTCATATTTCTACCCTGATTACGGATGAACACAATCAGATGCTGCTCAGACCAGTTCTTCTTCAAGAGGTGGATCAAGCCATGGCTCAGCTCAAAGCGGGAAAGGCCCCTGGTCCAGATGGATTCACCACCAATTTCTTTCATTTATTTTGGCAATATTTGCGGCAAGAGATCTGGAAAATGGTTGAGGAATCCAGATCCATGCATTGGATGTTGCCTGCTCTTAATGCCACTTTCATCACCCTCACCCCCAAAGAAGATCAAGCCTCCACCCCCAGTAAATTTATTCCCATCGACCTCTGCAATGTTCTCTAGAAGCTGGTTTCCAAAGTCATTGCCAATCGCCTCAAGACCATCCTACCCCTCCTTATTTCCCCTGAGCAAACCGATTATGTTGAAGGGAGACACATTCTTTATGGCATAATCCTCATGCACGAGGTGGTGCACTCATTAAGAACATACAAGATTCCAGGAATGATGCTTAAGATAGATCTCTCAAAGGCCTTCAAAAAGCTTAGCTAGAGCTACATCCAGCATATGCTGGCTGCCTTTGGGTTTAGTCAAACTTGGATAAGATGGATTCTCAGCCTCATCTCCTCTCCCCTCTAATCCATTCTCCTTAATGGCTCGCCCTCCCCCCCCTTCTCTCCCTCGTGAGGCATCTGACAAGGGGACCCTTTGTCCCCTTTCCTTTTCGTAATCATGGCCGAAGGTTTGGGTAGACTCCTCAAAGGTAGCATTCAATATCACACTCTTCGTGGGTTGCGTCTCCATCTTCGGCCTCCCATCTCGCACCAAAAGTTCGTTGGTGACAACATGTTGTTCGGCCACCCCTCGGTCCAAGAAGCCTCTTCCTTCAAATCCATCCTAGATTGCTTCTCTCTGGTAGCCAGACCTTTGGTCAATAACTCCAAATCCTAGATCTTCTTCTTCAACACCCCTTTGATCACCCAGTGGAATATTGCCAGAATTTTGGGCTTTTCCATTGCATCCCTGCCCTCTAAATACCTTGGCACTCCTCTCATAGATTCTATTCTCAAACACTCATCGTTGAGAGATTTGCTGGACAGAGTGGAATCACGTCTATCTCTTTGGACTCATCGCGCCATGAACTTGGCTAGCCAGCTCATATTGGTCAAATCGGTCCTTCAATCCATGCCCCTGTACCTCTTCTCCATACTGGCAGCACCCAAATGGGTACTCAAAGCAATTCGAGACCTTCAACGCACCTTTTTATGGGGAAGCAGCAAGGTGAGAAGGAAATGGGCTCTCGTGAATTGGCAAGAGGTCTGCAAGCCCAAGCATACAGGTGGTCTCGTGCTGCGTGATCCACACCTAAGTAACAAAGTCATGGGAGCCAAAATATGGTGGCAATGGGTCTCCAATACCAACAGCCCATGGGCACAAATGTGGGCTTCTAAATACGCCTGCAACTAGCCCCTAAGCAATCTCATTCGCTATGACGATGACCAAGTAGGCTCACTTATTTGGAGAGTGGCCAGTCAACATCACACTCTCATACATGATCACAGTTTTTTGGAGGTCAAGTCAGGCAGCTCAGCAAACTTCTAGCACGATTCTTGGAAATAGATGCCGAAAATGGCGGATCTTTTTCCCACCTCAGAATGGCCCAGCATCCTAGAACAAATGGCCTAGACTAGCGCAAACACTTTCTGGAGCAACATAGCCACCCCCCCTCGTCAGTTTCTTCAATGGCTAACAACTGAGCATCTCCACACTCAATTCAGCCTTAATCTAACCTCAGAGATAGCGGAGGAACTCAACAAGCGCCAAATACGAGTCTCGGAGGAACCCGACCATATTCGTTGGGGCTACACCTCTTCTGGCATGTTCTCAACCAAAGAAGCCTACAATATGTTGCTTCCGCCTCACCAAGCCAACAACATTTGGGACACAGTCTGGCATTCTAAAAATTGGCCAAAAATTTCCACATTCCTTTGGCTCCTTAGTAAAAGGTGCTTACTCACCTGGGACAATCTCTGCCGAAGAGGATTCACCGGCCCATCCCAATGCCCCTTTGTGGGATCAAGGAAGAAAGCACGGAGCATATCTTCAATGAATGCGTGACAGCCATGGCACTTTGGGATAAAGTGTCTCTTCTTAGCAGAAGATCGGACCGAATAGCTGGAAACATCATCAACACTATACGGAGCTGGCCTGCTACTCCTTTTCATTGTAGCATCCTCAATGCCCTTTGGACTATACTCCCAGGGCACCTCCTCTGGGTGATATGGAAGGAACACAATCGCCAAATTTTCAAGGACGCCTTCATTGAAATTCTCTGGAAAATGGTCTGTAGCAACTTGCAGGAGACTTTAACCCTTCGTCCATGGAAGGATGAGGACCTACCTACTCTCAAAGGGGAGTAGATCATCTGGGCCAATTGGAACCTCTGGCTGCACTCCTCGCCCTCCTCGGTGCCCCCCTCAATCCATTTGGCACCCTCACCTAATCATTGGCCCCCCCCGCCCTCAGGCCTATACAAGCTAAACTTTGATGGAGCCTCCAAAGGGAATCCAGGGCTTGCTGGATTCAGAGGAATTTTTAGAACATCTCAAGGCCATGCACATTCAATATTCTATGGATCTCTCAGATGGGATACAAAAAAATAAGCAGAATTGGAAGGTCTCCTTCAGGGGATCATCATAGCCAAATATCAGCACTTGTTCCCCCTATCATCGAAGGTGACTCTCAGATTCTCATTGAAATGGCTAAGCGTATCCAGGTAGGTTCATTGGCCTCCAAACTCAACAAGAGCTGGCGTCTGGCCACCAAGATTACCATGCTCAAGCATTATATCCGCATGGACACAGCTATTGACTTCCACCATACAAGACGCAATGCCAACAAGGTAGCAGAATTTCTGGTGAATAAAGGAGTCCACCATTTCTTGCCTCTTTGGGTTGGCTCTCTAAACTCCATTGATGATGAATTCCTCCTCCAACACTGTACACAACTGGTCCATAACGACCTCCATCCCCCGGATGCGGGTGCCATATAGTTTCAATGGAGTACGTGGGGCGACCATGTGGCTCACCACATGACACTCCCATGTGACATGGCCTGGGGAAACCCAGCACCTTAAATCCTTACATGGGTTGGGCTTTAAAGCCCCCTGCACCACCTCCACAATGATGCTGGTCCTGTAATATGATGTTCCATTCCTGCATAATGATGTTCCATTCCTGCTCGTCCCTTGGCTCCCCTGCCTGCTCTGCTTGCCTTCCCTGCACTTGTGTGGCTCCCGCATCCCCTAGCTCTGGCACAAAGCCTCTAGGCTCCATCTCCTATTTCATCTCCATATCAATTCTGTGCATTAACTAAGGCCGCTAAGATGCCGTGGTGCCAACGGAAACGCAACAAAAGGGTGGGGGGGGAGAGGCCTTCCTTCGCATCCCCCTCTTTCGATGGCTCTCATTCTGGATTTGAACCTTTCTGCAGATTGGGATATGGTAGACGTGGCGCCCTGAATATGGATACATTTGCAGGATTGTCGAAGAATCGCATCCCCCTAGCGACTCGCATGAAGACTCGCCTTAGAATTTTCCCCTTGAATTTCACCGTTTACTGGTTTTTATGCTATCTATGCATAGTCTTTTTTATATATTTTTGTACTGTTGTTAAGACTGGTTTCACGAAATGGGCAGCTTGTAATGGCTGGACTCTAAGGCTGGTTTTCCCTCTCGGGACAGTCCAGTTTTGGACAGTAGTGCTCTGCTTATTCCCTTAGCCATGGATTCCTCCATGCCCGAGGATGAGAATTGTAACTCTGGTTTGACTGCTTAATAGAAATAGTTTTACTTAGAAAAAAAAATTGACATTTGTACCTAATTATATAACATTCAAAAATGTTCAAATTCATAACATGTACCACATGTGTTTTGTAATTTCAATTTCAATCTAGATTCATTTTAAATAACAAGGGACAAAACAACAAGTTTTAAAAACAAAACATAATCTAAGATCATCTAAGTTAACATTATATAATAGCATATGATCACATGCAAAATGTAACAACTATCCAAAATTTAAAATCATTCAATAAAGTAAATGTAGTTCAACTATAAAAAATGTAAAATATTTCCAAAATTTATATCATTCAATAAAATTAAATATAACAATGTATCAAGTGTTACAAGTATCAAGTTATATAGAAATGTAAATATGACACATGTTTAAGTTATAAAAAGGTTGGATCAAATAAAATGTTGTGTGCATCAATTAAATAGAGAATTTGGCTGCAATATATTTTCCAGTAGCCTCCTTGTGCTATCATATGAAGAATGGGGAACCTACACAACGTGTAATTGCATATATATAGAAATGTATAAGAAAATTATGTACATGTATTAAAATTAAAGTTTAATGTTTTAAAATTGAAAGAGAATGTATAAATTCATAAACTAGCAATTGCACCATATGTTGCAAAGGAAATGCTATAAAGCAATAACAAAGGAAATAGTAGTATAGAGTAAGTTGAGTTTTAAGGTGGTGAAGGAGTTGGAGCTTAAGAATATGCATCATTTTGGGAAAGCTTTGGTAGTTAGATGCATATGGAGGCTCATATCAAATAAGGGTCTATGAAGCTAAGTTATCCTCTAAAATTACAATGAACCTAATTCATTAGAAGACCTTCCAAGAATACTCATAATATAATTTGTTCATATGTTGGAAGGCCATTGTCCAAGCCTTGATGAAGAAGTTGAGTTTTAAGGTGGTGAACAAGTTGGAGCTTAAGAATATGCATCATTTTGGGAAGGCTTTGGTAGGTAGATGCATATGAAGGATCATATCAAATAAGGGCCTATGAAGCTAAGTCATCCTCTAAAAATACATTGAACCTAATTCATGAGAAGACCTTCCAAGAATACTCATAATATAATTTGTTGATATGTTGGAAGGCCATTGTCCAAGCCTTCCATCTTGTGTGGAATTGCCAATTAGGGGCAGGGCTTGTGAAGTAGTTTGCAGCAGTTGTAGGAGGCACGCCATGCCAAGACAAGACAATGGTAGCCAATCTCTTTTTTCCATAGTTTATGCAGCACCGCCCAGTTAAGAGCTTGAAAAGGGCCAACCAAACGATCTTCATACTGCAACATTGATCCCAAATCAAACTACATCTCTTTTTCATCATGGAATGGAATGGAATACCAATCGATCACTCTATTTCTTAAAATATTCATACATGTCTGTTTGTGTTGGTTGAATAAGACTGGCATCATGCAGTACAATGACTCACTGTTTTTGAAGGAACATCTACAGAAATAGAAACACCGCACAAAGGCTGAACAAGTCTCTCCATCGGAGATGCCTCCCATCCCAAGGATAGCAAATGCTCGCCCAAGACATTTAAATTTGTTTTAATCAGTTGAGATGAACGCTCCTGCTAGAACAAAACCTCGAAGCTTGCAGCCGATTTTGTAATTAAATTATTTGTAAAACAATTTTCTTTATTTCATAACTGAATAATAACAGTAATCGATCAAAGGTATAAATCATTTGAATTGTCTAACATCAAAATAAATGGTGTACAATGGTACACCTAGAAATTAGGAAAGTTGTTTTCAAATAGTGATGCTTTACAGCGTAACTAGAGAAGCTAGGGAGTTCTACTCTCCTGCATTCATTTTAATGCAGAGATAATGTAATTTGGTCAATATGGTTAATCTGTCTATGTTGGATTAAGATGAATATGGGTATATGGACATATGCAAATACATACTATGAAAGCACTGTGTTGGATCCAACTGTGTTGTATCTATAGTATCCCAGCTATATCTTTCACATCAAATCCAACATCGGTATGACATTTCACTATGGTTTTGCTTAGTAGAAGTTCACAGAAATTGTAACAATGCAAATATCTTGCTAAGCAATTGGGGAACCAGATAGAAGAGCCTTCTCTTCTTTGTCCATTCCCTTTTCCAGATCCTTCTTTGCTTTTTCCATTCCATTCCCTTATCCAGAATATATAAAGCCTTTCCATTCCATTCCCTTATCCAGAATATATAAAGCCTTTAATTCATGATTATAGTAAAATGCAAGATCTTTGGTGGTCCCAGCTAATCTAATATTCTTTTGTATATTTTCATATGTTGCAGCATGTAAAACAAAAATGTCGAAATTACTAAGAGTAACCAACTTCATACCAACTCAAGGTGCCATCCCCAGTACTGAGAGAGATTCCATTGCTGAAAATATGGTACTGTGAAATTCCAGTTCTGGTCAATGCCATTTCCCACTTTTGAGTTAAGAGAGGTAAAAAAGTGAACGTAAAAGTGTCCAAACATGTTAGGGTAAATATCCAGTTTCCTTTTTCATTTTAACCCTCCTCTACAACTAACCACAAGAATTTTTGACGAGAAATTTAAATGCTTGGGCATCAAGTCAAGTCAAATCAAATTTATGAAATCTATTGTTTAAAAAGAATTACCAATTAAGTTTTGGGAATTTTTATTGACCATTAAATAATTCTTAAAAAAACCTTATCTAGCACGTCAAATTCCAACCCTGATAGGTGACATATTCTGCATACACATAGCCAGATAACATGCAAAAGAGCCAGCTTAACAAGGCTTCAATATTGAACAAATATATCTGAGCAGTTTTTACATGAACCTTCAAAAGGAATCAGCCAGGTGGGAAAAAACTTGACAACAATTATGGGACTTCAAACCAACAAGTCCCAACTAAATCATCAAACTGGGCATGGTTTCATTTGATGATAACCTAGAGAAATAAAATAAGGTTCAAACCGTGAAATTAATCTAATCCTGTCTATTTTGTGGATTGTTCATTGCAACCTACAACAAATGGAAGCATAGTTCCAAATCGGAATTATGATGACGTTTCCTACAATATCTGGTGAACAAATTTCTTCATGTTGTTGTAAGAAGATCCTCCAACTTGGCATGCTAGAGTTGCGCTATCCCTAAGCTCCAATATATTTTTCCTAATCATTTTATAAAGGCAAATTAAAATGGTTTTTTTTTTTAATTTTATGTATATGTCAATATTAATTTGTATTAAAATATTTTATTAATAACTCACATTGAATATTTTTTTTACAAAATATTAAAATATTTTATTTTAACATTGTATATATAGATATATATGAAGTTGATATCAATATAAATTAGTTAATATAGATTTTCTAAATAATTTATTTAAATATTTTGTTAAAATATTTTTAAAAAATTTAGTTTTAAACATTTTACCAAACAAAAACAAATTTACACAAAATTTTTCATGAACAAGAGAACGAACTTGTCACATTTCCTAACTTGAAAACCTCTTATAAATATGGATTCTCAACTGAAGGATAAAGTCAATGTTTTGGGCAGAGTACCCTGCACTTTTGTTATCTTACTATAGCTTGCTAGATAGACTTGCTTAATTGATCTTGTATGAAATTGCTAGATAGACTTGCTTAATTAATCTTGTATGAAAAAAAACTCAGGTTCAAATCACTTTTCCTTGTATTAAACTCTATATATATATATATATATATATATATATATATATATATATATATATATATATATATATATATATATATATATATATATATATAGTTAAAACATTGGATACATTTAAAAAAAAAATCCTGTTAGAGTATTATTTTAATTGATCTTGTATGAAAAAAAACTCAGGTTCAAATCACTCTTCCTTGTATTAAACTATATATATAGTTAAAACATTGGATACATTTTTAAAAAATTTGCTTGTTACAGAGAATTATTTTAATTGATCTTGTATGAAAAAAAACTCAGGTTCAAATCACTCTTCCTTGTATTAAACTATATACATAGTTAAAACATTGGATACATTTTTAAAAAAATTTCCTGTTACAGAGTCTTATTTTAATTGATCTTGTATGAAAAAAAACTCAGGTTCAAATCACTCTTCCTGGTATTAAAGGATATATATAGTTAAAACATTGGATACATTTTTAAAAAATTTGACTGTTACAGAGTATTATTTTAATTGATCTTGTATGAAAAAAAACTCAGGTTCAAATCACTCTTCCTTGTATTAAATTATATATATAGTTAAAACATTGGATGCATTTTTTAAAAAATTGCCTGTTACAAAGTATTAAAAATAGCTAAAACATTTGATACATTTAAAAAAAAATGCCAGTAAAAATCAAACAATCAAATAGATTTCACCATCTATCCTTCCATGGACATTACTCTCACATGCCCCAAATACAGCTTAAGACAACACTGCACAAGAATGCAGAGTACATCAAAAGATCTAACAACATTAAATTTATACACATTGAAAAAAAGCCATACAAAATTCTTCATCTATCCTTCTATGGACATTACTCTCACATACCCCAGCTACAACTAAGTCAGCATTGCACAAGAATGCAGAAGAGTATAGCAAAAAGATCTCACTATATATATATATATATACAAAGTAAGATAAATCAGACAAACTTCATCATCTATCCTTAAATTTACATACATTAAATAGGATTAAAAAAAATGTTACAGAGTAGGAAGAATCAGACAGATTTCATCATCTATCCTTCCATGAACATTACTCCCATATGCCCAAAGCTACAGCTAAAACAACATTGAATAAAAATACAGAGGATACAACAAAAATATTTGGAAACATTAAATTAAGAAAAAAGAAACTTGCTACACGGTAGAAAAGATCTGACTGATTTCATGCTCTGCATACCTAGAATTGCAGCCAAGACAACATTGAACAAGAATGAAGAAAGTACAGTAGAATGATCTCACAAGCTTCATCCTTCCATGGATATTATTCCCGCATACCCCAAACTGCAGCCAAGATAGCATTGAACAAGAATGCAGAAGAATACACCATAATTCCATTGTCAATCCACCTGGCTGAAGAGTATGATAGAGTTTCATGTCCACTACGCATCGTGGTTGACCTGGAAGGTCTGTGAACATATTCGGGCGAATAATCTCCCAGCAGATAACACCCAATTCCCCATTTCGCCCAAACTAGGGTTTGCAGAGAACTATAGTGCCATCTCCCAAAGCTCTTTCTACCCAAAGCTCCTAAAATTGTGCTGGATGTTGCAATGCAATAGATCTCTAAAAATAGCACTGCCCTAAGTAGAAGCCTTTTTCTCCCTCTAATTTTCTTGGAAAACATTTCCAAACAGTCCATGCCCAAGCCAATAAAGATGATTGTTATTATCAAAACAACTGTAGGTTTAGAGGGTCGAATGGAGTTTATTTTATACAAATTTCCAACGCTGCTTTCTAATGCAGCAAGCACAATCCAAGTAACAGAGCAAATCAAGTTAATACAACCCACTATAAACGATAAGGTTCTAAGGCTTAGAAGAGGAACACCTCTAAACATCAGCACTTGGCAAACACTGGTATTATCAGCATTACTCTTGACCACAGCACTGGTTAGAAACACATTGGCACAAAATCCATTTCCTTTACTGTCCACGATGTGATGTATTATTTCCTTTCTCGCTAATATAGCACTAGAGAAGCCATCTAATTTGAACCAAATAGTTAGGACAATATTTATTAATACTTTTGCAAGCCTTGGCACTATTAATGAGGTAGTTCTGTAGAATAATTACTCCAGTCTACCTCCTTCGTTTTGATCCAAGTAGTCTTCTAGGGCATCCGAAGCCATGAATATGGCTCCTCTGTCTTCTTGGTCTTTAGACTTGAAAGATCTCATCAGAAGGCTTGTCCAGTCATCAGTGGATGCAGGAAGCAGTGGAATGCAGATGAAAACAGGGATTTATTAGATGGGTGGCTTCAGTTCAAAATCAAGCACTTCACAAGCTGCAGGAAATTCATAACTGCCCTGGTTGAGCCCATCGCAGCCATTTTTCATGCATTGCAGAGATGGCAGTATGCACTTGGAATCAAACAGTGGTTTTGGGGTGTCAGGCATCCTCCTATTAATTAAGCATGTTATATCTTCGACTGTACTGAATACAATGCAATTACAGTTGCATTCAGGGATGTTACATGGACAAATATATGCAATGACAAATGCACATTCTGATGGAATTTGCATTGAAGGAGATTTCAATTCATCTTTTAAAGGGACGCATTGCAGCATTATGGAGCCCACATCATGGGAATTGTCAATATATTTCATAAATTGCTTGATGGAAGAACTGGATGGATCCATTGACAATAGAGATGCATTGCAGCATTATGGAGCCCACATCATGAGTATTGTCAATATATTTCATAAATTGCTTGGTGGAAGAATTGGATGGATCCATTGACAATATTACAACAGAAGATTGTCCAATTTCACGTGTCTTCACTCCAAGCCTATTTATTTCCTTGAGTTTGGGACCTGATTCTGTGGCCATGAGATCCCTGGTACCCATCTCCAAATATAGTCTTCCTTTTAACAAGCTTGTAAGAAAGAATGCTAGATTGCCTAAGCAAGCAATTCCCACATCAGTTAAATTAACTGATCCTGTCACAGTGTCACTTAATTTGAGTTGTGCTGAAGCAATAGAAGACAACCACACCAATGAAACAACTAAATTTATAATTATCAACAGCATTATCACATATATACTTCCCAACCAGTATTTGAACACACCCATTTCAATCTAAGTGTAAGTTTTTGTACTTACCTTTACATAAGCTCCTATAAGTTCACCTGATTGAGATGGTGCTCACAAACTTCAAGAGAGAAGAGTTGATCAATTGCTGATAACACAAAATTATTGTCTGCTAAATTTATATTGAGTTTCAATTTAGAAGAAGCTGATCAACTGCTGATAACACAAAATTCTTGGATGTTGAATTTATATTGAGTTTCAGTTTTTATAGTAGGGGACAGATGAAATGATTTAAAGTTGATCAACCGAGTGTCACAAGAAAATGATATTCTCTGCTGAATTTACATTGAGCTTATATTTTTGTTTAGGAAGGTGGGACAGATGAAATGATTTGCTTTTTCTTTTTGGGCATTAGAATTTATAATAGTAAAATTTCTAAAAATTTTTAATTAGCTTATTGATTGCCTTGTTATTACTGATAATTATAAAAATTTCATATAATAATTAATAAATGAAGGAACATATACACAAATAGAAACACCACACAGAGGCTGAACAAAGAGATGAAATATGGATTTGACAAGCAAGTCATGGAAAATATAATTTATGGATAGTTATCAAATTGAAAAAATATGTTGGTTGGTGATGTTCCCAAGAGTTTCATGTCAAATCGGCAGGGACTGCCACTACTTTCAGTTTTTGTTTTCTATGGTTCTGAAATTATTAGTATCAAGATTATTTCATCATTTTAGCCAGCTCTGGGCTCCTTATTTGAAAGGTAAATCAACACATCAACAGAAAAATAAAAATTACAGTCCATTAACTTAAATACAATTATTAATTACGGTAACTCACTGGATAAGTATTAGATTACATTGGCACAAAATCCATTTCCTTTACTGTCCAAGATGTAATGTCTTATTGCCTTTCTCGCTAATATAACACTAGAGAAGCCATCTAATTCGAACCAAATAGTTAGGACAATATTTATTAATACTTTTGTAAGCCTTAGCACTATTAATGAGGTAGTTCTGTAGAATACTTCCTCCAGTCTACCTCCTCTGTTCTGATCCAAGTAGTCTTCCAGGGCATCCGAAGCCATGACTATGGCTCCTCTGTCTTCTTGGTCTTTAGACTTGAAAGATCTCATCAGAAGGCTTGTCCAGTCATCAGTGGATGCAGGAAGCAGTGGAATGCAGATGAAAACATGGATTTCTTGGATGGGTGGCTTCAGTTCAAAATCAAGCACTTCACAAGCTGCAGGAAATTCAGAACTGCCCTGGTTGAGCCCATCGCAGCCATTTTTCATGCATTGCAGAGATGGCAGTATGCACATGGAATCAAACAGTTGTTTTGGGGTGTCAGGCATCCTCCTATTAATTAAGCATGTTATATCTTCGACTGTACTAAATACAATGCAATTACAGTTGCATTCAGGGATGTTACATGGACAAATCTCTGCAATGACAAATGAACATTCTGATGGAATTTTCATTGAAGGAGATTTAAATGCATCTTTTAAAGGGACGCATTGCAGCATTATGGAGCCCACATCATGGGCATTGTCAATATATTTCATAAATTGCTTGATGGAAGAACTGGATGGATCCATTGACAATAGATACGCATTGCAGCATTATGGAGCCCACATCATGGGTATTGTCAATATATTTCATAAATTGCTTGATGGAAGAATTGGATGGATCCATTGACAATATTACAACAGAAGATTGTCCAATTTCACGTGTCTTCACTCCAAACCTATTTATGTCCTTGATTTTGGGACCTGTTTCTGTGGCCATGAGATCCTTGGTACCCATCTCCAAATATAGTCTTCCTTTTTACAAGCTTGTAAGAAAGAGTGCTAGATTGCCTAAGCAAGCAATTCCCACATCAGTTAAATTAACTGATCCTGTCACAGTGTCACTTAATTTTAGTTGTGCTGAAGCAATAGAAGATAACCACACCAATGAAACAGCTAAATTTATCATTATCAACGGCATTATCACATATATACTTCCCAGCCAGTATTTGAACACACCCATTTCAATCTAAGTGTAATTTTTTGTACTTACCTTTACATAAGCTTCTATAAGTTCACTTGATTGAGATGGTGCTCACAAAATTCAAGAGAGAAGAGTTGATCAACTGCTGATAACACAAAATTATTGTCTGCTGAATTTATATTGAGTTTCAATTTAGAAGAAGCTGATCAACTGCTGATAACACAAAATTCTTGGATGTTGAATTTATATTGAGTTTCAGTTTTTATAGTAGGGAACAGATGAAATGATTTAAAGTTGATCAACCGAGTGTCACAAGAAAATGATATTCTCTGCTGAATTTACATTGAGCTTCTATTTTTTTTAGGAAGGTGGGACAAATGAAATGATTTGCTTTTTCTTTTTGGGCATTAGAATTTATAATAGTAAAAGTTCTAAATTTTTTTAATTAGCTTATTGATTGGCTTGTTATTACTGATAATTATAAAATTTTCATATAATAATTAATAAATGAAGGAACATCTACAGAAATAGAAACACCACACAGAGGCTGAAAAAAGAGATGAAATATGGATTTGACAAGCAAGTCATGGAATATATAATTTATGGATAGTTATCAAATTGAAAAAATATGTTGGTTGGTGATGTTCCCAAGAGTTTCATGTCAAATCAGCAGGGACTGCCACTACTTTCAGTTTTTGTTTTCTATGGTTCTGAAATTATAAGTGTCAAGATTATTTCATCATTTTAGCCAGCTCTGGACTCCTTATTTGAAAGGTAAATCAACACATCAACAGAAAAATAAAAATTACAGTCCATCAACTTAAATACAATTATTAATTACGGTAACTCACTAGATAAGTATTAGATTCACCCTTGCTAACCTTACCAATCTCTGCTGCTCATGATGCTGCACAACAGTTTCGTTTCCTCCATATCCAATCTTTGAGGCCTGGTCTCATCAATTGCACTACTCGGATGGTGCCTTTAGCATTCTCGTCTCGTGATCAGGTTCCCTGTCAGAGGAAACTAGTAGGCCCATGACTATACTTCTCCGAGATGATACCTCTTATTTTTTAGTCCAGAACCGGGCCTTCTTTTTCCCAAATTCTTTAATTTACTAATGGAGTTTGGATTCTCTTTTTTCTATACAAAGGAATTGTATTTGGAAGTTGAGTTAACGAAACTGCACTCCTAACACATGTTGCTCTAGAGAATTCGAGATAAAATCCAAGAGCACCACCGGCAAGAATCAAGAAATTATCACGTGCTACCCTGGAAATTATATCTGTAGATCTAAAACACTACAAAGAAGTCCAAAATTTCACAGTTTGAAGAATATAATAAATCTCAACGGAGTAATTACAATAGAACTGTAGCAATAAATTATAGCTAGCCCTACTGATAGCTCAGGGTCGAAAAGACCGAAATATATTTAATAGTACAGAAGGAAAAAACTAAAAACTAAAAACCCTAATCCCATTAAACTCTAGGATGGGGTCTGGTGATAGATTCCATAGCACCTGGAGAAAGAAAAGAAGGGATTTCGGTAAAACTTGCGAATTTGAAGGTTCTTAACCAGAGTCTCCCACTCGAAATCGAACTAAGAACTCACTTATAATCAAAGAAAGAAACCCTAAGAACTCACCTATAATCAAAGAAAGAAACCCTAGGATGGGGTCGGGTGATAGATTGGATAACACATGGTCAGGTGATAGATTGGATAGCACATGGAGAAAGAAAATAAGGGATTTCAGTAAAAATTGGGAATTTGAAGGTTCGTAACCAGAGTCTCCTAGTCGAAATCGAACGAGGAACTCACCTATAATCAAAGAAAGAAAGAAAAAGGAATGGAGCCCTGTTAGAAAAACCTAGTAAGAAGTATTTTAAAAAAGAAATTTACAAGTTATAAGGAGATGGGAAGTGGGGTTTACCTAAATCCACTCTCAATTGCGGTAGTCACATCCAATACATTCCTGCGTAACAAAAGGTTAGAATCAACTGAGTGCATAGAAATTTATCAGGAATTAAATTAACTGAAGGATGAAAATTTTATACACAACAAATAATGAAACAAAATAAGAGAAACTGGAATCGCCAAACCCTCCAAGAGAAATGTTTAAGGTTGGAAAAATCTCACATACCATGTAGACCATCCATACCTGCTACCTCATGAGCCGAGGAACCAAAAAAAAAAGAACATAGAGAGTTAGAAAACTATAAAACATAAAACCCTCACTTTACGTAACCAAAATATATAACAAAAAAGACAACTGGGAGGAAGAGATTACTTGGTGAACTGGTGCCAGATTATTGCCAAGGAGGAGATTTAGAGCATAGGTTTTGACTGAAGGAAATAGGGAAGTTGCAAAATTCGCTTCCGTGAGAGGTAAGAATGCGAATGACTGAAACACAGTGCTAGTTCTGATGTCGGTAGAAACCCTCACGGAATCAGTAATGGCCTTGAGCTTGTCAAAAAATTTGCAGCCACCAGAGAAGAAAATGAGCCGATGTATGAGAGCAGAAATCCTCACGGAGTTAAGTAGAAACCCTCACTGAGTTTAGATGTTTGATAATATATATTTTTCTATGTAATTGATTAAAAATAACACTATTTAATTCTAAGGTAGAGATTGTTTGAATCGTCTAACATTAAAATCAAGGGTTCACAATGGTACACGTAGCAATTTAGGAAAGTTGTTTTCAAATAAGTACGCTTTACAGCGTAAAAAACAAAATGAAAAAATAAAAAATCATGCAATACCTCATGTAATTCCCCATCCATTGTCTCGTGTTGGCCCTAATTGCATATACATATATATCCACATGTATAAGAAATTTATATTACATGTATTAAAATAAAAATTTAATGTTTTAAAATTGAATGAGAATGTAGATCTTCAATAAGACAAACTAAATGAAAAAAAATAAAATGAAAATTTCATGCAATACCTCATGTAGTTCCCCCTCCATTGTCCCGTGTTGGCCCTGCATCAATGCATCCTCCAGGATAAATTGTAAAATATATATATATATATATATATATATATATATATATATATATATATATATAAAATTTTTCAAATGAAAATGCATAAACTAATGCAATAATATTAAAAAAAATGTTAGACAACTTCTTCAAATTGTTTGGATGTTCCTATCTCCATCATACTCTCCATCGCTAAAGTCCTTGGAGAAGGGAAATCATCTCCGCAAACCTAAAATTCAAAAAATTTAAAATTGTAAAATAACTCAAGATGTGGATCTCATTTTTTAATGAAACTTTCAATTCAATTTATAACTTGAAACATAAGTGAAAAATTGAATATTTGTGACGGTGGATTATTTGGCACATCTCCTAATATTATTCATTCAAAGACACAAGATATTTATTCAATTTTGAATAAATATGTTCGCACCTTTGTAATGTGCATTGTTGGATGTTTGTTTCCCAAGGTAAATAATCAGACATTTCAGAAGGATAAGTCGTGCTTGGTGGACAACCTTCTTCTTAAATTACGCGATCTCGACTGCATCTTTTTTGAGAAACATTTTCACCCTTTGCATAAATATATAAAATTATGTATAAATAAAAAACATGTGAACAAATTTGTGCAAATTTTCTTTTTAAACATAAAAAAAATTATATAAATAATTTAAAAAATTAATTTTTGAATGACAATAATATTTAGATTGATGGGTACCTCGAGATGGCTGAGTAGCATCATGCCCACCTGGAGATGGTTGATAACGAGCATGACCACCCATTGGTTGAGAACCAACATGACCACCCATTGATTGGCCACCAGGGGAATGTGTACCACCACCACCACCCTCACGTAACGAGAGGGAAGCTTCATAAAAAAATATGAATTTCTAATCAATTCAAATATACATACATGTATATACATACCTATGATTGAGTAGATTGCAAGAACCATACCACTATTGCATGAACCATGGCCAGGCTCCGTTGATTGAGTAGATACTATATTCCTCTGAACTCCTAAAAAATGAAATTTATTAAAAATTAATTGAACTCACAAAATTGATAAAAAATCAATTCCATATGTATACATGTATGTATGGGGATAATATTATATATTCAATAAAATATTAATTCCATATGTATACATGCATCTATGGGGATAATATTATATACTCAAATGTCATTTAAAAACTTACACATTTAATATAAATACCATGAACATGATGGGCATCCCCCAATCCATGATTCCCCTCTCTCATAGAGGCATGAGACTCTATTGATGTTTGCCTCGAAGAATTGCGTGGAAAATGATCATCGTCCATGATACACACACACACACACACACACACACACACACATGATGTTTAAAGCCTCGAAGAATCATGTAGAAAATTATCTTCCATGATATATATGGATCTATCTACAAATACATAGATACATGATTTTTAAAAAATTACCTCATGCATTTACAGTTATTTAAATTTTTTTCAAAAGAATTCAAAAAATTGATGTAATTTACACAAATGTTGGAGCACAAATTGAACAAAAATTGTGTAAAACACAAAATTTTCAAAGCACAAATTGATGTGTAAAACTTACTAGACTATTTAAACAGAAATTTGTTGAAGTCTTCCACATTATGAAAATTAAATAATTTTTTTTCTAAAACATCAAGTTTACCAAATTGTGCTTACATAGTGGGTGCACGTTTTGAAAATTAAATACAAAATTTTCTAAAACATGCAGTTCACCAAGTTGTGCGTACATGATGGGAGCGCACTTGGTATATAATTGAAAAAAACACATGGTCATTAAAAATGACACATTTATAACTAAAATCACACACATATCAAAGATATCTTACGATTTCCATCAATAAATTTTGATGGAGAGCGTTTCAACACTAATTCATATTTTATAGATGAATCTTGAATTGGCATTGCACCATACAATACTAATTCATCTTTGACAAATGAATATTGAATTAGTGTTGCCCCATACAATAGATCACCGGAAATCTTATTAACATTTGCACAATGTCTTATACTAAATTAATGAAATTGTCTAACAATATTATTTGATTTTCCATGTAGTTGCTTTAGCCTCTCCTTCCACACACTTTCCAATCCTGGTCTTCCCTAGTAGCACAAGCCATAATCACTAGTGCGACACAAATATGTAAAAACTTGTTTCACTGCTGTCCAATGCTCCTTCCCTGGGTTTGAAATAAAACTACTCAATACTCCCACTGCATGTGCAATGTCTAGTCTAGTACAGACTATTGCATACATCAGGCTACCCACTGCACTTGCATATGGAACATGAGACATATCCTCCTCTTCTTCTTGTGTCTTGGGACACTATTCGGCAAGAGGACATCTTTGTACCTGCTGTGAACCGCAACATTCACTAGTTTACTATCCTCGCATATTGAACCTCTACAATATAGTCTTGACATACTTCCTCTAGTTTAACCAGAAGCTTCCTCTTTTCAGAGCTTCCTATTTTCCCAATATTTCTTAATTTCCATGCCCAAAATATAGTTTGTAGCACCAAGATCCTTCATGTCAAATTTTGAGAACAGTTGGGTCTTCAAATCTTGGATAATTTCTTTGTCATTTCCAATCAACAATACACACCATATAAGACCAAATAAAAAGCACTCGTCTGCTCTGATAGTTGGAGACGACCAGGATCCTCCCTCGCTTCTCTGGTGTCAAGTCCCCGTATATAGGTATCAAATTTCTGATACCACATCCTTGGTGACCGTTTTAACCCATATAGAGAATTCTTCAACATGCATACTAGTTCTTTCTTACCCTTCACCATAAAGCCTTCAGGTTGCTTCATGTAGATATCCTCTTCTAGATCCCCATGTAGAAATGTTTTCTTCACATCCATCTGTTCTATCTCAAAATCAAATGCAGCAGCAACAGATAAAAGTAATATAATAGAAGTAACTTTGGCAACAGGAGAAAAAATATCACCAAAATCAATTCTTGACACCTGGGAATAACCTTTTGCTACCAATAGAGCTTTGTATTTCTCCACCTTTCCTTCTACATTTATCTTCTTCTTAAACACCCATTTTCTCCCAATGGGCTTCCTTCCAGCTGGCAACTCCACCAGATCCCATGCCTCATTTTTGTGCAAGGATGCCTTTTCATCAACCATGGCCTTCTTCCAGAGTTTTCCATCCTCTGAATCTACTGCCTCCCTGATAGTTCCAGGATCATCATTAGTTATAATTAAAGCAAAATTTGAATAGAAAGAAGATGGACTATACCTTTCTAGTTTCCTTCTTTCCCGAACTGATCTTCTCACAGCTGGAGTTTATGGCTCTTCCTCTTCTGAGTCTTCTTCTATTGTACAGTCTGATTCATCCTCCTTTAGCTCAAAATCTATCTTCTTAGGTTCCTTTGGTAGGACTTCATGTTTAACAATATCTTTCACCTCTCTAAACACCACATCTCGGCTGTACACAACCTTCCTTGTTTCCGGGTTCCAAAGCTTGTAACCCTTTAAACCATCCTTATACCCAATAAAGATGCATCGTTCAAATTTATTATCCAACTTGCTCCTTTTCTCCTTTGGAACATGTACATATGCATCACATCCAAATACCCTTAGATTTGAAAGAGAGGGTTTCTTACCAGTCCATACCTCATGTGGAGTCTTATCCTCCAACGTTGATGAAGGTGATCTATTAACCAAGTAACATGCAGTCTCCACTGCCTCTGCCCAAAATTCTTGTCCTAACCCAGTACCACTGAGCATGCTTCTTGCCTTTTCCATCAACATTCTCTTCATTCTTTCTGCAACTCCGTTTTGCTGAGGTGTGTATGGAGTAGTCTTCTTCCATGCTATACCACACTTCTTATAGAACTCTTCAACTTCCTTCTTGCAGAACTCCCCACCATTATCTGTCCTCAACACCTTTATCTTCTTCTCTATCTGGTTTTCCACCAGAGCCTTAAATTCTTTAAATATATCAAAGACTTCATATTTATTCCTCAAGAAATATATCCATGTATTCCTTGAGAAGTCATCTATGAATGAAACATAGTACACAGACTTACCCAATGATGGAACCGACACAAGTCCAAAAACATCACTGTGCACAAGCTCTAATATCTTGTTCGCCCTCTTAGCACCAGAAGGAAAACTCACCTGATTCTGGCTTTCCCATATACACAATTTTCGCGTAAATCGAAATCCAAGAGCTACTAGACATACCTTATACCATATGATTTCCATGTGGACTCGAAGGCCCTTCTCTCCAATATGTCCAAGCCTTTGATGCCATAGCATGGTCTTTTCTCCAGAGATAGCTAGGCTTTCCGCTCCACTTTCAAGAAATATAGAACTGTTACACCCATAAATAACAGTGCTACCTTGTAGCTTGTACAGAGTTCCAGTCTGAACTCCCCACATTAATATCAGTGCTCCCTGAACCATCTTGTAGGCATCTTTCTCGAACACTGTTTTTACACCTGCATCATCCATCTTGCTTACATAAATCAGATTTCTAGCTAATGTAGGAATATGCAGAACACCAGGAAGTGTTCTAATCCTTCCACCTTGCAGCTTCAACTTGACCTTTCCACTTCCGACGATTCTGGCCTTCCTATCATCCCCTAGGAAGACATCACCACCATCATATTTCTCATACTCGCAGAACCACTCCCTATGGGGAGTGAAGTGAAAGGATGCACCTGAGTCAATCAACCATGACTCATGATCTACATGTGTATTTGAAGAAGAAGCTAAATACACATCCCCACCTTCATCCGAGGTGGTTTTTGCCTCTGCAGAAGGACCTTCATCAGATCCCTTTCCTTTCTCAGGAGCTTTAGATCTGCATTCCTTTTTGTAGTGCCGTTCCTTTCCGCATTTCCAGCACACCTTTACAAACTTTCCAGGAGATTTAGATCTCCCTCTAGATTTAGATCTCCCACTCGAAACCTTATTCTTGTTTCTGTTTTGGGACCTTCCTCGTACAGATAAGGCATCTCCATTCCGACCCTCCATATTTCTCCGTCTCATTTCCTCCGACAGCAAGGCTGAGACAATGTCATCAAAATTCAAGGTAGTTGTATTGCTACCTATTGCAATAACCAGACTGTCCCACGAATCTGGTAGAGAACACAACAAACTGATGCACTTATCTTCATCCGAGATTTTAATATCAATAGATGACAACTGACTTACCACAGTATTGAAGGCGTTCAGATGCTTTGTCACCGAGTCTCCATCCTTCATCCTCAGGTTATACAGATTTTTCCGCAGGAACAACTTATTCACCAGAGACTTAGATTGGTACAAAGTCCCTAGCTTGTCCCACAAGGTCTTTGCCGTAGCTTTCCCAGATACATTCAACAATACTGAATCTAAGACACACAACCGTATTGTGCTCTTAGCCTTTCGATCCAGTTTCTTCCAGTCTTCATCTGACATTGCCGTTGGTTTAGTACCTGGATCTACCGCGATCCACTGATCTTTATCCACCAGCAGATCCTCCATCTTGAGCTTCCACAACTCAAAACTCTGACCATTAAATTTCTCGATCTCTATCTTTCCACCGCTTGCCATATTCTTTCACCGCAAGAATCGATCCCGCAGATCTCCCACTGCACAGGGTCTACCACAGGCCCGAGCAAAAAAACCCTCAACAACAAAGGCGTCCCCTTGAAGCCGAAACAGCTCTAATACCAAATGTAGGTTTTAACCCTGAACAGAAATTATCTACACACGAATCTTATAACAGAAAATAAACAATAGCGAGAGCATAAAACATAAAACAGATAAACACAGAGATTTTCCCCTGGATCCCAAATTGGGACGACCAGCTTGATTTTTCATTATATTCCTTTTAATGTTACAACACATATATATACATGCCGAAGCATACATAAACCCCAATCCATAAACCCTGGATTAGAACATAACCGTAGTTCCCTTGACCAGATATACAAAAATACTAGGGGCCCGAAACCATCATTCCCCAAAACCATGTGCAAACCCATGCAAAAAACCATGGGTGTGTCCGCCCACTGGAAAATAAGGCCCAATTTTTTTTTTTTCCGAGCGCTGCCTTGGACCCCGACAGCGGCGACTACTACCCCCCATGTGACCCCCCCGCACGTGACTAATCGTGGAAAGAATATAACACATACCCAACACTAATGTGCTCATTCTGTCCGCTGGGCTGCTTGCCCAATCTGCATCCGTGAAGCCATGCCACTTCTCCTCATCCGTCTATCTGTACCATAAGCCATACTCAGACGTGACCTTGATATATCTCAAGACATGCTTTCCTGCCTTCCAAAAGAGCTTGGTAGGCTTAACCATCACTTGACTAAGCTGGTTCACTGCATAGCATATGTTCGGTCTTGTACTTACTAAATACATTAGCGAACCCACTAAATGTTCATAGACAATAGCATCCACTACCTCTCCAGATGTAGCGTCCTCTTTCCTCCAATTTCCTAGAAAATTAGTATCCATGGGTTTATAGCCCTCCATGTGAAAATTACCCAGTATCTCCCTTGCATACTTTCCTTGAGACACAAAAAGTTCACCTTCTCGCTACCATATTTCCAATCCAGGGAAATAATTAAGGAGGCCCATATCCTTCATCTCAAATTCCTTTGCAAGGTCCTCCTTGCATGAGTGTATCAGATCCTCATCACTAGTAAGTATTAAATCATCAACATAAAGAACAATGATTAAAAGATTACCCTCCACCAAAATTTGGTATAGGTTTGCATCTGCCTCACTCTTGTTGAAGCCAAGTCCAGTGAAATAGCCGTCGATTCGAGTGTACCATGCATGGGGTGCTTGCTTCAGCCCATACAATGCTCTTTTGAGTCTGCACACATGCGACTCACTGCTGAAGATATCAAATCCTTCAGGCTGCTCAATGTACACTTCTTCCACAATGATCACATTAAGGAACACAATCTTCACATCCATTTAATGAATGTGCCAACCCATCTGCGCTAAGAGGGCAAGGATGGTACTTATGGAAGAATACTGTGTGACAGGTGCAAAGGTTTCTTCATAATCAATCCCCTCGATCTATGAGAAGCCCCAGGCCACAAATATGGCCTTGTATTTCTCAACACTCCCATCAAAAACTTGCTTTACCTTGTAGATCCATCTTGAAACTACCACTGATTTATCAACCGGCCTTGGAAAAAATTCCCAAGCACTTTTTTGACAATGAAGTCATACTCATCCACCACTACATCTACCCATGTGGGCTCCTGAAATGCTTCGTGAAAGGAAGATGGCTCAGTCACAATACATTTGCTCATGAGATCCATGTATCTAGTGAATCAGTCAGGAGACTCTCTTTGACTGCACTATGAGGTAGGGACGCCTACATTTTGTGCCGCATCAAGCTTCAGCCTCTCAGCTTCTATGGTACGCCTTCTGCCAGTTCTGATGTTTGGCTCTATGTGAGTGGACTCCTCCACTCCATGAACCTCCTCTTGTGGCTGATCCACATCTAGAGACTCATCTTTGGGAACCAAAAGTTCCTCCTCCACATGTAAGTCTGGCCCCCTCTCAAGCAACAAATTCATGGCTTTCTCCTCATTGAATTTTATATCCCGTTGCACCATAGTGATTCGACTGTTTAGAAAATACAAATGATAATTATGGGGTGTTTTTGTGTACCCCACAAATATCCCAACTTCAGTAGTCGGCTCCAGCTTCTTCTTGGTGTTCTTGGTCACATGCACATAAAATATGAGCCAAAAATCTTAAAGTGAGAAACATCTGGTTTCTTACTAGTAAAAGCTTCTTCAGGTGTACTCATGCCAAGTAATCTATGAGGACAATGGTTTTTCACATAAACTACAGTGTTGCAGATTTCCACCCACAAATGCAATGGTAGGCCCTGATCATGCAACATTTCTCGTGCAACACCCACGATCGTTCTGTTCTTCCTCTCCGCGACCCCATTTTGTTGTGGGTTATGAGGTGAAATGATTTCTCTTCGAATTCCTTCTTTGCTACAGAAGTCTTTGAATTCGTTCGAGATGTATTCTCCACCATTATTACTCCGTAGAGCCTTCACTTGCTTCCCCGACTCTTTCTCAACCAATGCCTTAAACTCACAGAACTTTGAGAATGTTTGATCCTTCTTCTACATGAATAAGATCCAACATTTACAAGAAAATTCATCAACACAAATAACATAATACATGTGCCTTGTTGTTGAAGCAACTGAGAATGGTCCACACACGTCTGTGTTTACTCTCTCCAGGATCACCGAAGCACGATTCTCCTTTTCATGAAAGGTGGACTTTACATACTTCCCCATGGTGTAACCCTTGCACTGATATAACTAAGCAAGTGTTCCCATTGGAAGTCTAGTAGATATTTGTTGCATGACTTTCAAAGCTCCATGATGAAGATGGCCCAATCGCCTGTGCCATAATTCGCTCTCATCCTAGCTCACCATTTTTTCTGCCTTGCCCACCATTGCAGAATAGCCTTCTACCTCTAGCTTGTGTAGATTCTTAACTTGAATCCCTATCCTCTTGGCTTGAACCATTGTTTTATGTCGCAGGAAATATTTTCCATCGCTGAAAACAACGTCATAACATCTGTTCTCCAACATCGCGACTGAGACCAAGTTTTTCTTCAGACCTGGAACATGCATAAAATCTTTCAATTGAAATGATTTACCTAACTCCCTCTCAAAGGTAATGGTACCAATTTCGGCCGCACTGTATCGTCCATCGTCACCCATCTCTATACGCATTTGGAGATCTTTCTCCTCCAAGTCACTGAAAAGCTCCTTATCTCCCGTCATGTGGAAGGAAGGACCACTATCAAGATATCACACCGATCCCATTGTGCTTGAAACCAAGCATGCGATCAAAGAGAAATCAAGTTCAAATTGCAAGGCAAGGGCCTCACCAGCTCCAGCTCCAACAACCTTCTTGTTCTTCTTTTTCTGTGGGCAGTTAGTGGTGAGATGCCCATGTTCGTGACAGTGAAAATACTTCACCTTGGAAAAATCCAGCTTCTTGCCTTTAGACTCAGATTTTGAGTGGAATTTCTTCCCCTTCCCTTTCCTTGCCTTGGAAGCCAAAGCACAATCCTCTTAATCATCATGCTTTGATGAAGATCCATCTCTGGTGTTCCACCTGAACTCCTCTTGCACTAGATCCGACCACAGTCATTCCCAATCCGACAGTTTTTCCCATCTGTTGACAGAGTCTTGATAACTTTGCCAACTCTTAGGAAGTCACAAGAGTGCCAAGCTCACTAAAATCATCATCAGCAACCGTGATTACCACACTTGCTAGTTCATCCCTACATTGGACAAACTTTATGAGATACTTAAGAATATTGTCGCCCTTCTCCATCTTGCTCTTTCTGAGTTTATCCTTTAGCGCCAATTTCCTATGGTCATTTCTGCTTTGGAAAATATCCGTCAAAGCCTTCCACATAGCAAATGGAGTGGATTTCCCATGAAGGCTTGAGAAAATGTGGTCTCGTACACCTTCCAACATAATCCTTCTCGTCTTCGCTACTTTCTTTTTCCGGGTGTCAAGTAATGCATCATCCGTCGAAGTGGGCTTAGGAAAATTACTGTCGATGAATTTCTTCAAGCCATTATCTTCAAGCACCACCTCCTTCCTATCCTTCCATGCAATGTAGTTTGAGCTTCCCTCGAGTGCATACTCTAACCGCAAATCATTGAAAGCCATTTTGATGTTTACTCAACTATTACACTAAGAAATTCTTGCAGCAAATTCGAATTGTTTCCACCAACAAACTCAACTACTACTTTAAAATTGAAATCTTCTTTGCTCTGATACCATGTCTAATTTTCAATACAATCATGTATTGATTGGATTCTCCTAATCTAAAAATTATATGCCACTGTTAAATACAAAATCCTTCTACTAAAATCTTTGCATAAATTTAATTGCCAATTGCAAACACATGAAGAAATATCAATCACACATAACATAAATTTTTTTACCAGGAAAGCATAAAGCTAAAAACCCCACTATCATATATTATGTATATATCATGGATCATGAAACAATATCATACAAAACTCTAATCCAAGAGCTCTCAGCAAAATATACAATCGTCTCACACTGTCATACAAAAAGTGGCAAATACATGCGCCAATTTACTGCCTCCACTGCACAATCCCTACTGATCACAATCCCTGAATGAATGATATAATGCCTTGCCTTGACTGTGCGATCATGATTTTTATCTCCAATGTGTGTGTGGTTACAAGAATGCACCCACTGATGTCACAACTTATAATCAAACTGTCCCTTTCACCTATCTCTCAACTAGGTCTCCACTGGATCTAACATGCATGTAGTTAATAGTGGTAAATCTTCAGTTGCATGTGAGATCACTCCATGTGAATTAATTTAATATTTAATTCACTGATCTCTCACTAGTGTATCTTTAGTTAAAACTATTTACAACTAGCACAACTGATTTTAACTCACTTAACTGAGTTAAACTACTTTACAACTCACATAACTACACATCCAACTCTGTTACAACTAAGAATCACTCAATTACAACTAAGTCCACTTGCATGTTCCACCAACGAACCTTAGAACTTGAAATTCCTTCAGCTAACTGGTTTACCACTTCAGTTAACTGAAACCAAGTGCTTCAAGAGAATATATTAATATTCATTGTGTAATTATTATTAAGAGATAATAATAATCGATATGCATTCTATTTTTAGACATGTGATCTAAAAATAGACTTTGCCCATGCAGCTAAAAATAGAAACTCATATATAAATAGAATTTTCTCAACCATCTATAAATAGACTCCAACTATAAATAGAATTTTCTCACCATTCTAAAAATAGACATACACCTAAAAATAGCCCGCGGGCCCCACCTAGTGTAGGTGCTTAATTTTCACTAGGATCATCATCTTGTTGAATATCAATAGATCATGGCTGCTATAAAATAGAAATCATGGGGAGAATGCTATTATGATGACACTAGAAACCTGTAATTGAATACTCTCAGTTGTTTGGCTAAATGAAAATTCTATCAGGGAGGACAAATTGCAGGTAGAAACTAATTGGATATGAAAATTCTGTCAAGGAGGACAAATTTATAGGTAGAAATTGATTCCTCATGAATTTTTATATCATGTAAATATGCTAACAAGGTAATATGAATTGCATAAATAGTTCAAACAATCATTCAAGACTTGGAAACTCAAGGAAAAATATTACTAAACAAGGAAGTTGGAAAAGTACCATGTACTCTTCAAGATATTGCTTTAAGAAAATTATTTCCAAATTTGACATCTCTGTCCTATGTAGAATATCTAAAAGACAAAAGTGTTTTTATATACAAGTTGTGTGACTTCAATGTTGAAGGAAAATGTATACTCAATCACGATGATGTAATTATTAATACAGAAAAATTTCACTATATGAAAAATAGTGTTGTAAGTACTATTTTCTGTAAATATGCTAACAAGACAATTTGAATTGAAGAAATAGTTCAAACCATCATTCAAGACTTGGAAACTCAAGGAAATATATTACTAAACAAAGAAGTTGAAAAATTACCATGTACTCTTCAAGATATTGTTTTAAGTAGATTATTTCCATATTTGACATCTCTATCCTATGTAGAAAGATATTTCTTTAAGCATATCATTTCCAGATTTGACATCTATATCCTATGTATAATATTTAAAAGAGAAAAGTGTTGTTATATACAAGTTGTGTGATTTCAGTGTTGAAGGAAAATTTATACTCAATCATGATGATGTAATTATTAATATAGAAAAATTTCAGTATATGAAAAACATTGTTGTAAGTACTATTTTCCTAAACATTGTTGTCTCATATTCCTCATGAAATTTTATATCATGTAAATATCCTAACAAGATAATATAAATTTCATAAATGGTTCAAATATCCATTCAAGACTTTGAAACTCAAGGACATATACTACTAAACAAATAAGTTGGAAAAATACCATGTACTCTTCAAGATATTGCTTTAAGTAGATTATTTCTAGATTTGACATCTCTATCCTATGTATAATATCTAAAAGACAAAAGTGTCATTATATACAATTTGTGTGACTTCATTGTTGAAGGAAAATGTATACTCAATCATGATGATGTAATTATTAATATAGAAAAAATTCACTATATGAAAGACATTGTTGTAACTACTATTTTCCTAAACATTGTTGTCTCATATTCCTCATGAATTTTTATATCATGTAATTATGCTAACAAAACAATTTGAATTGAAGAAATGGTTAAAATAGTCATTCAAGACTTGGAAAATCAAGGACAAATACTACTAAACAAAGAAGTTGGAAAAGTACCATGTACTCTTCAAGATATTTCTTTAAGAATACTATTCCCAGATTTGTATTAATACAGAAAAATTTCACTATATGAAAAACATTGTTGTAAGTACTATTTTCCTAAACATTGTTGTCTCATATTCCTCATGAATATTTATATCATGTAAATATGCTAACAAGGTAATATGAATTGCATAAATGGTTCAAACAGTCATTCAAGACTTGGAAACTCAAGGACAGATACTACTAAACAAAGAAGTTGGAAAAGTACCATGTACTCTTCAAGATATTGCTTTAAGAAGATTATTTCTAGATTTGACATCTCTATCCTATGTAGAATATCTAAAAGACAAAAGTGTTGTTATATACAATTTGTGTGACTTCAATTTTGGAGGAAAATCTATACTCAATCATGATGATGTAATTATTAATATAGAAAAATTTCACTATATGAAAAACATTGTTGTAAGTACTATTTTCCTAAACATTGTTGTCTCATATTCCTCATGAATTTTTATATCATGTAATTATGCTAACAAGATAATTTGAATTGCAAAAATGGTTCAAACAGTAATTCAAGACTTGGAAACTCAAGGACAGATACTACTAAACAAAGAAGTTGGAAAAGTACCATGTACTCTTCAAGATATTTCTTTAAGAATATTATTTCCAGATTTGACGTCTCTATGTAGAATATCTAAAAGACAAAATTATTGTTATATACAAGGTGTGTGACTTCAGTGTTGAAGGAAAATTTTTACTCAATCATGACGATGTAATTATTAATATAGAAAAATTTCACTATATGAAAAACATTGTTGTAAGTACTATTTTCCTAAACATTGTTTTCTCATATTCCTCATGAATTTTTGTATCATCATGTAAATATGCTAACAAGATAATCTGAATTGCAGAAATGGTTCAAATAGTCACTCAAGACTTGGAAACTCAAGGACATATATTACTAAACAAAGAAGTTGGAAAAGTACCATGGATTCTTCAAGATATTGTTTATAAAGATTATTTTCAGATTTGACGTCTCTATCCTATGTAGAATATCTAAAAGACAAAAGTGTTGTTATATACAAGTTGTGCGACTTCAGTGTTGAAGGAAAATTTATACTCAATCATGATGATGTAATTATTAATACAAATAAATTTCACTATATGAAAAACATTGTTGTCTCATACTCCTCATGAATTTTTATATCATGTAAATATGCTAACAAGATAATCTGAATTGCAGAAATGATTCAAAGAGTCATTCAAGACTTGGAAACTCAAGGATAGATACTACTAAACAAATAAGTTGGAAAAGTAGCATGTAATCTTCAAGATATTGCTTTAAGAAGATTATTTCTAGATTTTACATCTCTATCTTATGTAGAATATCTAAAAATACAAAAGTGTTGTTATATACAAGTTGTGTGACTTCAATGTTGAAGGAAAATTTATACTCAATCATGAAGATGTAATTATTAATACAAAAAAATTTCACTATATGAAAAACAATGTTGTAAGTACTATTTTCATAAACATTGCTGTCTCATATTCCTCATGAATTTTAATATCATGTAAATATGATAACAAGATAATATGAATTGCATAAATGGTTTAAACAGTGATTCAAGACTTGGAAAATCAAGGACAAATACTGCTAAACAAAGAAGTTGGAAAAGTATCATGTACTCTTCAAGATATTTCTTTAAACATATTATTTACAGATTTGAAATCTCTATCCTATGTATAATATCTAAAAGACAAAAGTGTTGTTATATACAAGTTGTGTGACTTTAGTGTTGAAGGAAATTTTATACTCAATCATGATGATGTAATTATTAATACAAAACATTTTCAATATATGAAAAACATTGTTGTAAGTATTATTTTCCTAAACATTGTTGTCTCATATTCCTCATGAATTTTTATATCATGTAAATATGGTAACAAGATAATCTAAATTGCAGAAATGGTTCAAATAGTCATTCAAGACTTGGAAACTGAAGGACAAATATTACTAAACAAAGAAGTTGGAAAAGTACCATGTACTCTTCAAGATATTGCTTTAAGAAGATTATTTCAAGATTTGACATCTCTATCCTATGTGGAATATCTAAAAGACAAAAGTGTTGTTATATACAAGTTGTGTGACTTCAGTGTTGATGGAAAATTTATACTCAATCATGATGATGTAATTATTAATACAGAAAAATTTCACTATATGAAAAACATTGTTGTAAGTACTATTTTCCTAAACATTGTTGTCTCATATTCCTCATGAATTTTTATATCTTGTAAATGTGCTAACAAGATAATCTAAATTGCAGAAATGGTTCAAACAATCATTCAAGACTTGGAAACTCAAGGACATATACTACTAAGCAAAGAATTTGGAAAAGTAACATGTACTCTTCAAGTTATTGATTTAAGCAGATTATTTCCAGATTTGACATCTCTATCCTTTGTAGAATATCTAAAATACCAAAGTGTTTTTATATACAAGTTGTGTGACTTAAGTGTTGAAGGAAAATTTATACTCAATCATGATGATGTAATTATTAATACAAAAAAATTTCACTATATGAAAAACATTGTTGCCTCATATTCCTCATGAACTTTTATATCATATAAATATGCTAACAAGATAATCTGAATTGTAGAAATGGTTCAAATAATCATTCAAAACTTGGAAAATCAAGGACAGATACTAAAAGTACTGACCAACTAGACAAAATCATCATGGCACAACTTTTTTTCTAAGAGTAGAATTTTGATTATGCTTGTTGATAGCATTACAGTTTTGGCTCACACTTTGATGTTTGAAAAAACAAGCCCTGTACAGTTTTCACAGTTTACATGAAGGTATATTGAGCATCGTTCAACAAGTTCTTTTAGCAGTATATGGTGTTTCTTATTATCGGATTGGAATATTAGCAATCTATGGTAAAAGGAAGGAGCTCTTGTCAAACAGTTCAATAACAATGCACATAATAGGCACTTAAATGCCTAAGGCTGAATCAAAATTTATAGTGAAATCATTGTGGTACACTAGGACACTTTGTTCAATATGAAAACATAAGAAGAATGAAGGAGGCGTAAATTACTACTGCTTGAACTCAAAATTATAATTTTTATTTAGGTCAACAAATGATGATCAATCAAAACAAAAGACAACACACGACAAGAATATTGTATGTATACGGAAAAAGGCATTTGAATTTTTTTCAAACGATTTATTCAAGCATAATTTTTCCTGGAACTAGGGTCAAACATCTGAGTTACAAATATTTAAAGGTTTAAGACCTTTTGTCCAATTCTGAATACCACAAGCACATCAAATAAATATAGTCGATTTACTATTATTCAGTCAATATAGACATACGCAACCAAGGATCGATTCCAAAGATTTCCATGTTTTTCAAAGGGCAGAGCATCCTTTGTCATACACAATAATATCACGTAATCTATAGAAGCTTGTACGTGTACAGATCATTGTAATACAACCTTTTTTACTTATATGTGTAACTAATCTTTGTATTGAATATGGAAACTACATTACTACTTGTTAAACATGATCCAATAGAAAGCTTCAACACAATTACATTTCTAAATTGGTGAAATTGAAAATGTGACTTGGCACATGGTTCTTTGGTAACTTTCAAAAATCTACAAAATAGGCTTGGTTGGGTTTTCGGGTTCTTTTCCCATTGTTTTATTCCCCTTACAAAGTTGGTTCTTAATATTTTCTGATAGTATGCATGTTGGTTATAATTTCACAATGTAAACTCACTAATATGAAATACTTTTTACACCTTATTAGGTCACTAAATGAGCTCTAGATCTCAAAGGTAAGGGGTCTCGTATTTAAGGGTTTCTAAATCTTAGACTCTGATTATCTAAACTAGAACTATCAGTAGCTACCGGAACTAGAGAAAATAAAATATTCCAACAACCCTAATAACAATAGGCCTTAAACGTAAGCTCCAATACTGAACCCTTCAAATAAGTTGAAACAAGCATTCTTACTAGTTCAAATACCAACACAATAACTTCTAGTTTGATCAAGGAAACTACTAAGAATCAGTCCACAAATGCAGGTTACAAATTTGGGTTTCCTGGATAAGAGGTGTCTTCTCCTTATTTCAAAGGACACAACAAGAAGATTTATTTTATAGAGCAGCTTAACAAATCGTTTGGGGTCTCGAAAAGAAAAGTAAGAGAAACTGTGTAGAACCAGGTAAATCACTTTCCAAATTGTTTTCGACACACTTGTAAATGTTGGTTGCCCAAAAAAATTACTTGAAATGATGAGTGGGCTCTTAGTCATTAGTCATATGAATATCTTTACAATGATGGTCATGTTTCCTATATTCTTATAACCTAGTGTGTAAAGTGTAATAACAAGTACCACCATCACTGTTCATTATGTCAAATGTGTCATATGCTCTTATATCACTTACTAATGGGCACATAATACCTCATTAGGTTAATGGGATTAGATCATGGTATACAACACACTTCATTGTTTATGATTAGCTTATCCATGTTTACATAGTAGTGCATATTAATGGTTGAACTAGTGATCTTCATATATTATGCACTTGTGGGATACTCGGCCTTGATCCTGGGCTCATGAGCAGGTGGAGCTACTCAGCTTTGGCAGGGATCCTAAGAGGCGAGAAGGAAATCAAAATGGATGGCAGGCTGGATTTTGCTAGATTTTAAATGGATGGATCGAGGCAGGCAAGATAGTCTCTTTGATTAGATCACAGAAAACATTCATATTGAACGTTTTCATTTATAGAAATATATCTTTTTGGGGGTCCGAGGTGCGAGTACAATGAAAGGGTGTCAAAAAAATACTTTCTCTCTGCAATCCCCCCCACTCGATTAGTCACTTAGGATAAAATATCATTTCTTTACCACACCCTTTCTCTATATTTTGAAATAACAACATTTACTATACGTTGAATTTTTCTATTCAAAATCAAATAGTCCCATTCCTTAGACCAACATAGATCACTTTCCTATCATATGCTCAGAGACTATCCTTATAAGAAAGATAAGTCTAGAGGATTGTATAACATAGAAGAAGTAGAGACAGTGGATGATATGGCCAGAGAAAATCCCAGAATTTACACAGCTTGGCCAAAAAAATTAGTCGAAAGGATGAGTGGGGGAAACTGTGTAGAACAGTGGAAATCAAATATTCCCATTCCTTAGACCACCATAGATATCTTTCCTATCATATACTAAGAGAATATCCCTACAAGAAAGATAAGTCTAGAGGACTGCATAACAAAGAAGAAGCAGAGACAGTGGATGATATGGCCAGAGAAACTCCTAGAATTTACACAACTTGGCCAAAAAAATTACATGAAAGGATGACTAGGGGAAACTATGCAGAAAAATGGAAATCAAATAGTCCCATTCCTTAGACCAACATAGATAGCTTTCCTATCATCTGATTAAAGACTATCTCTACAAAAAAGATAAGTCTAAAGGACTGCATAACATAGAAGAAGAAAATACAATGGATGATATGGCTAGAAAAACTCCTAAAATTTACACAGATTGCCCAAAAAAATTACTCAAAAGGACGAGTGGGGGAAACTGTGCAGAACAATGGAAATAAAATAGTCCCATTCGTTAGACCAACATATATATATTTCCTATCATCTGCTCAGAGACTATCCCTACAAGAAAGATAAGTCTAGAGGACTGCATAACATAGAAGAAGTAGAGACAATGGATGATATGGCCAGAGAAACTCCCAAAATTTACACATCTTGCCCAAAAAAATTACTTGAAAGGATGAGTGGGATAAACTGTGTAGAAAAGTGGAAATAAAATAGTCCCATTCCTTATACCAACATAGATAACTTTCCTATCATCTGCTTAGAGACTATCCCTACAAGAAAGATAAGTCTAGAGGACTTCATAACATAGAAGATGCAGAGACAGTGGATGATGTGGATAGAGAAACTCCCAGAATATACACAGCTTGCCCAAAAAAATTACTCAAAAGGATTAGTGTGGGAAATTGTGCAGAACAATGGAAATCAAATAGTCCCATTCCTTAGACCAACATAGATATCTTTCCTATAATATGCTCAGATACTCTCCCTACAATAAAGATAAATATAGAGGACTGAATAACATAGAAGGAGCAGAGACAGTGGATGATATGGCCAAAGAAACTCCCAAAATTTACACAGCTTGCCCAAAAAAATTACTTGAAAGGATGAGTGGGGTAAACTGTGCAGAACTGTGGAAATCGATTTCCAACCAAGGAAAATTTTAAGAACCCCGCTAAATTTATATGTATAATAGTTGGATGAATCCCCATGATACATAGGAAAAATGGAAGTTGATTTTATTAATAATATAATATGTATATATAATTTTTTTGGCGAATCTCTCACGAGATTATATTATCTTGTAAAATCATGGCGAATCACCAATACAAATGGCAAATCACTAGTACAAAATGGTGAATCGTTGTCTAGTGGAGTTTTGGGTGTTGGTTCCAATGAAGATATGGTAGTTGAACCCGGATTTGAAGGAAGCAAACCACCGAGACCAAGTATGGCACATGGTGACTCGTGAGGGAAGTAGTTCTCGTGCAGTTTGGAAAACGTGTTCTTCTAGTTCTGCTAAGCGTAGTGTTGTTGCTCATGCTACTACTAACACTGATATTGAGGTTGGAGAGGAGTTTGAGGAAGCATGGAAGGTAGTAGTGGTGGATAATTACAAAGAGAACCCCATGATGGGCTCCATTTTTCCCTTTGGTATTTGGGCCTGCAAGATCTTCTGTCTATTGAACCAACAATTAACTGTTCAACCAAAAATCAACTTGATTGAGTTGATTAGGTATGATTCAACTTAGACTTCAATTAGAATATGTTCATATCTATAATACAAAGTGCTTCACCCTCAAATATAGTTTTTCTCTCCCTTCTTTTGGGTTCAATGGGTTGCATTGGTCCTGAATTCATGATATACTTACTATATAGTAACCAAAAAGACAAAGAAAACAATCAATTTTATTTTAAGATGAGTTTGAGATTTTAGAAAAGATGTAGCCAAAGGCAACATATTGATTTCATTTACATATAGGTAACCCTTTGAATGTAGACCATTCCTTGAAGAACATTTTTATTGATGAGGAATGTAATACAATATTCAATTTTCGAACTAAAAATATTATTTATATAGATTTGTGTATGGGGTAAACAATAAATAAAAAATTTAACTAGCCTTGGGGTCATCAATATTTATAAATTTTATTTATACTTGCTTTACCATGTATATCATATACCTATCAATCACAAACATGAAAAGTTGTGAATTCACAATAATGATCTGCTCTGGAAACACAACCAACCTTTATTATTACCAATATTAACTTTCTTCCAAAGAGACAAAATTGCTTCTACAACATGATGGCACATTATTAACTACTAAAATTTCCGATTGCTGAATGTAAGAAAGCTTTCTAAGTACATCTAATCTACTGCGAGGCTCAAACTCCTAGACTATGTTCTTTTTTACCATGTATCTATAGGCTGCAACCTTCTTCTTATTTGAAGAGGAGTTTTCTATTATCAGAACTACCTTCCCTGCCTTTGATGCCTTGAAGGAATTGCAAATTGTCTCATCAGATGAAGACAACTTTCTGTTCTTGTCAATTAGAGTTGAATAGCTTCCCTGTGCACTCAGCACAAACTCTGACTGACAGGGAACATCCCACCCACCAACTATGAGGTCCCATAGAATTGTTGCTCTCGCTTGAACAACATAGACAGCTTGAATGTGAGAATTCAAAACAAAGAAAAATCCCAATCGCATAGATATCAAATCCAACACCCATAAAATTTATATCCAAAACTAAAAATCATCAAATTTGGAAGTATATTGGAAAAAAACTGAGGCGAAAGAGAAAAATTTGAATGCAGGAACTGACACAAAATCTGCAAAATTGAGCAATTTTTAACATACATTGCCTCCACTCCCTCGATCTCAAGATTAATTTTCTCCCCAGATCTAATGGAGAACCTTACTGCAGGCTTGTGAGGTCCAAAATCTACATCTTTGTCCTACTAAGTCCCCCATACTGTATAGGAACATTCTCTAGAGATACAAATCTCCAAGTAAAATCAAGTATTAAATAAGTTTCTAGGAAATTTTCATTGAATATATCCTTCATTCTATCATATATAATCAGAGTCTTCAATTGAGGTTGAGCATATTTTCACGACATCATAGAAGGAATTTCACATAATTGTAGAAGGTCTCTGTGACTCTTCCTTCACGTGCGATTACAAATTTTATCTTGGTACGTTGTGTCAAGAAAGGGCTCAACATGGAGTACAGTGCACTGAAATACCATGGGACATTGATGAACACCTGGAAAATAGAGAGAATACTAATTAAGAGGTGATTTTTCTATTTGATAAACTGAGTCTAATATCCTCGCCCTTATAGTGCCCAACAAAATCCCATGCTTGCAAACTGAATATAGAAAAAAGACTTAATTACATATGGAATACTTCACAATTAGCAAGATTGGAGAAATTCTTCAACATTGTACTTGAAATCGAATCATTTTGAATTCTGGCAGAGGCAATGATAGTCGGAAGTCACAACCCAAATGTAGTATGTTTGAGGATATGTAGTCTATAATTGATGAGAATGGAATTCAAGTCCAGAAAGATAAAATAGTCCATTACTATACTTCATTCATAGAGTGATTTAATTTTCTTCAAAGTTTTGGGATAAGATAGAAAGAAAGGGTTTCCTCCGTAAGTTTCTTGTGAAAAGCCTAATTCCCTCACTATATTATGTGACAGTAGGGGCTACCTTAACACAAGGGGTTATATCTCAACTGGTTGTCACCAAATTGCTGAGAATTTGTGTAGTTCCATACTAGAAGGTGCCTTGTTAAACCCCACTAGGTAAGGTGCACTAATCTATGCCAATGGGCTTATTTGGGAATTTGTATACCATATTCAAATGTGATGAAGCATCCTTGGGTTTCCCACGAGATTTCGCTTTGAAACAAAAACAGTGACCATTAAATGACTATTGTTACACAACATTTTGTCACTGTCCCTGCAATCCCCAACTCGCACATTGGAGGGTCGTTTCTGTGACCAATAAGCAGTGTCATGATTTGCAAATACTATCATTGCATCCCTTTTGATGAAATTACCATTCTTCTTGTTGACATTTCCTTGAGTAGAACTGTAAAAAATCCCTATTTTTGCCTTGGTGCAAGTAGCCAGTCACACCCTCACACCGACTAGGAAATTTAACACTGAGTCCACGCCAGTTGGTGCTCTGTGCTAGTTAGACACCCACGCCAAGTTGTTTATGGAATGATTTTTAAAAATAGAGGCGGAGGTTCCATTCCAACCACCTCGAGGATGAGTCATTGGGAGTGGTTGAACTGAAACAACCATGGACTCCTTCCTTTAGTTAGTAGTTTCCACCTCCCTTGGAACTCTCCTAAAGGATAGGACTCCCTCCCACCTTTGTAGGGATCCCAACCTCCTCCTTTTCCTCTATGAAAGAAGCTATCTCTCTTAGTAGTATCTAGCTGAACTAGGAAAATTATACACACTATAGATGAACTACTAGAGAAGATGGAATACGAAGGAATTATGTTGAGGAAGCTTGAGTCGATGACTTCTTAGAGAGGTTGAGTCCATGCCTTCATCCCGTCTCAATTCCCTGAAAAACATTTGAGACACACTTCACTTGAACCCTGCTGGAGGAGACTGTGATGTCAAAGCATCGGTTGTACTCTTCCTTCTATTCATTAATATACATGACTACTGTCTGGTTCCACTATTGTGTTATGATGTTTATTTGGTGCGATATGTTTATCCCTCTTTGATTGGCTAATAGTTGTGAGTGAAACTATTCTGTCGTATGTTGTTCTTGTTCTTCGTCTTTTGTGTAGACATCTGAGTGCGACAACGAACGGATTGTGATATGCCAAGGCAGGATCGAGAGGCCACTACTCTTTCTGTAATGATGACAACATTGGATTCAAGGTAGATCAATCTACCTTGTGTTTTGTTCATTCATTAACTAGGAAGCAACACTTTAGCATGTCTTTTTGTTACTAGACCTACCCTAGGGCTAGAGGGATCGTCTCTGTTTGCAGAGAGGATTTACCTTCATAAAAAATTGGTGACTCCACTGGGGATCAGTGTGAGTTTGCCGTTTCATCCTGTTGGGTTAGTGTCAATTATTGGTTTAGTTATCTGTCTTTTTTGGTTTGTTTGCTAAGTTTTCATCCTTTGTTCAGCTCTAGAGTGTCGAGGATGACTTCTACTCATTAGGTTAAGGTTTTTCCTCTTTTTCCCATAGGTATCTAGCTTGGCACATTTTTTTTCTGGACAGTCATGCCGATTGGCACAGGTTGCTCTTTTAGCACTCGCGCCAACCCCTGTATGGCATGGATTATAGCCTTATAGTCGTGCCAACCCCTGTAGGTTTTGGTTGACCTACTTAATGAGTGTTTTGGTAATTTTTATTGCTTCTGGGTTATTTTTTGATGTGTTTTAAGCCTTTGATACTGTGTTGACTACTGCAGACTTGTTTCCCTCAGTTGTTTGTCCATTTTCCTGTCGGTGTCATTTAAGACCTTAGGGTTTCTAAGTTTTCTTACACACTGAGCCTTCTGTTCAAGAACGAGTCTCTTTGATTATTGTCAGTCTCGTTTTGGGTCTTTATATTGAGTTTTCCTTGATCCTTTGGTTTTATTGCTTGAACGGTCTTTTTGTCTTTTCGATTAGTACTTTTTCTTCAATACCTTGAGCACCGATTACTTGGCTTGTTTGGGTCATTTTGAGAAACTCTCTTTTGAAATTGAAAGTTTGCTTCTTTAGCTTGTATGTCTTTGTCTCTGTTTAATTTTGGTTGAGACATTCAATTTCAAATCTTTACATTCGCAAAACAAAAACTAGTGTTTACTTTATTTTCCATTGAATTAGTATGTTGTGTGCTTCATTTCATTGAAAAAAAGAAAAAAATATCTTTGCATTCTTTTGTTTCATTGAAAATGAAACGTTCCTTTACATAAAATAACATGTATCAATCTAGGAAGGACTTTAGTTTTCGCTTGATTGCATTAAAGGAATTAGAAGTTTCTTCGCATATTTTTCTTGCTTGCTTGTTTGAAATATTTCTGTCCTTCTTCTAGCTAGCATTCATCGAATTGAAATGATATTCATTTGCATATAGCTTGCATTTAGGAAGTTGAGCTCCACATTTGATAGGGCCTAAAATTGAGACATAATCCAAGATTAACTTTAAAGTTTACTCAATGAACCTAATGCAACATTGAAACCTAACAAAATATTTCTAGTGGTCTAGGCTAGAGATGTGTTCCGGCGTCTTAAAACCTAGTATCTATCGCTCGTCTCTTGGCTTCAGATAGCACTGGTACAGACTTGCGCTCCCCGTATCGTCATGTATATAAAGCGAGACCCCTCTAGGTTGCAATCATTTATCCATAGGAAGCCAAGTCTGCTGCCTTGTAATCGTGATACACCAAACACAGAATTCGGGGAGACTACATGCACGTACATTAAGTCCTTGGTCATTTATTTTTCATTTGATCACCAAGGTGTATATGGAAGTTCACAGAAACTTGGTATACCCTCTTGCTTAGAATACCTGAGTAGTCGTTTCGATCTTTTCGTGACTCTTTAAATAAGTGAAATATCATCGAGCACTTGTCCTTTCACACTCGTTTCAAATTTAAAATGACTAGAGTCATCTTTTGTCTATTTCTTGACTCTTAAAACATGAAACAATAGATTTTGGTTTCAGTGTTATAAAATTAATCACCTACGATTACACGCCTATTAAAATTTTGTTTCTTGGTCTGATTGATTTCCTTAGTTTTTGATCTTGGAACCTTCGATTGGTTCTCTTTCTTCCTTCCTATTTTAATATACGGTCAAAGTGGTGGAACCTCCAGTTTCATCGTCTTCACTATTTCCTAGTGGTGGTTCGTTTCTAGACATTTCTTTCCAAACCCCTCAATCCACTAGGTGTGCTGATTTTTCACACCCTATTCTACCGTCTATCAAGCCCCTTGCTACTCGATCTTCGCTTGACGAGCCAGTTGAGTTAAATTGGCCTCCTTCAAGTGCTTGTTCTGGTTTTGGGGATGAAGGAGAATTTCCTCCTCTCACATCTAGATCACCTTTTTTTGCTGCTGTGGTACCTCCTAGTCCCCATAGTCTTTTCGAAGATCTTACGGAAGACTCAGATATGGATTCGTCCATTCCTATTGGCAGTGAAGGAATTACTGTATCCAAAAGAGAATATCAACTCTTTCCTAAAGATATTTCTCATGCCTCTGTCTAATATTCTTCAACTTCGGTGTCACTTCCGACTGGCTATAGGTCTCTGAGTCAGATTATGTCTGGTGTTGTGTCCATTGCACAATCCTGCACAGTAACTCCTCCTCAGAGTTTGGTCAAATCTTCGTCAGTACCACTACGTTTGGCGTCAGATCCGTTGGTTACTGTTACATATGTTCCAATCAAACCTACAGTCTGTGTGGCTTCTAGTTCAGTTTATACTACTCTTGTGGTTCCTGGCGGTCTCACTTTTGAAGAATATCTGTTAATTGTTTAGCAGAGTTCTCAGGGTTCTCAACAGCCCCCGCCTCCTCGAGATCCTTGTTTTCATCACTATGATGCTGTTGGTACTCCCATATATGTATATCCGCACCAATATGATGACCATGGGAATCCAGTTTATATGCCTCATATAGATCCTTATCAAGCCATTTATGATCCTTATCAGTCTATTACTCATTTGGGACCTACTTTGCCTGTGCAACCCTCTGGCTTACAAGGAGAACCCTCTTAGGGGCAACCTTCAGCTCAGCAGGGCCCTGCTTTTGGTCCACAGAGACGACCATACAGTCCACAAGGCCAACCTTCACAAGGAAAACCTTTGGTCCAACATGGACAACCCTCTGGTCTCTCGGGTCAACCTCTGGTTCAACTCAGATCATCTTTTGGTCCTGGGGGGAAAATTTATCCACCACAAGGAAAACCTATTGCACCTCAATCATAGCCACACGTGCAGTATGGCCTAAATGTTGTGCAACCAGGACAATACTATGGTCCTTCTCTGGATCAACCTGGTCATCAAGGACATCCTGGACCATCTCAACCATCAGGCAAACCTTTACCACAAGGTCAACTTGGTGGCCATCAACAAACATTTCAATAGCTGGTTCAACCAACTCAACAACCATTACAACCTGCCCACCAGCAGATTCCTTATTTCCGCATCTAGTTTTACCTATTTACCCTGCTCAGCAGCCTGCACAACTTGCTCCACAAGGTCAACCTGCGCAACCGCAGGGCGCTTATTACCCTCAAGCTTCACATCAACCGATATATAGCACACCCCAAATTTCGTACCCTCAAAATCAACCAGTATATAGCACACCTCAGATTCCTTACCCTCAAAATCAACCTGTGTACCAGCAACCTCAATATCAACCTGTGTATCAGCAACCTTAAATTCATGCTTAAATTCTATAGAAAAATCCTTATGCTACTCAGCAAGGACCTCAATGGTCTCCTTCGACTCAATATCCTGGTCCTCAACCCCCATATCAACTGAATTATCCTGTTTCTAATCCCTATGATCAGAATTATTCAGGATAGAATGTATGGGGACAAAATCCCACTCGAATTGGGTGGAATGTACAGACAAGTCCTTATCAAAGACCTCCGATGAATTTTAACACTCAATTACCCTTTCTTGCTATGTTGGAATTACTCGATGTGTCGAAATTGACAAATGATCGTATTCTTCATAATCCATATTGGCCTTTAGTTTTGACCAATATTCCTGGTGATTGTCCTAAATTTGAGGGTAAACCTAGTGTAGACCCCCAACTGCATGTTATGACATACCACTTGTGGTGTTCTTCTAACTCTTGGGTTGAAGATTCAATTCGTCTTCATATTTTCTAGCGAACTCTTACTGGTGCCACTGCAAAGTGGTCCATTGAGCTGTCTCATGGAGTTTTCCAAGATTTTAATTCTTTGGCCATGGCGTTCCTTACAAATTTTCAGTTACCGATCCGCTATGAGATCGGGACGCACCTCCTCACTTCATTGAAACAAGACTGAGCTACTCATATCTCGGATCATATTAATGAGTGGCAGCGTCGTCATCACATGATAAAATTTGAGATACCTGATCATCTTCTGAATCATTGGTTCACTACCTCCTTTGTCAATCAGATTTCCAAAGACATAGCTATGGGGGCATGTGTAACCGAGGAACAAGCCATTGCTTACGCCCAATACCTTGATCTCGTGTACTCTCAGTCGGGCACTTTATATGAAATCTTGCTTGATGCTCCTCGACCCAAAACTTCTAAACCGCTAGCAACTCCGTCCGTTGATGGTATTATTAGTTCTGTATCGCAGACTTCTCAGAAGTCTCCTTCATCCAACTCTGGGAAGTAGAAGTCTACTTCTTCCAATAATGTAGCTTCTCATTCAACTTCGAATTCTGGCAAACCCACCAAAGTGAATTCTGTTCAGGCCAATCCTACAAATAACACTTCCAAAGGTAAGAAGAAGGGTAAAGGTAAGGCTAAAGCCGATACCTCAAAACAGGATTCTTTAAAACTTCGTTCTGTTGATAGTTCTTCACGCAAACCGAAGTATCCTTCTTTGATTTGTGATGATAAGCACTTCACCATGGACTATCCTTGACGGTCTGAAGTGAGTCGATTGCTCAAGGGAACCCAATTAGCTTCGACTGTTCTTAAAGAACCTTTCCCTTAGCAGACCCAGATGGTAGAGCACCCTCAGTCCTCTGCCCCATCTGGCTCACAAGTGTTTATGATGACTGGTTATGCACCCATTTCCATTACTACTCGATCGACAGATTATTTTGGTTCACGTCAGGCAGCAGGGAAGGAGATTGCTGATGGTCCTCCTCCTCCTCCACCTACTTCTGGCTCTCTTGAGATTGAATGGCCTAGCACCGAATATGTTGTTCGACCACCTTCCAAAGGCGTACTCTATAAGTCTTCGTATAATCCTAATGCCCGTGCTGCTTAGCATTACAGTATTATAGAGGATTTAGCTCAGGCACCATCTGCAATGTCTACGTTAGAAGTACTTTAGAGTTTTCCATCACAACGAAAGGCTTTGCTATCAGCAATAGGTGGGGTCGATCCTGCTGACACTAGCCTTCTCGCATTCGATTTAGAGAATTTCATCCCACGACTACCGCACCAAATTGCGCTCATCATTGAAGTTGGTATTAATGGTTTGAATATTCACCGGGCTGTCATGGACGAGGGTGCATCCACCTGTGTTATGTCATCTACTTGCTGGAAAGCCATTGGTTCTCTAGCTCTCACTTCTTCATCGAATTCCCTTGAAGCATTTGATGGAAGGGAATTTACACCTCTTGGTGTTCTCGCTAGTTTACCGATTACATTGGAAGGGAAGACAATTAACGTCAAGGTTGAAGTGGTTGATGCTAAACTCAATTATAATCTTCTCCTCGGACATAGTTGGACTCACGCCATGTTATGCGTTCCATCCACTCTCTTTCATCTTTTGAAATTCCCACACAAAGGAAAGATTATTAATGTCGATCAATTGTCTTTATTCACTTCCTCTTCCGAGAACAATATTCCGTACGTGGATAAGATTCCTACTCCCTATGAGAGTGTTAGGTGGGGCCTTTTCAAGGACCCTGTCCTCATGGGTATTTTTTTCCTTCCACCACCAAATACTGTTCAGGTCAACATGATTTCTCGCACCGATGACCCCTGGGTTATCCCTTCTCCTAAACAGATCAATTTGTTCGGAGATTCGATGCTGTTGAGTCTGATTGAGATTGATTATTGTGAACTCATTGCCGCATTAGGTGCTCCGTCTTTTGATTCAGCTCCTTCGAGCGTAACTCTTGACATCTATTCTCAATCCATTTGTCTTGGTTATTTTGATTCACTGGATCCTTTGAAAGAAGTATTTCCTTCTGATGAGGCTATCGTGGAAACCCTGTCTCTCGACGATCTACTGTGGGATGATGGTCATCATCATTCCTCGTTTCTACCAAGTCTTGGGGCCATGTATACCTGTCTTGAGTGTTTTTCCTCTCAAGTTACTTCTCCTCTGATTCAAACACCTGTTCAGGTCTATGATGTTTTTTCAGAAGGTAACTTGAGTAACATTACTCAGACAATGCCTATCAACATTTCCATTAAACTGAGAATTGTCGAAAACATCCATATTGGGGTTACTTGTTCTTCTGATGAAGTGCAAGTCTATACTAGCCTTTTTCGCGAATTTCGTGATGTCTTTGCATGGTCCTATGAAGAAATTCCTGACATTGATCCTAGCATCGTGGTACATGAAATTCCTACTTACCCTGGTTCGAAACCTGTTCGTCAACTTCTTCATCCAGTGCATCCTAGGAAAGTTGCTGCCATTAAGGCCGAAGTGGAAAATCTTCTTAAAGCTGGTTTCATTTATCCAATTCCATTGACAGAATGGGTCTCTAACATTGTTCCTATAGATAAGAAATATGGCACTATTCATTTCTGTGTTGACTATTGTGATATCAATCAAGCCTATCCTAAGGATAATTATCCCACTCCCTTCATCGATCAAATCATTGACGACTATGCCGAGAGCGAGATTTTTTCCCTTATGGATGGTTTTTTGGGTTATAATCAGATCAATATTCTCCCGACTGATCAACACAAGACTGCCTTTATCTATCCTTAGGGTAAATTTTCATATAAGAAGCTTCCTTTTGGTTTGAAGAATGCTGGTGCCACCTTTCAGCGCATGATGTCTTATGCCTTTCATCATATTCGCCACATCGATCAACCTTATCTAGATGACCTTCCGGCTCATTCAACTGAGCATAGAGATCATCCTAACCATATTCGTTAGATTTTTCTTCATTGTAGACACTATAACATTCGGCTTAATCTGCACAAGTGTGTCTTCTGCGTCAATTCCGGTAAACTATTAGGGTTTATTGTTTCCAAAGATGGAATTCACTTGGATGCTCTCAAGTTTGAGGCTATTATTAATCTCCCCTCTCCTTCCTCATTGCATCAGTTGCAGAGTTTACAAGGGAAAGCTAATTTTCTATGCCATTTTATACCTAACTATGCTGAAGTAGCTAAAGGATTCACACGATTGTTAAAGTAGGGTGTTCCTTTTTACCGGGATGAGATCGCTCATAACTCTTTTGGCACATTAAAAAAATTATTGGTCAATGCTCCTCTCCTCTGCCCTCCCAATTATCATCGTGATTTTTCCCTTTATTTAGCTGCCGCTTTTAGCACGATTGCCATGGTTTTGGTACAAGACGATGATGATGGTCATGAGCATGTTATTTATTACTTGTCTCGTAACCTTCTCGAAACCGAAACACATTATGCTCATGTCGAGAAGTTAGCATTGGCTGCTGTTCAAGCCATTCAACATTTTCATCATTATATTCTTTTGCATATAGTGATGGTGATTTCTGAATGCAACCCCATGACCTACATATTGTCTCGATAATTGCTGGGGGAAAAATAATCAAAGTGGATTGTTATCCTCCAAGAGTTTGATTTGGAATATACTACTGCCAAGTCTAAGAAATCATTGATCTTTGCTGATTTACTTTGTTCTCTCCCTTCCGACTCCGCTCCTTCTCATTATGAGGAATCCATTCCAGATGATTTTCTTTTCTTGATCAACACCCTCTATCCTTGGTACAGTGATATCATTGTTTATCTCCAAACTTCATCTTTTAGATCTGAGCTGACGAAGGATGCCTGCCGACGCATCCGCCATCAGTCGCAAACTTATCGTATCGTTGGAGATACCCTCTATCGTGTTGGAGTCGATTCTATCCTCCGATGATGTTTGACTCTCGAGGAAGCTGAGAAAGCTCTGAATGATTGTCACAGTGGCACCTGTGGTAGTCACATGTCTGGTTATGCTAATGCACAAAAAATTCTTCATGCTGGTTATTTTTGGCCTTCCATTTTCAAGGAATGTATTGTCACAGTTCGTAAATGCCATGATTACCAGATTTATCAACGCAATTTGCGTGCGCCACCCATTCCTCTTCATCCTGTCATTACCGTTGGTCCCTTTGCGAAGTTGGGCATCGATTTTATGACGTGTAACCTTCACTCGGCTGGGGGGCATGCTTATATTATCGTAGCCATGGACTACTTCACCAAATGGGCCGAAGCAATGCCTACTTGCCACCGACGGTCAAAAAATTGCCCAATTCATCTTCAATCATATTATTGCTAGGTTTGGTGTCCCTCAAGCCATCGTTAGTGATCATGGTTCCCATTTTCGGCATTATATGGTGGCGGAGTTGACTTCTAAGTTGGGTTTGCGTCACGACAGCTCAACGCCATACTACGCTAAAGCCAATGGCCAGGTTGAAGCTATAAAAAAATTTCTTGTCACGATGCTTCAATGTACAATTGGGATCCACAAATCAAATTGGAATCTCATGTTATTTTTGGCTCTTTGGGCATATCGAACCTCAGTTAAGAGCGCAACCAAGTTCACTCTTTTCCAGTTGGTTTATGGCCTGGGAGCTACTCTCCCGATTGAATGTGAAATAACTTCGCTCAAGTTGGTTTTTGAATTACTGCCGAATACTTCACCAGAAGAAGAGCATCTCCTTTATTTAGAAAGGCTGGATGAAACCCGTCAATTTTCTGCTCTCGTTATTGAAGCACAAAAAAAGTGGGTCGAAGCTCATTTTGATCAGTCAGTTTCCCCTCATTCTTTCATTAAAGGAGATCTCGTCCTCCTGTATGACCAAGCTCATGATAAGCTAGGAGCAGGAAAATTTCAACCTATGTGGCATGGGCCCTACATCGTTAAATGTGTGTTGCAGAATGGGGCCTATGAGATAATTGACTACGAAGGTCATCCTCTTGAACAAACCAGAAATGGGATGTATCTCAAAAATATTATGCGTGAGTCATTCATGCGTAATAGGCATACATAGGTGTTTTTTCATTTTTGTACATGTTTTTGGTTTGGTGTGCTTTGTGAGCATTTTCCTGCTTATTGGGTCTTGCTTATTGTGTAGATGTCTATTACCCCTTAAGTCGGTTTCACAGATGGTGCTTCCCGCAGTACCAGGAATTTGTCTTCGACAGCCTGGGTAATTTATGATCCTGCTTGTGAGTTGATAGATCTGCAAGGTATTTGTCTAGGATGAACTACAAACAAAGTCGCTGAATATAGCATTGTCATTGACCTATTAACCTCAACAATTAACTTCGGCATATGCGCATTTCTTGTAAATATAGATTCACAGCTTGTCTTTCTGCAACTCAATAGTCATTATTTAGTTAGAAATCCACACATTATGAGATTGTATTTACGTATTCATTTGTTGGAAAGACATTTTGATTTTATCACATATTAACATATTCCTATAAAAATGAACACATTAACTGATACAGTGGCTAAAATTGTATTAGATAGACATTTGCGTAATTTGTAAAAGCATTATCATATGTAAAAGATCCATGTAGGAAGATAGGTGTATATATATATATATATATATATATATATATATATATCATGTTTGCAGCTGCGTGCATCATAACTTCAAAACATATATGTGTGTTTCTGTTACATCCTGAGACATCATGTCTCTCAAAAATATGTAGACAAAATAAAACCTAGGTGTCTAATCAGCATGGTGCTCGTGATAACATGTCACTGCCCGTACGAGCCGCCTCAGCAAGTGGTGAATTCGGCTGGGCACCCCTATGATATGCCTCTGGTACCCACGAGGAACATCGTCAAAATGTGCATAATCCGGGACTCCTCGTGTGATCCCCTCCAGGTTGCGCACTACTCGTCTTCCTCACTGCCCTCACCTTGAGGGTCGAAATTGCGAGGGATTTGCCTCGCTATTGGTGACATGTCAGCAGGTCTCTCTAGGTAAACATCTACATTACATGGATTTAATGTTAGAACACACATAAATAAAAAAATCATAATACTCATGAAACTTAAAAATGAGTCTCACCTAAATCTTCATCCCAATCCTCTCCCTTCGAGAGTGGGAGGTCCGGATCATCAGTGAAATCTGTACCAGAGTAGGGCCAGTCCTCCACGACAATTAGTTTTCGGCAGAGCCAATCAAAGAATTTCAGTCTCCAGGACATCCGTTGACCGCCCCTGCCCTTGGCATCAGTGCTGCCCATCGAGCCATCCGTGGTTCTCTCGCTGGTGGTGTCGGAACTATGACCTCCTGTCACTGAAAAATCTGTAGTTGTTCCAAGAAGAACGACACCAAAATGGATCCATAACCAAATTGTTTCAATTTTGACTTCTTGCATTTTGTTAGCTGGCGCTTCAGGTTTATTATCACGGCCTCTGCCCAGTTGTAGATGGTCGGTGCCAAGTAGTCTACAGCAAGAAGCAACTGTGTCTTTATTGCTTCGTGCGGTGCTTGTGTCCCCGCAACTCGTGTGATGGTATGTAGCACCACTCATAGTGTCAAATCTGGGATAGTTTGGATATCAAATTTCTGACTACTTGATCCCTTCCGTGCTCCTTGACATAACCTATCTATCACCATGGACATGTTTTCCATGCAAGGCCGGGAGCTAGTTAGGATTGGTGCTACTCCCCTCCGCGATAATCCTATGATGAAATACACGTCAGAAAATTCAATCTCAAGTTCTTGATCCTGAAGGATGAAATTATCTTGATCTTCATCCCATATGCTAACCAGATATTGTAATAATTCTGGATGGGCTCGGAGACATGGCGTTAAGAAGAATTTTTTCAGACCGCATTTTCTGAGAGCTTGCATGACTCTCTCATTTTCCATGGCCAGCTCATATTATTCACTGTGTTCCCATTCCTTCCATCCTATAACCATTTTGTCTCCTTCTACCTGCAAACACATTCATATGGGTGGTATTAGTCAATTTTGAACTTGAAATTTGTGATTAATTGGGAAATTTTATCAACTTTTTTCCAAGAAATAGTTTGCACCATTGGTACGCCCTAGTGTTAAAAATTGAGTAGTTGGTGCGAATCCGTGCCTAAAACCCTCGCCGACCGCAATGCCATAATTTTTGCATTTCCTTGCCCAAAATTCGAAATTGAAACTTGTAGATAGTAAGAAATGACTTAAAATGATGAGGTGGATCTCGGCTCTTACCTGGAGTTGATGGATTTGAGAGTGGTTCGCTGGATTGGCTGCTATCGTTGCCGCAAGATCGTACAGTGAAATGGGTAACTATTGCTCCACAAAAGGTAAAAAGTGAAAAGTAATTATTTTTACCATTTTTGTCATTTATAACTTTTTCACAATCCTAATTAGGTTTTAAGACATGTTTTCGATTATTTTAATATATTATTTTCAAAAATAGGTTTTACACATGTCTCTTGTGCAGTGACAGATTTTTCATGCAACGATGATGAAGTAATGAGTTATATTTTATACTTTTTCAGACTCGGTAAAAACATGAAAAGTCACTACTGGAGTCATCTTTCAACTCTTTTTTGACTCTCTAAACTTGAAAAGATTGCCAAGACTCTTGTCTTTTTGAACTCGTTAAATGGCTGCGAAACGATATCTACCCAGTATACGTTTAACCCTTTTTTGGGCTGGGATGGATTATTTACGAAAAAGGAATACCTTAGCCTATTGCAACTAAGAGGTTCTCTCAGACACAGTTTTCTACCTTTTCAGATTTGTGAGACTACCTACGAAAAGGGACTGCTGGCGTTTTCTTTTCTGCCTTCTTTTCAAACTCTCTAAATATGAAAATATGCCGAGTTCTCCCTTTGTTAGACTCGTTAAACTTTTATGACATCAGACTTCATCACCATGACGTTATTCAAGTTCCTCCTTCCTAGAGCTCGTAAAATGTACTAGGTTGGATTTGTTTGAAGGATGAACTTACAGTGCAAGAATTTACTATCCCCTTCAAGCTTGTTTTAAAAAATAATTGGGGTACTCGCCATAAATGGTGGGGGAAAATGGAACCAAGTTTTAGTTATGTTGGTAGTATGTCGTTCTTGAACATGGCACTTGTCTGCATTCGTGTCGGGTTGGGGACATCTCATTTCGTCATTTTTTCCTCCATGGGTTTGGGTAATCTCTTTTGACCTCTCATCTGCTCTTTGCCATGTCATCATGACCTCAGATCCTTTGATGTCAAATACTACCAAATCCAGTGTCGTGCTACTGATATGTTTAAGAGAATTTTGCCTTTATAGTTGTCAACCTTCCTCTGATTCCCTGTTGGTCCTTATTCACTTTCATCATGTTCCTTAATCTCATGTCGATGATGTGGGAAACATTATGGCCCTCCTTCGACCAGGTCACTTCCTGTCGACTTCAGCTCATTATCCAGGAATTTGATCTAGAGACTCCCTTCTGGTACCTTGGAGCCTACATGCCTCAATGGCAGGCTTTTCGCATTCGACAAAAGGTTCACATCATTGGCCTTCGATTGAGTGATTCTATAGATGTTCGACTTCAATTCATTGTTCACATTCCGTGGATTGTACCTTTTGTACCTTGAGGACCATCTTCATCATTGGTGGTTTCTATCGCATCTGTTAAAAAATTTAGCTCAACCCTAGGTCTTGCATGTTCAACTTTAGCTCATATATTCACATGCTCAAAATTGTAATTTTTCAGGTTGAGATGGAGCGCAAGACCCAGGGTTTTGTCTGATAAAATCCAGGATGTGGATTTTTGTGGATTATTATGACCTATTACATGACTCTTTTGATTGGATGGCTGAGACCATACCTGAGTCTATTAATTGATCCTTACTGCTGGATGACTACGTCCATACCTCGGATCTCAGTTTTTATATAATCTATTATGGATGGCTACGACTATACCTGAATCTATTCATTGATCCTTACTATTGGATGAATGTGTCCAGACCTCGGATCTCAATTTTTATATACTCTATTATGGATGGCTGTGCCCATACCACATGATTCATGTATCACAGATATCAGTTGTATTTGTAATTGCAGGTCTTATGAAAATGTTGTTTGGTTCGAACGCATTCTCATAAAGAATTTCATCCCTCCCTCTCCCTCGGACTTCATGCTTTAGGGGGCATCTGTTACATAGCATTTTTTCATTGTCCCTGCAATCCCCAACTCGCACATTGGAGGGTCATTTCTGTGACCAATAACCAGTGTCATTCTTCGTAAATACCATCCTTGAATCCATTTTGATGAAAGTAAAATTCTTCTTGTTGAAATTTCCTTGAGAAGAACTGTAAAAATCCCTATTTTTGCCTTGGCGCGAGTAGCCAGTTACACCCTCGCACCGACCGGGAAATTTAACATTGAGCCCATGCCAGTTGGTGCACTGTGCTAGTTAGACACCCATGCCAAGCTGTTTATGGAATATTTTTTAAAAATAGAGGCAGAGGTTCCATTCCAACCACCTCGAGGATGAGTCATTGGGAGTGGTTGAACTGAAACAACCATGGAATCCTTCCTTTAGTTAGTAGTTTCCACCTCCCTTGGAACTCTCCTAAAGAATAAGACTCCCTCCCACCTTTGTAGGGATCCCATCCTCCTCTTTTTCCTCTATGAAAGACACTATCTCTCTTAGTACTAACTAGCTGAATTAGAAGAATTATAAATACTATAGCTGAACTACTAGAGAAGATGGAATAAGAAGGAATTATGTTGAGGAAGCTTGAGTCGATGACTTCTTAGAGAGCTTGAGTCCATGCCTTCATCCTGTCCCAATTCCCTGACAAACATTTGAGATGCACTTCGCCTAAACCCTGCTGGAGGAGACTGCGATGTCAAAGCATCGGTTGTACTCTTCCTTCTATTCATTAATATACATGACTACTGTTTGGTTCCACTATTGTGTTATGATTTTTATTTTTTGCGATGTGTTTAGCCCTCTTTGAATGGCTAATAGTTGTGAGTGAAACTATTCTGTCATATGTTTTTCTTGTTCTTCGTCTTTTGTGTAGATATCTGAGCGTGACAACGAAAGAATTGTGATTTTTCCAAGGCAGGAGCGAGAGGCCACTACTCTTTCTGTAACGACGACAGCATTGGATTCAAGGTAGGTCAATATACCGTGTCTTTTTTTCATTCATTAACTAGGAATCAACACTTTAGCATGTCTTTTTGTTACTAGACCCACCCTAGGGCTAGAGGGATCGTCTCTGTCTCCAGAGAGGATTTACCTTCATAACAACTATATACACTCCTCCATCTCTAAACCATGTAATTATAGGTGTAAAAGACAATGAGGCTGAACTTAAAAGGTCACAAAGGTCCATTGAGATTAAAAAAACTATGATTCAAGAAAAAAAACTGGAAATGTGCTAATACAAGGAAAACTTGAGAGAAGTGTTTTTCACTTACTGAAACACCACACAAATACATGTTAACTCCTCATACCTGTCAGCATTGCATAGAATATCTTAATCAATAAGGAAAAATAAAATAACAATTGGAGGACATAGGCACCAGAAACATTAGCTTATAGTAATTTCACTAGTAAGATTGACATAGTGTTAAACCATTGACCAGGCTTCCATTCTAGCTGTGGTCTGCTCTGTTTTGAAACCAACTCCAAAAATAGAAGAAAAGAGATATCAACACCTTAGAAATAAGCCACTTCGAGGGGGCAACCTCCAATACATTACATGAATGAAAAATTCTTCGATGATACAAATGAAAAAACCTCCTCTCTATACATACGAGTCCATGGGGCCACACTGTAATCCTAGTGGGGCCACAATGTAATCCTAGCCAACCTAACAATAATAATGTAAGGGCACAATAATAACAATATGGGGGTTACAGGGGTACAAAAATAACAATAAGGGGGTTACAATAACAACAATAAGGGACTATACTAGTAATATAAGGAACTAACATGCTCCTCTCCTTCAAAAAAGTGTTGTCCTCAATGCTTAAGTAGCTCTGGGTGCTTCTGTATAAAATTTTCATAATCCCATGTAGAATCTTTAGTGGGTAAGTTCTTCCATTTGATGAGATACTCTGAAATTGATTGATTTTGTAACTGTCGAGTTCTTGTTTCTGTGACTGCTTCAGGTTCCAATATGGTTTTTCCTTCCTCATCAAGTTCTGGCAATATTGTTTGAACTGGATGTTTGTCCCCTATAACCTTTTTTAAGCATGAAACATGGAAAACTTGATGCACTTGCGAAGAAGTAGGAAGCTACAATTTGTATGCCATAGTGCCAATCTTTTGCAACACCTTGTAAGGACCATAGTACTTTGGTGATAATTTATTATCCTTCTTAGCTTGCTTGAGGGAAATTTGTTTGTATGGTTGTAGCCGTAAAAATACCCAGTCTCCCACATCAAAACTTCTCTCACTGCGATGTTGATGTGCTTGTTGTTTCATTTGATTTTGTGCCAAATTTAGGTTATCCTTTAAGAGTTGGAGAACTTCTTGTTGACGCTTGATGTGGTCCTCCACTGCTTGAACCCTAGAATTTTCCCTTAAATAATATGTGATGGATGGTGGATGATATCCATAAATTACCATAAATGGGGTCATTTTTGCTGCAGTATGGAAGGAAGTTTTATACCACCATTCAGCGAGAGGTAACCACTTGATCCATTTTGCTTTCTTATCAGATACAAAACAACGAAGATATCCTTCCAAACATTTATTCACTATCTCTATTTGACCATCGGATTGAGGATGATAAGATGAGCTATAAGCTAGTTGAGTACCCAAACAAGAAAATAATTCTGTCCAAAAATTTCCTGTAAAAATGGGATCTCTGTCACTTACAATAATCTTCGGGTTTCCATGTAGCTTTTGAATTGTTTCCGTAAATGCAATAGCAATTGTACTTGCTTTAAAGGGATGAGATAATGCACAAAAGTGTGCATACTTGGTAAGTCTATCAACTACCACCATGATGACACTCCTTCATTTGGACTTAGGTAAACCTGTGATAAAATCCATTGAAATCTCCTCCCAACGTTGACTTGGAATGGATAAAGGTTGTAGAAGACCTGGGGTCTTAATTGTCTCAACTTTATTTTGCTAGAAAACCAAACATTCTGCCACAAACTTTTGAATATCAGATTTAAAGCCATCCCAAAAAAATTCTTTCTTCACCCTGTGGTAAGTTTTTAAAAATCCTGAGTGTCCTCCTAAAGGAGAAGTGTGCAATTCCAAAATAATATTTCGTTTTAGTTGGGAATTATTACAAAGATATAAGTGATCTTTGTACCATAAGGAATAATTTTTCCAACTAAATGTATCAAATGTACTAGGATCTTGCTGCAAATTTTGAATGAGTGTCCATAATTCTTCGTCCTTCTTCCATTCATCCCTTGCGTCGGTTATCCAATCTGGTTGGATAATAGAAATGGCACAAAGCAATGCTTCCACCTCTTTATCCTTTCTTGAGAGTGCATTTGCAACAACATTTAGCTTCCCTTTTTTGTATATGATTTCAAAGTCATAACCCAACATCTTTGTGACCCATTTTTGCTGCTCTTCTAAAGATAGTCTTTGTTCCAAAAAGTGTTTAAGACTATCATGATCAGTTTTTACCTTGAAGTATCTTCTCATTAGGTAAGGTCTCCATTTATTTAGTGCATGCAGTATTTCCAACATTTCCTTCTCATAAATAGCCTTTTTTAAATACTTTCCTTTGATTGAACGACTTTCAAAAGCAATGGGTCTTCTTTCTTGCATTAAAACAACACCAATTCCATTTCCCGAGGCATCAGATTTCATAATAAAGGTTTTTGTGAAGTCTGGTGTAGCTAAGACTGGTGCTAGGCACATTGCCTCTGTAATATGTTCAAATGCCTTAGTTGCTTCAGGAGTCCATGAAAATGCATCTTTCTTCAATAATGTTGTTAGAGGTGCTGCTATTCTCCCATAATTCTTAACAAACATGTGATAATACCCTGTTAACCTGAAAAATCCGTGCAAGTGCTTTATGGTTGTGCAGACTTTTCATTCCTTAATGGATTTAATTTTGTTAGGGTCTACCTTAACACCCTCGTGAGATACAATATGACCCATATATTCCACCTCTTGTACTCCAAAGAAACATTTGGATGTTTTGCATATATTTGTTTCTCCTCCAATAGTTTGAGCACCATGTCAACATGTTGAACATGATCCTTCCAAGACCTGCTGTAGATTAGTATATCATCAAAAAATACTAGCACAAATATTCTAAGGAAGGGTTTGAAAATGGAATTCAATGGAATTCATCAACCCTTGAAATGTAGAAGGTGCATTGGTAAGGCCAAAAGGCATGACCAAAAATTCATAATGACCCTCATGAGTTCGAAATGCTGTTTTTGGAATATCTTCAGTCTTCATTCTAATTTGATGATATCCCGAACGAAGATCCAACTTGGTAAAATAATTTGCTCCATGTAATTCATCCAATAATTCATCAATCACAGGAATGGGAAATTTATCTTTAATGGTGAGCTTATTGAGCTCCCTATAATCCGGACACATTCGCCATGATCCATCCTTCTTGTGTACCAATACTACCGGAGCAGAGAAAGAACTTTGACTAGGTTGAATTATACCTGCCTCTAACATTTCTGCAATCATACGTTCAATTTCGCTCTTTTGGACATAAGGATATCTATAAGGCTTTATGTTTGGAGGAACACTTCCTGGAATCAAATGAATAGCATGATCATGATCACGAATAGGTGGGAGTCCTTTGGGAGTTTCAAACACCTTGGAATGATTGTCCAAGACTTGTTGGAGATCTGCAGAAATAGATGATTTTGATCTTGGAACTTCTAGTGAGCATAATTGTGCAATTACGCCTCGCTGTTCTTTCTTTAGAAGCTTTGTCATGACATTAGAGCTTATTATCCTTCCTGGCTTCCCCGCAATACCCCGTAATTCGACTTCCTTTCCTTCTGAAAAACATTTCAAGAAAAGTTCTTGAAAATTAAAAGCTACCGTCCCCAAAGATTGTAACCATTGTACTCCTAGTACAACATCAACACCTCCCATAGGAATGGAAAGCATTGGACTATTCAACACATATTCCCCCATGGTTAGCTTGATATTATGGCATTTTCCAGAGCAATTTATAGTTCCTCCATTTGCAACCATCACTTGACATTTTGGTGCTAGGTATAGGAAACAATTTAATTCCTTGGCTACCTTATAATGAATAAAATTATGGGTGCTACCTGAATCAATCAACACTATTACCCTTTTCTTCTTGATATGTCCTTCTATATTTAGAGTTTGAGGAGTGGTAATTCCTGCCAGTGCATTACATGATATGGTCAGATTCATTTCTTCCTCTTCTAGGGCTGGTTCCTGGTGTATATCCTCTTCTTGTTCATTTTCTTCTTCCTCTTCACAATCTATGTAAAATAATTTCTTCTCAGCACACTTATGACCTTTAGTGTATTTGCTATCACAGCTGTAGCAAAGCCCTTTTTCTCTTTTTTCTTCCAATTGTTGTGGTGTCAACCTTGTAGGTTGTGGAAATCTAGGCGTAGCAACACTTCCTTCTTTATAGAATTGAGTGGTAGGCTTCCTTGTCGCCATAATTTTACATTCAACTTTTCTTGCCAACCTGAATGCCTTCTCTAATGAATTAGGTTCCAACACATGAACTTCATGTTGGATGTTATCCTTTAGAGTACCTATGAAGAGATCAATCCTGTGTTCCTCTGGAATATCAGTTACCCTTATATTCAATTTTTGGAAGTCCTCAATGTGCTACCCCACTAAACCCTTTTGTTTGAGATTTATCAATTGGCTAAAGAAGGTGTTACTCTTTGTATCCTCATAATGTGCTATCATTTCCTCTGTAAAAATTGACCAAGTGACAATTTTTTTACGGGAGCAAAGCCATCGATACCATACAAATGTATTTTGTTCTAAATGTAAAGTTGCAATGTGTACCTTTTGTGTGTTTTGCACATTATTGAGATAAAAATATTGCTCCATCTGTAGTATCCATGTTATGGGATCCTTGCCATCAAACTTCCTCATATCCATCTTTGGAATATGGTGGTTCTTCCATCCAACCTTAGAGTTTATGAAATCATGATTAACATTTATTTTGTTCTCATCATGAGTTTCCTCTACTATATTTTCGCCATTAGGAAACATTTCTTGTATCAAATTTTCCAAACCTTCGATGTCTGATTTTAGATCATTCTTCATGTTTTCCATGTTTCCTTTCATTTTTTCATCGATCTTAGCTTCCATGTCATCCATTTTAGCTTCCATGCCATCCATCTTACCTTCCATGCCCACTTCCATGCTATCCATCTTAGCTTCCAAACCATTCATCTTAACTTCCACGCCTTTCTTCAAACCATCCATCTTAGTTTCCATGCCTTTCTTCAAACCATCCATCTTCGTTTCCACGCCTTTCTTCAAAACTTTCATTTCATTATTTTGTTGCTATTTGTGATAGCGAAATTTGGTGCACTTGCTCTTGTAATTTTGATATCTCATGTTGTGTTTCTTCGTATTCATGAGTCATAGTGGAGCCTTCTGAAGGCTTAATGAGTATTGAATTATTTTTACGGGGAATTTTAGAACCCAATATTGATTTCTATTCTTCAATATGCCCTTGGAATAAATTCAAACTAATTTTTTTCAAACGAGACTTATGTAATTCGAAAAAAATACACACCTTTTTCTTGCTTTTGAGGAGCTTGATATTGAAATTGAATTATCTCTGTGATTTTGGATCTTCAATATCTAAAATTAAGCTTTACAGTAATCCTCTGAATCTTCTTTCTAATGCCATATGTCTGACCTGATTTGGATTTTTCAAGGAAAAGTTATGCCCAATCTCCCACAATGACCTAATTATGGACTAGTTCAGTAGAGCAAACTTGTAAGACTTGCCACGAGTCATTGTTTCCTCCTTTGGCTCTGAAATTTATAGACATAAAACTACAGTCTATTTACTTGCAACCAATTTTAATAGCATTCCAGTTTGATGCTCAGAGAGAGAGCTATGAATATTTTCCCACGATCACCTCTTTGAGATGAAATTCATAAGCCTGAAAAAGCCCTAACTTCCACAGATCATATCTCTGTAAATATTACAAGATCTGAAATTTTGCGACAATGTTCCTCAAGATTTCTTCTTCGCACTCTAAAAATTTCAGCTTCTGAAACTTCGTAGAAAAAATGTTATAGCAAAAATGCCACGATGATCTGTTTAGGTTAAATTTAGGAGCCTACAAAATGACCTAACTTCCACAGATCATATCTCCGAAAATATTGTGAACCAAGGTCTGAAATTTTGCAATGATGTTCTTAAGGCTTTTGGTTTCATACTCTAAAAATTTCAGTTTCTGACCCTTCGTAGAAATAAAGTTATAGCGAACATTCCACGATGACCTGTTTGTAGCAGCGAAACCCTAAAATCCCAAAGCTTTGATACCAAATGTTGTGAAACTAGCTCCAAAAATAGAAGAAAAGAGATATCAATGCCTTAGAAATAAGCCACTTCAAGGGGGAAACCTCCAATACATTACATGAATGAAAAATTCTTCGATGATACAAATGAAAAAACCTCCTCTCTATATATAGGAGTCCATGGGGCTACACTGTAATCCTAGTGGGGCCACAATGTAATCCTAGCCGACCTAAAAATAATAATGTAAGGGCACAATAATAACAATATGGGGGTTAAAGGGGTACAACAATAACAATAAGGGGCTTAAACTAACAACAATAAGGGACTATACTAGTAATATAAGGACCTAACATGCTCTGGCACACAAATGGTAGGAACCTCAGAAATATAGAGGCCTAGTGGAAGCCTCAAGTGATTTTGATGAAGTAGATATCCTTCATGCACCTGAGCCAAAGGAAGACCATTACTTGCAGTGTAGCCCATCTGGACATGTTTTTTGAAGCCTTTCGAAAGGGAAAAAGGAAAAGGTAAGAAAATGTCCATGTATTCATTATATATAAGGTTTTGTAGGAATACTATTGCATTTTCACAGTACGAGTAACTAATAATTGAATGTCCATTCTTAAATATTTTTTGGGAAACTATTGGATTGTTATGAAACTCATGAGAATTTACACAGTTAAGAATAAAGTCTACAAAAATATTCCCAAAATTCTCTGAATCTTCCATAACTTTAAATTCCTTCTAATCTAGGCTAGGATGCACTAGTACAAAACCAAAGCTGAGATGCACTAGTCTAATCCGCAAGGTAAGATGCATTAAGTAAATTCACACTAAATTTTACTTTGCTGTGACATATTACCTTTTTTTTTTTCCGTTCAAATGAAAGATGTATAGATGACGTGAAATTGACAAAAATAAAAATTCAATTATGATCAACAAAACCAAGGACATAATATAGTAGTTGTATACAAATTTTATGCATTCAATGCCAAAACCTTCTATGAGAGTAGAGTAGACCATGAAAGAACAATAAAAGAAAATTAAATCCACAAACAAACAACTACTAGGCATTGAAACAACTAGCGGTTGTCGATAGCATTACGTAAGCTTCTGCTCTAGCTTTCCTGAGCTGATTCTTCATCATCATAGCATCATCCTCTACACTAGCGTCCTGATATTGCATGTATTCAGAAACCCAATCATTCATGTTGCTCTCTGCTTCAGTGAATTCCATCTCAACCATTCCCTCAACAGTGTACCAATGCAAGAAGGATTTTCTCCTAAACATGGTAGTGAACTGCTAGCTCACTCTCCTGAACATTTCCTGAATGGATGTTGAGTTCCCAAGGAACGTGGATGACATGGAGAGGTCTTTAGGTGGGGTATCACATGCAATGGATTTCACATTGTTGGGGATCCCTTCCACAAAGTATGATGAATTCTTGTTCTGAGCATTCATCATCTGTTCATCCACCTCTTTGGTGCTCATCTTGCCTCTGAACATGGCAGATGCAGTTAGATACCTGTCGTGACGGGGAAGAAGATAAAATTCACTGCCAGCTTCCTTAGATCTGAGTTAAGTTGACCTGGGAACCTCAAGCAGCAGGTGACTCCACTCATTGTTGCAGATACCAGATGGTTCAATTCACCGACTGCAATAAACAATATCAAATACATAAGATATACAGAAAAATACAGACCGTGGAGATTACTTTATTCACCCAGATAAACTAGGTATTAAAATACATAAGAGATGGAGTAGAAGAACCTAACATTTTCATGTGTGGGGTCCCATGAGACAATTAAATCTAACACTTAAACTTAACAAATATACTAACACAGATCTACATAACAACATGTATTAATATGTGTTGAATTCAAAGGAAAATCTCTAGAACCAATTTTAGATGAGGACCGTGCTAAACAAAAGTCTGAGAAAAATGGATTTCCTGATGGATAAGGTTATCATTGATGCCATTAGAATTGTTGAAGCAAGCCATAATATTCCCTAGGTACATGAATGAAGAAGTATATTCTGATGGAGAGGAAACATCATGGAGCAACGAGTTCATTTGTGAAGTTGATGATGAGTACATTCAAGATAACTTCAATCTTAGTGGACTTACTATGATCATGATCTTGACTTGAATTTAGATTTGGAATCCCCCATTGAAACACTTTTCTAAAGATTAAAGAGAAACACAAGGACAATTTCTCTCTTCTAACTTTGGAGCACGTTAAGAAATTCTAAAATATATTTCTTTCTATGTATTCCAATCATTAGTCTAAGGTGCAGAACCAATAGACAGAAAATGTGCTTTTTAATTGAGATGAACCTAGAAACCACATAAAGGAATGCTCTCCAGTCTGTCTTAAAATATTAAATTGAAATTCCCTTTGTGCTTTGAATACCTTTACACAAGTCACCCTCAAAGAATTCCATGTAGTCTGAAAATTTTGAGTGCCTCTACTTCTGCTGCCAATTCCAACTTCTCCCTGAACCTTGAACTTGAGAAGCTGCGTGAATTAATTTCTCCACTGGTCCAATTTTTTCTATAAAAAAGATTCCTTCCCTTATTGAAGTATTTGGAAAAATGTAGGATTTACCAACTGAGTTAAATGGCACTGCATTTTCACATAAAAATTAAAGGATTGCAGTCCACACTATGGTAACTATGCCTTGGGTCAGGTCTACAAGTCATCTGTGCTCAATTTCAACCTGGATCATAGTGTTGCACCAATATATCTTGAAGCAATCACCTTACCTATACCATCTTCACTGTGAAAAATACTGGATTTTCACTAAAATGTATCTCCCACACTCCTTGAGGGTGGTAATTATCTGCCACGGTCAATTTAGGAGCAATGGACAATGCCTTTGCAAAGAGCCAAAAAATTTTGCTTTACCAAAAATAATCAAGGGGTCTAAAAGATAATTGCGAAGGTGCTAAAAGGATACGTAGGCTGACACAATGCAGATGGGTGTGCAGAAAAGGCTCCAACAGAAATAGTTAGCATTGATAAAATCATGGTGAGAAAGGTCCGAGAAGCTTTTATTTTTTGCATGCCTTGGCTAGGGCCAGTTTTAATGGTGGATGGAAGAATATTTTGCATAAATTTGGGATGTTGTCACAATGATTGTGCAAGATTTGTTTGATCTTAAAATTTCTTTGGAATAATGTAATCCATTAATGATTCTTACCATCAACCTTTCCCAATGAGAGTTAGAAGACCTATGAGAATTAAATTCCACACAAACTAACTAATTTATACCTCTGTGTTAATGTGAGAGCACCAATTGTTTATGCGAATGATGGGAATTAAGCTTTCCTAAGAGTTCACGGGTTAAAATCCAGAAAGGTAGAGAGTAGAGTATGTAAACCTCCTTAAAATTCATTAGTCAAATGGCTAAATAGAGTTCAAATGCAGTAAAGTAGAGAGTAGAGTATGTAAACCTCCTTAAATTTCATTAGTCAAATAGCTAAATAGAAGCAGGTCCTTGTCTCACAAATAAGGGAGTCTCATACACCAACTGGGTCACTAATTTAGTAGTCAAATGGTGAAATAGAGACAAGTAGTTTTCTCACAAATAAGAGAATCACATACACCTATTTTATATCTAAATTGACAGTGACCTTAAAATTAAATTATTATTAATTGCGCGAGAGGCGCATCTACGACCCCCATATGACCCCGATGTCGGGTATGTCACGTCCTTAATGGCGGCTTACCTTATTGTCGGCTTAAATTTCAAATTAAAAATAAAAAAATAAATAAATAAAACAATCGGGTCGGCTTAACAAATAAATTATAAGAATCGTATAAATAAACAAATTTTGTTTTAAAACAACTCAGCTCTAATTCCGCGGAGAGCGAGGGAGATCGAGTAGAAGGGAGGCCAATTGCGGCATAAGCATTTCTCGCGGCGTAAGCATTTCTGCGGTCACTCGGGTAATTTGTCCATCCCGAAATACCCTAATCAACATTGTGATTTCGGCATCAATTATTAGCTGAGTAGGTCAATGATTTAATTATAAAACCTTCGTTGTAGGAATATGCACGAGTATTTTCCGCAATGATAAATACGCTCGAACATGTATACGCTGAACATAATTTTTTTTGACGATGGTAACATTAAACAATATAGTTAACAAATCACCTTCCCATCACCCGCACAGGGGTTGGAGGTTAACAACCAATTCCGATTTCTCCTGTTCGTTCTATTGATTTGATTATACGCCGAACACGTATACGCTCAGTGCAAATTAACAAATCACCTTCCCATGACCCGCACGGGGGTTGGAGGTTAACAACCAATTCCCGCTTTCTCCCCGTTCGTTCTATTGATTTGATTATACGTCGAACACGTATACGCTGAACATGTAATTAACAAATCACCTTCCCATGACCCACACAGGGGTTGGAGGTTAACAACCAATTCCGCTTTCCCTTGTTTCGTTCTATTGATTTGATTATACTGAACACTTATACGCTCAACGGAATTAACACTCTCCTTACTTTGTTTAAAAAGAAATAAACAAAAATTCATAATAGTCGTCCACCACCATTGCCTTTGCCTTTGATGAGGCAAAATGTGTTATACTAGTGGGTACTGTCTTAATTCTTAACTTGACCTTGAAGGAGGTAATAAAAATAATATATTTTAATATTGATAGAATGAGCTAACACGTGTCACATAGTTATTTAAGAAATCATAAATATTATTATTTTTAAATGTTTAAATTAGAGTTATAAAATTATTATTTATTTTTATTTAGTTATAATGAAAATAAGTTTTAGAATATTGGTTGTATTAATAGAAAATATTATGTGGATGGTGAATATTTAATAATTTGAATATTTTGTTTTAATAAAAAATATGAAAGAGAGATTTTAAATATAAATATGTTAAATATATTTTTGATATGTATATAAAATAATATTAAAGAAAATGATAGGTTTATGACTTGTTACCTATTCAATGTAATTGTTCAAATGCGGTATTAAATTTGTCCATATTGGGAGCTAGGTATTAAATATATATATATATATATATATATATATATATATATATATATATATATATATGGTTAATTGATGTCTTTGGTTTTTTTTGTACGAGGAATATAATATCATGGGTACTTGTAATGAGGAAACTAATAATAACAATATTGAAGAAATGAGAAGTGTAAAGAGAGAAAGAGTTAAAAGACAAGGATCAAATATTATGAAACAAGTAATTGAAATCGAAAGAGAGCAAAGAAGAGGGTAGAAAAAAAATGAGCAGCGAAGATTGCGAAGACAAAATATGACTGATGAACAAAGGGAAGAACAACGAAAGAAGGAACGTGAAAGAAAAAGGCGGCAACGAGAAAGACAAAATGAGGATGAAAAGGAAGCAGAACGAATAAATAATTATCAAAGAAAAAGAATGAAATTTGAAGAAATGGATGAGGACGAAAAGGAAGAACATAGAAGAAAAAAAAGACAAGAATATGTAACATCACATAGAAAAAGACAAATCGAAGGTCATAGTGATCTAGGGCCAACAATTGAGGCTCATTCTCCTATAAGTATAAATCTACAAAATCATCAACCAATGGAGCAATGTGACGATGAATGTGAAATGATTTCCAATGTACCGATGGAAGATGAAGTTATTGCACATAAAAAAGTATTTCGTGAAAGAATTGATAAATTAGGTCATCCTCAAATGTGCCATGTGTGTGAGGAGTCATATCCCGGCATTCAAGTGGTGACTACAAAGACTGGTCCAATGTGTACAAGATGTAAACAAGAGGGTAATAAACATAGATTTTCATCACAAAATCATATGAATCCGGGGTTGCATGCCTTTGATCCTTGGAAGTCTTACACAAGTTGAGGAAATGTTGATAGCAAGAGCGAGTCCAATTTTTGCAGGTAATGCATTCAATAGGTGGCCAATACAAATATAGAGGACACACAATCGGTTTTCCTCAAGATGTTAAAGATGTTGCCAATAAATTGCCTCGACATATTAAAGACTTGGATTTAATGATGGTGGTGAGAAAAAAAGGTCGACAAGGATCAAGCTATGATTTCACCGTTAGAAGGCAAAAGGTACTAGATGCATTACTTTATAAGATTCAAAATGATCCATATTATAAAGGTGTAGAAATTGATATGCATGTCGTAGACGAGTTACCGGAAAAAAGCAACAAATGTGTCACATATGATTAATTCTGTTATACTACCGAGATATGGACAATGACATAGACATTACGTTGTTAGAAGGTGCTCCAGGTTGTGAAGATGCTTTAGACAATTATGATACAACTTATTTTGCTATAAGGCCTCCAAATGCACCTAGGGAAATTGAACTTATTCGTGCATGGGCAGATAATCCTAATAGAGAAGAAAACCAGCTAGATGGTGAAACTACAAATGTCATTAATTGGCCTAGAATTGGTTCATCTCCAATAAATGAGTACAATACTGAAGGGTTATTTGATATGGCATTTCCAACATTATTCTCTAAAGGAGAAGCCGATTGGTTACAAGCACGACTAAGAAACGTGCATCTTCATGAGTATGCAAAACATCTCCTCATATTTCGTGATAATAGGTTTGGAAGACATCCTCGATTTAGATACTTTTTACTCAATATCATTATGAGACATCGTGCTCAAGCGTCTTCTACGTATTTGTTAAAAAAAATATGACGAACTACCTACAACGAGTTCATGAGTTACGAGAGCATTTAAAAAATATTCCTAATTCTAAAATTGCGGATAGATTGATGAGATTTGGACATGTTCTAAGAGGTACACGTGCATATTGGAGCAAATGTCGTGGCGAATTATGTGACTTAGTACAACAAATTGGATCTCCTACAATATTCTTCACACTAAGTGTAGCGAGATATGCAATGGCCTCGATTTACATATATTGATGCCGAGTACCTCTCCTACAGATCCAAAGGAAGCAAGAAAATGGAGACGCCAAAATGTCATTGATAATCCTCACATTGTAGCAAGTTATGCGCATTTAAGACATACATTGTTTCGAGATGAGATTTTTTTCAAAATTTCATCATGCTACTGATTTTGGTGTCGTTATGAATGGCAACATCGCGGATCTCCACATGTGCATGGGTTTCATTTGGCTAAAAGATGCTCCCAATATGGACAAATTGAATTGGAATGACCCGAATCAAGTTAGATTTGCAAAAGAATACTTTGATAGATCTGATCCCATGCATTCAATCCACGCAATGAATATCAAAAAAAGGTCCCTCTTCAACGAAACGATGATGATCATCCTTGCTTAAAAGAACACCGAACAAATATTTCAATCTGATCCTATGATGGACTATGAACAACTTCTCAATTGTGTTGAGCGCCACATCACCCTGCAATGAGAAGTCATGCCTTAGAAAGAAGGGTGGAAAATTGGTGTGTAGATATAAGGCACCATGGGAGCTATGCAAAATGTCAAGACTTTATGTTGATGAGGGTGGAGAAAAAATATATGAACCTAGACGGAATGATGATCGATTAAATACACATAATCGTGAAACGTTGATGATGTGGCGTGCAAATATGGATTTGGAAACTCGTTCTTTCTAGGCATGTTGTGATTAACTACATAGAAAAATATGCATCAAAAAGCGAGAAAAAGGGTCGAAAGCTTCCATGATATGTTGATGCGTATTTCTTCTATTCAAAATCCAAATGAACCAGCGAGCACGTGCATATAGAACATTGTTGTGTGAGACTATCGTTGACGAGGATATAGGAGCACAAGAAACATGTCATATGCTTTTTGGAGCTTCCTCTTAATGAATGTAGTCGTACATTCATTGTTTTGAATGTTGGGATAAATGTTTTCAAACAAGTAAAAGTTGATGAAAATAATGACCATAATGATAATTCTCTTATTGATGCATATAGGAAGAGACCCGTGAGTATGGAGCACCTTTCGTTGATAGAAGCTTCTAGATCATGGTCATATGACAAACGTCGCCGTGATGAGAAATGGTTACCACGAGATAATGCAGCCATTGTATGAGTATTTCCTAAGTTTAATTCAGTTCCCCCTCGCGAAAATAATAGTTTTCTTGAGTTCTGTTGGTCTGAATTAGTATTGTACAAGCCGTTCCGTGATTTTCGTGACGGATATTGGTTCTAGAGATGATGATATCATACAAAATTGGGAAAATTTTTTCCTATAATCCTTGGCATATTGATCGTAATCCAATACCTTCAAAGGAATCAGCTCAATGTCCAGGATGAGGATGAAGATGTTTTACATGTACAAAATGATTCTAAGCAACATGAGTGGGAGATTATTTCAAGTTTGTATAAGAATAAGTTTATACATGCGAGCGAATTTGACATGATCGGATTTAGGGATCGTGATGTTATGACAAATTGGAGCTCTAGCTTTGTTGATGAAGAGACGTCAAGACGTGCAATGAACTTCATATCCGATAAGAAAAAAAAGTGAATGCAATTGTTACTATCCGAATCATCAAAAAAATATTCATTTGAAAGTTTAGGAGAAAAGCAAAAAAATAGCATTTAATGTAGTTTTTTGATCATTACAAAGGAGATGACAAGGAAGAACAATTGCTTATGATTATCGAAGGGACGAGTGAGGTACTGGAAAGTCTTACTTGATTGGTGCAATAAAACAAAGGCTTGAAAATGACTCTCTTCCTCATAAGAGCCCATTGCTTCTTTTGGCCCCTACCGGTGTTGCAACATTCAACATATCCGCATCAACAATACACTCTCGCTCTTTATATACCAAAGTAAGGAACTTCATTGATTTACAAGGGTCACGTTTGCTTACCTTACGAGGAGGAGATGAAACATGTTAAGTACATTCTTATTGATGAGATGAGTTTTATAGGGAGAAATTTGTTGACACATATTGATTGTCGACTTCACCAAGCTTTTCCTCACAATAAAGAAGTCCCGTTTGGAGGTATATCAATTATATTGGTTGGTGATTTGGGACAACTACCTCCCTGTTATGGATAGACTTGCATATGCATGTGAAGGTCATGCAAAAGAATTATGGAATTTATTCACAACTGTTGTAACTCTTGATACAAAAGGTATACGAGCAAGATGGACAGAGCAATGATCAAAGATTCTTTCGTCATTTATTAATGAACGTTAGAGATGCGATTCCAACAATAGAAGATTGGAAAGTACTAATGACACGTACTGCATTCCAATTTGGATGCTTCAACAAAAGAGTCATTTAATAAGGCTACACATTTGTTCGCAACAAATGATGATGTGCACAATCACAATAAGCGTTGCTTGGTATCCCTAAATCACCTCGTTGCACATAGTGTTGCTACAAGATCAAATAACAACAACAACATGGAAGCAGATGAGGAAAATTTGGATAATGAGGTCCTTCTTGTCGTTGGAGCTAGGGTTATGCTAACTTCAAATTTATGGACTAATGCAGGGACTTGTCAATGGTGCTCTTGGAGTAGTTGAAGATATTGTGTATAATCTCGGAACATCACCTCCTAATCCTCCTACATATGTTTTAGTAACATTTGATAACTATGTCGGAGTTGCGTGGGATGAATTATTCCCTCATCTTTGTTCCTATTATACCTATTGAAAGAGGCAATAATATAAAAAATTCCATTGCGACTTGCTTGGGGATTAAAAATTCATAAGTCCCGGGATTGACACTAGAAAAGGCAACTATTGATATTGGAAGGACAGAGCGACAAGGTCTCACTTTTACTTGCAATATCTCGAGTTAAATATTTGGATGGTCTTCGATTTCAACCACCATTTCCATATGATCGATATGAAAAGATGGCAAAATGTGCCGGTGTTTCTAAGAGAAAAGAAGAAGAAGTCGAGTTAAGGCTAAATACTAAATAAATTATGTATTTTTCATGTATTTTTCAATATATTCTTCATATCACATTTCAATGATATGATAGGTGTATTTGTTATTTAATATATTAATTAGTTCATTTTTATGATTACCAAACATATTTATATTAATAACATTTGTTAGAATTTATATTTCTAATCTTCAAAATTTCAAAGTATGATGTACATCTCAAAAAATATACAAAAAATTTTAATAATCTGAAAAATGTGACGTTGATGCCTCCGATTGGAACCGAGCCCTAGATCCATCTTACTTTGGATCTATCATGCGCCGAGAGGGATCAAATCTCTCGAGGTGCAAACCTTTCCTCAAGTTTTGCACTCAAAAAATAGGTTTGCACCTCGAGAGATTTGATCCCTCTCGGCGCATGATAGATCCAAAGTAAGATGGATCTAGGCTGGTTATAATTATATTTATAGCTATCAATTACCCAAACAGTGCTTTTCCTAAATGACTTAGTAAACCACAAAATGCTGAACAAGCCATTCCAACTATTTGTATAATTGCTGCAAGACGAGCCACAATAAACCACAAATTCTGCACAAGCCATTCCAACTATTTGTATAATTTCTACAAGACGAGCCATTCTATGATGGCAATATCACTTCGATCTTAAATCATAAGCTGCATTAGACATCGAATACTTCATAGAGTGAAGGGGTGGAACCTAAAGATATATTATTCATCATGTTTTTTGACCAGTGTAAATCATAATACGTTGGTTCAGACTGCTTGGATTTTAAATCTGACCCCTTTCTGACTGCTTAAGGCAACCAATTCCATGATCTACCAAATTTTCAGTGAAGCACATTTCATGACAAAAATATCCTTAAGAAAAATTCGATTAACTGACATATAAGACTTATATTGTTCCACAGCAATATCCCTTTTATATAAAAGACAAATGTTTCATAAAACTCAGCTACTGAATCCTATTTTTTCAGGCAGGAATATGCATGTTACAAATAATTCAGTCTAATTTCTAACAAGAAATTTTGGAAATCAGCTGTGATCTTCCTCATACACTCTACACACATACACACGAAACCATAAAGCAAAAAACACTGGATTTTTATTATAGGATAAAAATTCCAGTAAATTTTTTTTGGTATATGTTAAGCCATGATTCTGAATAATACGACAGATATATGTCTACATGCCAAAAAAGAAATTGTTTGTTCCTTCATGTACCCAATATTCTTCATAATATAAAACTGAAGTATATGTTTAGCCATGCTTCTGAATAATATATAATAGACGTATGTCTACATGCCAAAAAAGAAATTGTTTGTTCCTTCCAGTACCCAGTATTCATCATAATATAAAACTTAAAGCATAGAGAGAAATGGATTTTTTGATCCATTAGTCAGCATATGTAAATGAAATACCTATACAAAATTCACAATATAAGGAAAAGTGAGCTTGTGAATAGAACTGAAAAACATATTTAACTAGGAATAGAACCTAAAAGTAGAAATTTTTTCTTTGGGGTTGTTGGATCTGCCATATTTAGATCGGTTTCCTTGTTATTCTTTTGGTTTCTACAAAGGTTAGACTTGGGATGTGCTGGTGTGTGGGCTCCAACATTGCAAGACAATTTGTTACAAAATTTAATCCTTTTTTCTAAACTGCCTGAACAATTGATCTATCAATTTCCTTCATCCCTTCAAGCCTTTGTGGTCGTGCTAGGTCTTTTGATAACGCTTTGGTTTTGGAGTCTATCCATTGCCTTACAACCTAATCTAATTAATTAAAGTTTTGTTCCTTATTTGGGTATTTTTCTAGAATTACTAGAATTATATGTTTGAGTGGTGTAATGTGTAGTGCCCATGAATTTTTCAAGGTGCTGAATCCATTTATGCATTCAAAAAATCATTTTAAATAACAAGAAATCACAATCTCACCCTAAAACTGTATCACCAAAATGTCTATTAGTTATATTGTGCCTTATCTTACCTGCTTCGTGGTTGTGGATTTATATTTGTTGTTTTTAGTATTATTCACTATTTTGGAAGATTTCTTTCTCTTCTGTCTTTGGCTCGAGCAAGGAAGCTAAGTACTCTTAATTGTCCTTAATACACAATTATTAAAAGGGGGAACCTAAAAGACTAAGGAAGAAAGGTCCTAATAGCAATATTAAAACCAACAACGCATGAATATATGTATTGTAAGAGTGACACACTCGAAAATATAGTGACATAAGTTTTGAGAGAAGAAAAATGTGCACAACACCAAAAATCCTAAAGGTGTTTCAAATAATTTTCCATGAGCTTCAAGTGGAATGTAGATAAGATAAAACATAAATCATTTTCAATGCCAAATTTTTAGTCTAGAGACACCTTAATAGATTTCTGAACTTCCAAAGACCATTCCTTCCAAGAAAAGCTTAGGACTTAGGAGTTCCCTTGATTGAGAAATCTGAACAATCACTCTCTCGGGGAGACATTATCAGCAAGATTAGAGAAAAAATGAACAACTCGACTTTTATATTCCTCTACATTGAGGAAGACAAGTACTCTTCGAAACTATTTTACAAACCATTATGTGTTCTCAGCCCTAGAAGCCCAAACTAGAGTGAAAAGTGTTGGCAAAACCTAAAAAGTATTTATGGGTTAGAATTCACAGATAGATACGAAGTGACCACTTGTAGCATCGCCTGCCGCTTAGTAGGGAAAGAGTAACTTGACATAGAAAATTATAAACCTTCAACAAAACACTAAGTAGAAAAGTGGCATTGCGCCAGTTCAATGAAAAATGAGCCTTATGGGCACACACAACCTACAGGTCAAGAGAAACAAATATGCTAAAGGAATCCAATGGGAAATCTTATCCACATGGAAGGACTTTCTGAATAGATTTTTGATCTGGAACAATGCTAAAATTAGTTCGAGAACATTATTTCTGGAAAGTAAAAGATGGGAATTGAATTCTGTTTTAGGAAGATGGCTAGATACAGGAAAAAAACCTCGAAAATCAATGACGAACTAGACTAAGTGAGAAAGTTTTTTGAAAAAGCAATTTGGCACACAATCAACAAATATTGGGTCAGAGAAGGCCAAGATAAGGAAAATTGGAAATTAGTTGGAAAATCAGGGAATATAAACCACCAGATCCAAGACAGCTAAGGGCAGAAAAAATTTCGGTAAAGCATAGGTGGACTTGTGATCGAGATTTTAGGACTCAATTGTTCGAATTATTGAGGAAAATTCGGGGGGATTGGAGGATTTGGGGGAGAAAACATCTTTGCTGGGTAGAGTAATGCAATAGAAGATAGACGAGGCCAATAGAAATGTGAGTTATGTTTGGAATGTTGAAACAATGATACCCAGTCTCAAAACTCATACGAACATAGTAGCAATGAAGGTCGTGGCCAAGAAAAGATAGAGGAAACAGAGCCAAAGTCAGGGTAGATGAATAATGTATCTAATATTGCTCCATTAAGTGCCTAATCTGGTGATAAGATAAAATAAGAAAATTTTACCTCAATGTCCAAGAAATGACCACAAATGTAGGTCAATGGAATGAAAAGAGTGCATTCAGTGCAGGTATAAAGAGAGAGTGGGAAAGCAACTCATAAATAATACTAAGATGTTGTAACGCCACATATCTGAGCACATCCTGACCAAAGTGGGGATGAGAAACCTCCTTGTATTACTAGGAAGGTGTTGGACAATACCCATTATTGCGATCTCATTGAATTTAACATTGTGCCTGATTCATAAATTTAACCCATCATAATTCAATCCTATTAAATTTGAGATTACTATCAATCCCTAACCTGTAAAGATTACGATAGCAAAAATACTTATCAAGGAACACTGCTTACTTGGGCCATGATCGAACTTTTAGCTTTGAAAGGTGACTTTCAATAGGATAACTCTCAATCTGAATTCCCATACTCTCCATCACTTTATTCCCCACTTTTCTCTCTGACATGGCCCTGATTCTTACACTTCTTGCGTCAAATCTGCCCACTCGAGATTGAATTATGGGTCTAAAACCTCCCTGAGCAGTTAGTCTAGTTACCTTGCACAATGTTTTTGAAGGAGATGAAATGGGCCACCGATGTGAGGTTGCAGAAGAGTCAATACCCACGCATTGAAGCCCCAACCAGTAAAAAATGGGGCGAATGTAAATCTAATGCCCTCCTACCCAGTAAATCGCGGAAAATGCGATTCAAATCCGCTCCAAACCTGAAAATCCGAAGGCGAATCCATCCTTTAATGTTTAGCCACATTTATTTTTTTGGGCTAACATGGAATAATTAATTATTTTTAAAATAAGTATAAGGCTAACTATATAAAACTATATAAAATGGGTTTTATATAAAAAATTCGCCCCTCCAAAATCCAAAACCTTTTAAAATTCGCCTTTGGGCTAAAATTCACTCCTAAAATTTTCCCCGTTTCCAACTTGTTTTTGTTTTCATTCCCAGTATTCAATTGGTGAATTAAGAGTGATTAGAATCATAAATATTTTTGTTATTCCAGGTGATAGAGAAAGTTCAAAGCGTGACCGAGAATGAATGGTTGTACTTGTGTAACGTAATCCTAAGAAAAAATAGATGAATGGAAAATTTGAACGAAAAAATGCGTTAGATAAACATAAAATAGGATAATATAAAAAAGAATGATTACAGACACTTCGATTCTTTTTCGCCATTGAAAATCAAGCGGGCCTTTCTACATCCCACCAAATCCAATGTGTTTTGTTTTTCAACGGTATTGTCTAATTTATTATGCGTAGAAATCACTGGCATGCCCTCCTATCGAAGGCTATCTGGATATGGAGGGAGCACCATTATCTCTGAAGACAACAATAGAGGTTGACTTACTCCATTACTAATTTCAAAATCTATTTGTCTCGCCCATCGACTAAACCTTTCAAAAACAATAATATCCGATAAACTGTATTTTTATCAAAATTTATTTTTGCGCATTCCCTACCCAATGCACTACTTTAATGCACATCATTCTACATTCACGTCAGTTAATATGTTTAGATTTAAAAGTTAGGATAAGCTATTAGTCTCTCCCGTGAAGATATTTTAAAATAAAATAAATAAGGCGGCCGACAAAAGTCATTATATGAATACAAGAGCCATGTTTACTAATCAATATTTTTGTTATTCCAGAATTGATTTAAAAATTGAGTGATGAAAAATTTACTGTAACAATTTGGTGTTATTTGTTATTTCAGATTTGGTTTTAAATGATTGGATTTGTTATTTAAAATCTAGTTTGAAAGATCTTGCTGGAAGTAAGGGAAAGGCTGGGCCAAAAAATATAGAAGAATAACGTATCAGAGCTCCACATGGAGAGTAAATTTAATCTTATTAAATAACACAATAATCTAACATGGTTTCCTCTTCAATTTTTTTTTCTAAAAATTTCTACTGGGGGATCGACCTGGAAAAAGAAGGATGAGCACGCTAGGGCGAGGTCGAGGACGTCGAGCCAAGTTGTAGACAAATAAAAAGCCGAGGAAGAGTATAGGAGGACGCAAAGCTGAGCCGAGGACGAGGACGCTGAGCTAAGTGGCAGAAGAAAATGCAGGGTCAAGAATGAGCAGACAAGGAGAGAAGCCTGCAAAATCACTGCAAACATAACAAGGTTAGAAAACCAAAAATAAATAAGGAGAAACACAAAAAACAAAAAAATAATAATTACCTCTCCAACAGTCACATAATGGTTAGAAAACCTCTGAAAAAATTTCGTGGTTATGATGGTCGCTATATTTATAAGAAAAAGTTTGGCCGAAATTTTATTGCCAATTTTTCTATCTCTAGACAAAAATCTGGTTACCGATGCTGTTAATTTTAACAACATAATAAGTTCGACAAATGACAGAAATAGTTTGGCCAAATTAATTTCAAAAGTTTGGCCGAAATTCCTAAAAGTTCAGTCGAACTTCCTAAAAGTTCGGTTTTGGGTGTGTTTTTCACGAAAGTGTAACCTAGCTTCACATTTTTATGCCGGGGTCATCCCTTTCTAGGATTTCTTCTTTTAGAGGAAACATTTGAGCTTAGCCCATAAACTCTAGGTTTGCCTTTCCAACCCGTTGTTAGGGTTTACCAATCATAAATGTTCCAGCATCCAAAAAACCTAGAATCTGGCCAGTACTTTTAGTCTTCCAAACCATAGATTTGACGTGCAAGTACAATAGTCAATTTTCATCATGTTTTAATCTCTCAACAAAATATCATATTGTGATGTACTCAAAATGTATCCTACTAGACATGATCTGACTAAATGGTGGATTTCAGTCTCCAAAATTTGATGGGAATACCAACCTCCTAACTTAGTAAATGGTGTCAATGCTTTGCATTATTTGTAACCTCAACATCCAACCTTAAGAAACATCTTTAAGCATTCACCTTTGATAAACAATCTTATTTACCATTGATATCATATCAGACTTTTCATATATACACCTCATCTCATTCAATAATTTAATACTAGCTCATAAACCATTTATAAATGAGCAAGAAAATTCCAAAGAGTTGAGATAGGTCCAACTTGACTTAGTAATCCAATCTCTCCTTCAAAATGCCAAACATTCTTGGCATAAATATCGTTCACAATTATCCATTACTTAATCTGAGAGAGGACACACCAAGTTGTGTATTATCTTGAGTAACATATTACAACATATGTAGACTTGCATCTTCATTTCTTTACTGAATTCATTCCTTTACTATGATAATATTTCGTCCAGCCACAACCATTCATTCATTGATTATTTTCATGCATTTATCTGAGACAATTATCAAGGATATTTTTATTCCTTTCAAGAAATTTGGCCCTCAAAAACTATTACAAAGATAAGACTTTGATTTCATCATCAAAATGAGTTGCATCATGTGACTCCTTTAATAAATCTAATGCAAAAACTCACAACAGACCTTATGTTTTAAGCAACAATATTTGGATTTGTAGCCTTGTTGATCTGAATGTGGGAATATTTGCCCCTAATCATGGAAAATTAGCCCCCTGAAAATCTTGAATGATGTATTTTTGTCCCTTAATTGACGCAAGATTCCAAGGGATTTCGACTTCTGAGATATTTAAGCAGACTCTTTGATCTTGAATTTGGACTTGGAGTAGAACTTAATAGGAGTGTTCCAAGGTTTTGTCTTACAAGTATTTCAGTCCTCCTGGATAGAAATATCTATAATGGAGTCCTCTCCTTGCAAAAAATATCACACAAGAGTTTTCGTTTGCAATAAAGTGGACTGAGGTCTTCACCATAGATAAAGCTACAAGCTCATGCTGTTCAGAATAGTACCATAGAGAAAAACTCAGGCTTCATCACGGGAGTATGTTTAGAGGTCAGTTGTCATTCCACAAAGTAAATCCACATAGGTTATATCTTGAACCAAAAAGTTCCGTTCTTCTTTCTAGGGCTTGTTAACAGAATACAAAAGACATTATCTTCTAGGGTTGCATTTCTCACCTTAGCTTTGATACCATGTTTATTTTACATGGTATTCTATATTGATACTTATTTTTTATGGTTTGTATCCTTTCACATTCTTCAATATTCCATCATACAATAATTATATAGAAGACATCAACCATAAAACATTTAAGACAATGACATCATAAAGAGACATTCCACACAAAGAACATAGAGATTTAGGACATGGGAAAACCCCCATGAGTAAAAACCCAACAACCTTTTTCAATAGATAATTCTTCAATTCAACAAAGACACATCTAATTCAACAACTAGGTCAAACATATTCCATGGTCCATCCTCTTAGTCAAGTTAACCTGGCCCAAAAAAATTCTTTGATATTTACCTTGGAAATGCTACTATACAAGCCCTCAAACCTTAGACCTTGTTTTCTCAGAGTTACCCTTCCTTTTTTCCATATATTTCAGATCTTCACTGCCTCATAGTTCTCCTCTTTTTTTGTCTCAGAAATACATTTCTTCGTTTCCTCAAAATAGGCTTTGCATGCCTTAGATCATACCCTTCTTTCCCCAGGTAGGTTTGAGCTTCTACTACCACATATCTTGCCATAGATGCTATCCAATTTGTTTCTTTAGAGTAAACTAAAAATACACAGAAGAAGAGATTAAATTCTTACCTAAATGTGGAGTAGTGTGATATGTTTATATGGCCTTTTCCCTTGGTCGAATGGGTTTGTCTTGACATGGAGCTGACTTGAATTTTTTGATGAGGTCAACTTGACTAGGAGGAGACCGAATTTACATTTTGGAGCCAAAATTTTAATTTCAATAATATCAAATTTATTTCTTTTGACAAACCAAATGGGACTTAACACAAAATAATTTTATTTTGACTCTTAGCATTTAAAATATTCTTTTACAAATTCATAATGACCCAAAAATACATTATAAAGACCAACCATAGTTAGAAAAATCAACAAAGGCTACCCAATTTATTATATATAAACTAATTATCATCCAATGAAAAAAAAGTATTGTAATAGGTGTTCAATATACAATAACACTTTTTCAATTACTAACTAGTCAACATGATAGAAAATGAGATAGATATTAGTTTTGCAATAGAGTTTAGGTAGCACCAATTACATTGGCCTTATCATTCAATTAAACATAAACATTATGCAATCAAGTATGAGTAAATCCATATGTTTATCGTTAAAAAGATACTTTGAATGTGAATTTTTATCATGATATTCATTTGTTTCAAGTTAAGATTGATATTCAATTACTAAGAAAGGGATATAGCATGCTCCATGGATATTTTGAAGTGGTAAATATTATTGATGTTTACTAAATCTCATAACTAAATAATTGTACCAATTTTGTGGGCAATTAGTCATTTAGAAACTATAATGATAAGATCTATGGTTTGTTTGAACATCAATATACCAAGAGTAATTCAACCTCGTTTTCAAGTATTAAGTGGAACACACCAATATATAAATAATTAAATAAAATCATATTTGCAGATACACTGAAGGAAGTAAATAGGTACAATGTGTAAGATCAAGCAAGACCACATACTCAATAACCAAAGCAACATCTTTTAATGAATACTTTGACAAGTAGTAAAATTGCATGAATCACAATTAATTAATGGTTGAAGATGCATAAATAAAACAATAAGGATAATATGACACACTTTAACCGATGATCAACACTTACAATTGTGTGACAAAATAAATCTAAAAAAAATTTCTAACATCATAAGCAAAAGGACACCAACTGAGTCATGTGATAACCAATATACAAATTTGCACTATTTATAAGCATAATGTGAACAAATTTATTTTGATACAAATTATTGATCTCCTAGCATAGGATCAAGCCTTAAAGTGGATATCAAGTTCCAACATAAATTCTTATATTGCTATTATTCTTGCATCACATAAATAACAGACCATGAAGATAAACAATGTTTTGCATATGTTAAAAGTAAAGAAAAATGCAATTTAGCAAGAAAATTGTCTGCCACAAAAAGAGTAACAAAACATTACGTTTTAAAATTTAACACATGATTATTATATAGAATTCATATCTATTAATAGACAACCACCATTATTCCAATTTAAAATGGTTTGAAGAATATAACTCAGCTAAATAACATTCGAATGTTGATAAACATTAAAGAAAATTCATATAGAATGTTGATAAACATTTAAAAAATTAAAAGATATAAGTGATAAAATCCTTTAAAGGAGCAAAGAAAATAGCCAACAAGATCGCTAACATCATGGATAAGGCCTATTGGGTTATGGAACCTATGCTACTTCAATGGAAAGATACAAGAGAATATGCGAACATTCTCTATATTAAAGACCTAATAGTGGCAAAGTTATTTAGGCATTATGTAAGAGAGGTAAAAAACAGCATATTCCAGTTCTATAGTATCATCCATTATCATCATGAGCAGACACGCGCGAGAAAACTCATGGTGAATAAGGAGGATCACCCTATGATAAGTGCCAATGCAAAAGGAGTGTGTAATATCTCATATTATTAAATTAATAAATAATAATAATAATTTAATAATTATTATTAAATAATAAATAAAAATAATAATAAAGTGAAGATGAAAATAATTAATTAATAAATAAATAAACTTGAATTTTATAATAATTAATTTAAATAAACTATTTTATAAATAAAAAAAATAAGTAAATGTAAAATTATTTAAGAAAAATCATGTTAATAACAAGTTAAAGTAAAAAAATTTAAGATAAAAATAAAAATTGTATGTCTCACATGGATTGTGTGTATGAATATTTTCCTTCTATTTTTTGAATTAGTTGTTTTATTTAATTGATGAGTGGAGGATATGAGACATTCTTTCCCTAAAATAATTGTGGGATAAGAGGTAGTTGATTGATGGATAGTTGTATAAAGACATCTTATAGTTGGGTGGAGAGTTATCCCCAATATATTGATTGTAATTTGTTGAATGTGCATATCAATTCAATTTCTAGAAAATTGTAATTTAATCATTTGTTCATCTCACATTGTTTTCATCCACCCACTATCACAATAATGGATTATGTAATTATTAATAATATTTTTATTTTATTTTATTTTATATTATATTTATTTTTATAATTAATTTTGTATTTAATAATGTTTTAAGTTTAGACCTATTAGATAAGGTATTAGAATTCCATTACAAGTGTGAAGATCTATAAATCTTATACATATATGTTTATTAAATATATTGTATGTGCGGATGGAATTACATTAATAATTTAATTTCATTTAATTATAAAATGATATAACAAAATACAAATATACAAATTATAATTTTATATTTGTTTAATTTAATAAATTCTAAAATTACTATCGAGGAAGATTCTATAATTTAAATTTAATTTTAAATTATTAAAATAATTATATATATATATATATAATTTAACTTCATTTAATTATAAAATAATACAACAAAACACAATACAATGATATAACAAAATACAAGTTATAATTTTATAATTGTTTAATTTAATAAATTCAAAAATTAAATATCAAGGAAGATTTTATAATTCAAATTTTATTTAATTTAAAATAATAATATATATAATATGTATAAATGGAAATAAGTTTAAAATACATGCACTTACCATAAATCTATATAGGTTATACATGCCCTTGTTATTATTAATTAGAATAGATTTATTGTTCAGCAAACTTGTTTGAAAAAATGAGTGAAATATATGCCAACTTATAGGCTTTTCATGAAATAATTTAGTATACCAATTCAGTAAATAATAAATCAACGAGTGCGTTCGTGTTTGGTAAATAGTAAATCAACGAATGAATGTTAAATTTAACTTTTTAGGTTATAAATAGCAATCCAGACCAATACTTTTATTTATTTATTTATCGAGTAAGTATGTGGCTGAATGTTATGTTTTCTAACGTTTTAGGTTATAAATAGCAATCGAGATCAACAATATATTTATTTATTGTGTATAATTAGAAATAAGTTTAAAATACATGCACTTACCATAAATATATATAGATTATGCATGCAGTTGTTATTATTAATTGGAATGGATTTATTGTTTAGGAATCTTGTTGGAAAAAATGCGTGAAATATATACCAATTTTTATATTATTAATTTATTTATTATGTATAATTGGAAATAAGTTTGAAATACTTTCACTCACCAAGGTTATGCATGTCCTTGTTATTATTAATTGGAAGAGATTTATTGCTTAGTAATCTGTGACAACTTCATTAAAGTTAACTAGTGTTAACTAGTTAAAAACAATTTGTTTAGTTTTCTTTTATCTCGCAAGAAGAACTCAAATATTCACTGTTGATTAAGAAAATTATTTAAGTTACTCATTTATTAATTAGAAGAAATTAATTAATTGAAGGAAAAATCTTTTAATAAGGAATATACATAAAGCTGATGGTAAAGAAAGGTTTCCAGGAATAGGAGGTGGTTCCTACTCCTCTGAGGATAAAGTTGAATCCCAGAGGAGGAGTGGGGGTTCTGTGTAAATGGTAGAGGGGAGTATTTTCTAGAGCTGATTTGGGATCAATTGAAAATATCTCACTGCAACCCTTGTAAAACCAAGATCTTCTGAATTTTGACTGGATAGGCCATCCATAGGTCAAAGCAGAAAGTGAGACAAATCCAATGTTAATCCCGGGGCATCGTCCAGATTCTGGAGCTAGGGGGCAAGTGGAGGACGTAATAGCCTCCCTTGATTGTTGGGAGGACCACAACTTGAAAGGATAAATCTAGATAAGTACTAAAATCTGTTTGGTATGTTATGTTAATGGTACTGTTAAGGAAAATTTGTCTGCAATATATTATTATTAACATTTTTACAATAGGGGTGAAACACCAGAAACTATGTAAATTAAAAAGGGTAGGTATAATTTATGAAAAAAAGAAAGAAAGGGAGAGATTACTGTGGAGAAATGCCATTAAATGTTTTTGCAGTAGAAAACATAATTACAACCTTATGAAGAAGACAGTGGAAAAGGCATTTAAAATTTGATAAAGCATGATATAATTTCTGGAAATGGGAAGTTTGAACATTAGAATTTGCAGCCCTGGGTTGGGATGGAACCCTACCCCAGACTAACTATTCTGTGCAGAAAGGGGATTCTATACTTGGAATTCTGTAATGGTGGTCCGGTCACCATTCTAGTAAGCTATCAAGAACTTTGTAAGAAGAGGAAAGAACACTTCGGTGGAAAATAAATATCCATATGCAACTCTGTTACTGAGAAAACGAGATACATTACGAAAATAACTTCAATACATTACTGGGTAGTAAGAAAATAATTCTGGTAATAGTTTATTACTAAAAAACGAATCTGTTCCTTGAGAGAATTATAATAAATAATCGAGTAAGTCTATACCAAGAATGCAGACTGGATTTCATTCATGCGGAAAGTAAACTTGCTACTGTTAAAACTGACACATAGAAAATCAAATAATTTTCCAAAAACTGGATGAATATATATATAAGTGTAAGATTGAAATTGAAGAAAATTAGAGTTTATAATCGAATTATCTCTACAATAGAATTCCGAGAAGAAACGTGCTTGAAAGGGTTAACAGTTTAGCTAAGCAAAAACCCTTTTTCTCTCTATACAAATTGGGAATTAAACCAAGGGGTTAACCCTTCAGACAGCTTCCAGAATAAAGTTCAAGGTGAATAGAATACAAAAGAAACTAAATTATTACAAATTCCAAGGACTATTCTTCTTTTAAAACTCAATTATCAGTGAAGAATTGAAAGGTAATATCCCAGCGAAAGAAAGTTGGAAAACGTGAGACCGAAACGGTCTCCAATGGAACTGGGGTACCTGTGTAACCAAGAAATGCGAAGAAATTAATTCGTGGCTGTGGGCACGTAGTCGAATACTAACTGTGAATGCTTGCCACAAACCTGCAATGAATGAAACCCATGTATGGGGGTTAGTACATGCAATCTGACCCAAAACGCGAAAACTGAACACCCTCATACAACGAAAATACACAGCTAGAATAGATACCTGAAAACGGAGGAGTCTCCTCTGCCTATGCCTGAGAGCAAAAAAAAGAAGAAGGAATACAGTTGTAAGTCTCCTAGTAATGTTGTTCTCCTTTCCATATACATCTCATTAGAGACAGGTAAATGAAAAACGCGTTTGAGATTTAGCAAAACAGATTTATGTGCATACTATATAATAGAAACGAGCAACGATATGACCAAATGATAGCAAAATATGGGCATAGTCATGCCTTACCCGGAAAACTAAGCCTGTGAGCTCTTCAAGAGAGTCTTGGCGCTTAAAACCTCTGTAGCGAGCCATGGCCAAGGAATTTCACACCAGGAAAGCTAAGCAGAAATAGCGGGCCGATTTCAAGTGAACCGGGGTGGAGAGGCCAAAGGATTTCGGCTGAAGAAAGTTCAGATCCGGAACTCCCGCCCAGCCAAATGAGCTACTGAATAACAGATCCGAGTTGATAAACTCTGATTAACCTTGATAGCGAATCCCAAAGGAAATTAATTGAGATATGGCAGCTGTCCCATAAGTGTAAATGCGCAGTACAAACAAGATAGGTGCAGTTACAACTTGCTCTGTAGAATTTAATGCCACATGCCATGTGGATTACCACTACACTGAGGTAAGAAAAAACTATAGGCAGATATGACCCGCATTCAAACCAAAATAAGGTTACCACTGTTGTGTGGTGAAACAACTTTAATCCAAAAGTGCTGAAATGAATTATTTTATGTGTGGAGAAAATCTGTACCATGGTACTAACATAAGTACTCTAGCCGAAAATTATAAACGCCGAAAACAATTAAACTCCAACCAATGAATCGGTTGGGCTTGAATTATCATTGAAACATTTATAAAGTATATGTATGGAATTGGTGCGGTTTAAGTTATGTAAGTTGTGCTTTTACTTTGGTCGGTAAAAGATTTTTTTTTTTTTTAGTGGTAATTAAAGGAAGGAGTAATGTGACAAGTGGTATCGCAGCCCAGTTACTACGCTGGGACCCTGAGGGTCTACTAACAGTGAAGCTGTGTATATGAATAGTGCATAGAGAAAGAAAAGAAAGCGGGTGAAAATGAGAAGAGTGATAGCATCACAAACGCAACCCGAGGAAACTCAAGCTCCAGCGGTCACGAACCCAGAGATGTGGGTGCAATTAAGTGTAGAACAACACCAAAAGAACAGCCAGTTACTTTAAGAACACCAGCACCAAACTGGGCTTTTGTTGAACACGGTGCAACAACTACAAGAAGAAATGCTAAGGCTCTGGAAGGATAATGAACGACTGTTGCAAGATCAGGAGAAAATATTAAAAAATTTATCAGACAAACAAAATCAGGAGATGGAGCATCCAAGTGCTGAAAAAGAATTATCAGCAGAAGAAGAAGACTAGAAAACCAAAAAAAATACTACATGCAGAGCTGAAAAGAGTCCCTCCCAGAAAAGCAAAAACAAGAATTACAACAAGGCAGAGTCGGACAATTTTTCTGACTAACAAGACATTAAGAGACATAAAATGGAACTGCAAGGGGAATTCCGCAAAATTAAACCACCAACATTTGATGGTGAGGGAGAGGAGGTGGCTGAAGCCTGGTTAATTAATATAAATAAGTACTTTCAGGTATATGAATACAGTAGCAATCTGAAGGCCAGATTGGCTATATACCAGTTACGGGAAAAGGCCACTCTGTGGTGGGAAGAAGTGAAAAATGTACGCAACATTGATGAGCAAGATATTACTTGGGAATTATTACAGCAGTACTTTAAAGACAAGTACTTGAAGGAAAGGTTTTATGATGACAAGGCTAAGGAATTCCATGATCTTCAGTTGGGACAATTTACCATGGATGAATATGTTACTAAATTCACTTCCCTGTTATGTTACATTCCTTACCTCCGAGAGGAAAAATCCAAAGTGCAGAGGTTCTTAAGTATCCTACCTACTCATGTGAGGGAAAGAATAGAATTTGTTAATCCTAAAACCATGGATGAAGCCATTCGTAAAGCACGAATGTGCTACCAGTAGACTAAGGCCAAGGGTGAAGGGGGGAAGAGCTGGTAGCCAAAGAAAAGTAAGAAAAATGGCTCCAAATTTAAAAGCAGTAAAGGTGGTAGCTTTAAAGGTTCAACACGAAATTATATTAGTAAGAAAATTGATAGGAATCATCAAAGAACCAAATGCTCAGCGGAAGAGAAACCCACAGAAGAATCTAGCAAGCCAGAGCAGGGACATATTACTAAACCTCCTCTACAGTGCTGGGGCTGTGGGGAGGCTCATTATTATAAAAATTGTCCACAACGAAAAAAAGAAGAAGCTGTAACAAATCTGCAGGAAGCATCTACAGTGGGGGATGTGGCGCACAATATACCTCGTATCAATGTAGGCTTGGAAGACCGGCAGGCTAATTTTCAGCCCACAATGATTGAATTAGAAGGTACTTTACTAACTAAACCTGTTTCGATTTTGGTAGATCCTAGAGCAAGTTTGAGTTACGTAAGTCCCAAAATAGTGGAAATGTGCAAATTAAAAGAACAAAAATTTAAGAATTCCTGGTTAGTATAGTTAGCCACCAGGGCAAAATGAAAAGTAACTGCAAAAGTTCCTAACTGTACATTGGAGGTAGCAGAACAACAGTTACAAGTAGATTTAAATATCTTACCATTTGGGTCTTATGATGTGTTATTGGGGATGGATTGGTTGGAAAGACACTGGACCATAGTGGACTGCAAGGAGAAGATCATTTATTTTAGAATGCAGGACGACATGCATAAAGAGATGCAAGGAATTAAAAATCTTGTGCAATTACATCCAATAACAACATCTCAAATGGGAAAGTGTATCAGAAAATGATGTCTGCTGTATGTAATTCAAGTGGGATACACAGATTCCAAGGAAAAGGCACCCATGATGGAAGAGATTCTTGTAGTACAAGAATTTATGGATGCCTTTCCAGAAAAAATTCTTGGTTTACCACCCAAAAGGGATATTGAATTTACCATAGAATTACTGGCAGGAGCCTCTCCGGTGTCAAGAGCTCCTTATAGAATGAGTGTAACAGAACTAGCAGAACTGAAGATGCAGCTACAAGAATTGTTAGACAAAGGCTATATCCGTCCAAGTGTGTCTCCATGGGGAGCACCAGTCCTATTTGTTAAAAAAAAAGATAGAACCTTATGTATGTGCATGGATTAGAGGCAGCTTAATAAGCTAACTATCAAGAAAAAATACCCCGTACCAAGAATCGATGACTTATTCAATCAAGTAAGAGGGGCTAAGGTGTTCTCTAAGATAGACTTAAGATCTGGATATCATCAGATTCGGATTAAAGATGAAGATATATGTAAGACAACATTTCGTACTCGCTATGGGCACTATGAATTTGTGGTGCTACCCTTCGGATTGACGAATGCAACAACAACCTTTATGAGGTTGATGCATGGCATCTTTCATCAATTTTTGGATAACTTTGTACTTATTTTCATAGTTGACATACTAATCTATTCTAAAAGTGAGGAGGAACATAAAGAGAATTTGAGGATAGTTTTGGAGATGTTAAGAAAGCATCAGCTTTATGCTAAGTTTAGCAAGTGTGATTTCTTTAAAACAAAAATCCAATATTTGGGACACGTTATATCAGCTAAAGGAATCGCTGTTGATCCAAAAAAGATCAAAACTATCATGGAATGACGAGTACCCCAGAACGTGGCTGATATTAGATCATTTATGGGATTAGCAGGTTATTATAGAAGATTTATAGAAGGATTTTGTAAAATTGCTTTCCCTATTAAATATTTGCAGAAGAAGGGAAAACTCTTCAAATGGACAAATGAATGTCAGAACAACTTTGAAAAGCTGAAGCAACTTTTGACTACAACACCGGTTTTGAGGGTAGCGGACCCTGATAAAGACTATGAAGTATGTACTGATGCAAGTAAAGAGGGTGTGGGATCAATCTTAACCCAGGAAGGTAAAGTGGTGGCATACGAGTCTAGAAAACTGAGGGACCATGAACATAAATATTCTGCTTATGATTTGGAGCTGACAGCAGTTGTACATGCTCTCCGGGTGTGGAGGCACTACCTGCTGGGTAAAAGGTTTGTACTTAAAATAGACCATAGAAACTTAACTAATTATTTTAAGCAAGCAGATTTAAATTATAGACAAGCAAGATGGAATGCTTTTCTAAGTGAATTCGACATGGACATACAACATGTTAAAGGAAAGGAAAATCGGGTGGCATATGCGTTGAGCAGAAAATTACATGATATTTATGCATTATACTATAATAAGCTAGAAAGCCAATTTTTGGAGCAATTAAAATAAGAGGCCCAAAAAGATCCAGAATATAAATTTTTGTGGAAAAAAATGGAGGAAGACAAGAAGCAAGACAAAACATCTGAGTATGGAAAGAATGAATATCAGGTGTTGACCTTCCGAGGAAAAATTTATGTGCCTAATTGTATAGCTTTAAAGGAGTTAATACTGAATGAATTCCATCGCAGCAATTACGCTAGTCATTCGGGATATCAAAAAATGCTTACTGCAATAAGAAAGGTATATTTTTGGCCGAGAATGTGTAGAAATATTGTGGAATATCTAAGAAAATTCTTGGAATGTCAACAGGTAAAGGTGGAGCACCAGCATCTTGTGGGATTATTGCAGCCCATACCCATCCCTGAGTGGAAGTGGGAGGTTATCTCCCTAGATTTCATCACAGGATTACCGCAAAAAAAAAGACAGAATGACTCAATCATGGTAATGGTAGACAAATTAAGAAAATCTGCACATTTTATACCGGTACAGTCTACATACAAGACCATACAGATTGCTGATATATTTATGAAGGAAATATTTAGGTTCCATGGCATACCTAAGACAATGATCTCAGATCGAGATGTTAAGTTCACATCCGCATTTTGGAAAACCTTGTTTTCCGGTCTAGGAACACAAATACATTTTAGCACCACCTATCACCCTTAGACTGATGGGAAAACGGAGCGGGTAAACCAAGTACTGGAAGACATGCTGCACATGTATGTGATGCAACAGCCAATTAAGTGGGAGGATTATTTGCACCTTGTTGAGTTTGCTTATAATAACGGGTATCAGGAATTTATAAAAATGAGTCCCATTCGAGGCATTGTATGGTAGGAAATGTCGTACACCTATAAATTGGAGCAGTCCTGAGACAAAATTAATGTTGGGACTGATATTCTGGTTGAAATGGAAGCCGAGGTAAAAATAATAAGGCAAAATCTGAAGGCTGCACAAGACCGACAAAAGACTTATGCAGATAAGAAAAATTATTATCGTGAATTCATGGTGGGGGATCATGTCTACGTGAGAATTAAGCCTAAGAGGAGTACCCTGAAGTGGACCTCTTGTGCTAAATTATCTCCCAGATACTGTGGACCTTTCCAAATATTGGAAAGGGTAGGACCAATAGCTTATCGGTTGGCTTTACCCAGCCACCAAGTTCACAATGTATTCCATGTGTCCTTACTGAAGCGATATGTTCATGATGAAAAACATGTGATTCATTGGCAAAATATTCAGGTAGGATAGAGATAAAAATCCTAACTTGAAGTTTTGAATAAAATTGACGAGTATTTACTTGAAAACATTTTTTTCTTTTCAGGCAGAACCAGATGGAGAGTTTCTGGTCGAGCCGCAACGCATACTTGATCGAAGAGAAATCAAAATCCGCGAACGAGTAGTCATCCAGGTAAAAGTCCAATGGAAGCACTTTGGACCAGATGAAGCTACTTGGGAGGATGAGAAATTTATGTAGGAATCTTACCCGAAGCTCTTTACAGAGCTGGGCTGAAACATTAAGGACGATGTTACTTCCGGGGGGGAAGTTGTGACAACTTCATTAAAGTTAACTAGTGTTAACTAGTTGAAGACAATTTGTTTAGTTTTATTTTATCTGGCAAGAAGAAATCAAATATTTACTGTTGATTAAGAAAATTATTTAAGTTACTTATTTATTAATTAGAATAAATTAATTAATTAAAGGAAAAATCTTTTAATAAGGAATATACATAAAGCTGATGGTAAAGAAAGGTTTCCAAGAATAGGAGGTGGTTGGGGACAGTTGGAAATATAGTTACCTACTCCTCTGAGGATAAATTTGAATCCCAGAGGAGGAGTGGGGGTTCTGTGTAAATGGTAGAGGGGAGTATTTTCTAGAGCTGATTTGGGATCAGTTGAAAATATCTCACTGCAACCCTTGTAAAACCAAGATCTTCTAAATTTTGACTAGATAGGCCATCCAGAGGTCAAAGCAGAAAGTGAGACAAATCCACTGTTAATCCCGGGGCACCATCCAGATTCTGGAGCTAGGGGGGCAAGTGGAGGACGTAATAGCCTCCCTTGATGGTTGGGAGGAGCACAGATTGAAAGGATAAATCCAGATAAGTACTAAAATCTGTTTGGTATGTTATGTAAATGGTACTGTTAAGGAAAAATTGTCTGCAATAGATTATTATTAACATTTTTACAGTAGGGGTGAAATAACAGAAACTCTATAAACTAAAAGGGTAGGTATAATTTATGCAAAAAAAGAAAAGAAAGGGAGAGATTACTGTGGAGAAATGCCATTAAATTTTTTTGCAGTAGAAAACATAATTATAAAATTACGAAGCAGATAGTGGAAAATTCTTCTGATTAGAAGAAAACAAATGATACATTACATTACAGGAATAACTTATGCAAATATAGTTAGAACCGAATTAGGAAGCAAAGGGTAAACTGTGGTAATAGATATCTGAATACAATATGCACAGTATTATCCAATAAGGCATTTAACATTTGATAAAGCGTGATATAATTTCTGGAAATGGGAAGTTTGAACATTAGAATTTGCAGTCTTAGGTTGGGATGGAACCCTACCCCAGACTAACTATTATGTGAAGAAAGGGGATTCTATACTCGAACTTCTGTAATGGTGATCCGGTCACCATTCTAGTAAGATATCAAGAACTTTGTAAGCAGAGGAAAGAAAACTTTGGCAGAAAATAAATATCCATATGCAACTCTGCTACCGAGAAAACGAGATACATTACGAAAATAACTTCAATACATTACTGGGTAGTAAGAAAAGAATTCTGGTAATAGTTTATTACTAAAAAACGAATCTGTTACTTGAGAGAATCATAATAAATAATCGAGTAAATATATACCAAGAACGCAGACTGGATTTCATTCATGCAGAAAGTAAACTTGCTACTGTTAAAACCAAGACATAGAAAATCAAATAATTTTCCAAAAACTGGATGAATATATATATATATAAGTGTAAGATTGAAACTGAAGAAAATTAGAGTTTATAATCGACTTATCTCTACAATAGAATTCCAAGAAGAAACATGCTTGAAAGGGTTAACCGTTTAGCTAAGCAAAAACCCTTTTTCTCTCTATACAAATTGGGAATTAAACCAAGGGGTTAACCCTTCAGACAAATTCCAGAATAAAGTTCAAGGTGAATAGAATACAAAAGAAACTAAATTATTACAGAGTCCAAGGACTATTCTTCTTTTAAAACTCAATTATTAGTGAAGAATCGAAAGGTAATAGCCCAACGAAAGAAAGTTGGAAAACGTGAGACTGAAACCAAGGGTTTCAGTTTCCATTGGAACTGGGGTACCTGTGTAACCAAGAAATGTAAAGAAATTAATTTGTGGCTATGGGAAGGTAGTCGAATACTAATTGTGAATGCTTTCCACAAACTTGCAATGAATGAAACCCAAGTATGGGGGTTAGTACATGTAATCTGAGCCAAAACGCGAAAACTCAACACCCTCATACAACGAAAATTCATGGCTAGAATAGATACTTGAAAATGGAAGTCTCCTCTGCCTATGCCTGAGAGAAAAAAAAAAAGGAATACAATTGTAAGTCTCCTAGTAATGTTGTTCTCCTTTCCATTTACATCTCATCAGAGACAGGTAAATGAAAAAAACCTCTGAGATTTAGCAAAACAGATTTATGTGCATACTCTATAATAGAAACGAGCAACGATATAACCAAATGATAGCAAAATATGGGCATAGTCATGCCTTACTTGGAAAACTAAGCCTGTGAGCTCTTCAACAGAGTCTTGGTGCTTAAAACCTCTGTAGCTGGGGCACATAACCAAAACAAAACCCTGAAATGTAAACCGGTGGCATCCTCACAGTCAGCACCCGAGATGTAATGAGCCATGGCTAAGGAATTTCACACTAGGAAAGCCAAGCAGAAATGGCGAGCCGATTTCAAGTGAACCGGGGTGGAGAGGCCAAAGGATTTCGGCTGAAGAGAGTTCAGATCTGGAACTCCCGCCTAGCCAAATGAGCTACTGTCTAACAGGTCCGAGTCGATAAACTCCAATTAACCTTGATAGCGAATCCCAAAGGAAATTAATTGAGATATGGCAGCTGTCCCATAAGTGTAAATGCGCAGTACAAACAAGATAGGTGGAGTTACAACTTGTTTTGTATAATTTAATGCCACATGCCATGTGGATTGCCACTACACCGAGGTAAGCAAAAATTGTAGGCAAATATGACCCGCATTCAAACCAAAATAAGGTTACCGCTGTTGTGTGGTGAAACGACTTTAATCCAAAAGTGCTGAAATGAATTATTTTATGTGTGGAGCAAATCTGTACCATGGTACTATACTCTAGCCGAAAATTATAAACGCCGAAAACAATTAAACTCCAACCAATAAATCGATTGGGCTTGAATTATCATTGAAATATTTATAAAGTATATGTATGGAATTGGTGCGGTTTAAGTTATGTAAGTTGTGCTTTTACTTTGGTCGGTAAAAGATTTTTTTTTAAGTGGTAATTAAAGGAAGGAGTAATGTGACATAATCTTATTGAAAATATATATATATATATATATATATATAAGTTATGCACTCGTTATTATTAATTGGAATGGATTTATTGTTTAGTAATCTGGTTGAAAAAGATGTAGGAAATATATGCCAACTTATAGGTCTTTCACCAAATAATTTAGTATACCAATTCGGTAAATAATAAATCAACGAGTGAGTGAGTGTGGCTGAATGTCATGTGCTCTAAATTTTTAGGTTATAAATAGCCATCCATGCCAATACCATTCATGTTCAGTTAGGATTTAGGTTATTTTTCTATTTGTTTTTGGTTTTTCTATGACTATGATCTTTAACTGCAGTTTACATTTTTGAAATTATTGGGGAGAAATAATTGTATAATTTTACTAGTAGTGATTTTAAATATGAATACATTGTTGTGAGTGTTGCTATTTGGCTTTCATAAGTTTAATGGAACGAAAAGTATTGGAATCAATTTTATAATAATCTTATTTTTTTAGATTGTAATTTTTTGTGACCCATAATTATTTAACCAACTTTTTCGTAAAAATCACAATATCATTTGGAGGGCCGACACATTTCGAACTGCCTAGTGTAGTTTTTCTACTTGTGTTGATTAGAATAGTTGAAGTGATCAGAATAGTTGAATATAAACACTGCTGAGATGCAACTGTCACTTGTGAAGACTTAGTCAATATTTAATACATTATAACGTTATAAAAATAAAATATTAATAAAAATAAAATCTAATATTAAAATTAAAATTAATAAGGGTGAACGTTATAGTAATAAATTAAAATAGAAATAGAAATAAAAATATAAAAATAAATAAATAAATCAACAAATGAAAATTAATAATAATAATAATAATAATAATAAACAAAAAATTAAAATTAAAATTAACAAGGGTGAACGTAATATATATATAAAATAAAAATAATGAAAATAAATAATAATAATAATAATCTTATAAAACATAACAAAAATATTTAAAAACACAAGACCTAAAAAATAAAAATAAACCGCAAAAATAATAAAAAAGAAGCAGAGAGACACACACCATAGACACACACCATAGACCAAGGAAAAAGGGGGCACTCCTAAGAGATTAGAGATAGAATCCAACAACTATTGATATTGATTTTCCATCCGTCATCTCTATTCATAGTACACGATTTTTTCTCAATTTCAACAGCTTCCTGGAATTTGCGGTGATGGAAATGCTCCACCCTCATGATAACCCAGGACTCCATGATTCTTCTTTCCAACATGCTCAGCAAGAGCAGATGACTTAATCCTACAGTGCCTCAAATCACCAGCATGTTCTTGTAACCTCTTACTTATCGAGTGCCCGGTAAGTAAGAGGTTACAAGAACATGCGGCGAATTGGAGGCACTGTAGAACAAAGATGCTGTTGGAAAGGAAAATCTCAGGCACTGTAGAACTAAGATGCTGTTGGAAAGGAAAATCTCAAATCATCAGATTTGTTTGGAGGAGTCGAGGGTTATCGCGAGGATAGAACATTTTCATCATCGCAAATTCCGAGAAGCTGTTGAAATTGAGAAAAAGTGGTGTACTCTTCCCTTAAGAGTGCCCCCTTTTTCCTTGGTATGTGGTGCATGTCTCTTTGCTTCCTTTTTATTATTTTTGTGATTTATTTTTATTTATTTTTAGATGTTATGTTTTTAAATATTTTTGTTATTTTTTAAGGATTATTATTATTATTATCATTTATTTTCATTATTTTCATTTTATTTTTATTTTATTATATATATATAATTTTCACCTTTGTTAATTTTAATTGTTTTTTATTATTTATTTTATTTTTATTTTTAATATTATTATTATTATTTATTTATTTTATTTTTGTTTTTAATATTATTATTATTATTATTATTTATTTTATTTTCATTTTTATTTATTTATTTACTGTTTGATTTTTATATTTATATTTATATTTTAATTTATTATTTTAATTTTCACCTTTATTAATTTTAATTTTAATATTAAATTTTATTTTTATAACATTATAATGCATTAAAAATTGCATTTCAATAGTATTTATATTTAACTATTTTGATTAGTATGAGTAGAAAAGTCTTGATTATGAACTATATGAACTATACTGAACTACACTAGATAATTTGAAACACATAGACTTTCCAAATGATATTGTAATTTTTCTCAAAGAATTAATTAAACAATCTTATTTTTTATTTCAACTCAAACTTTTGAAAGCAACAAATCTAGAATATTCTATGGCAATAACTCTCAGGGATAAAATATACTTTCAGGGATAAAATATTTAGAGGATGGACTTATTCTTAAACCCACAAATTCGCCACTGAGATGATTTTAAATTCTTTTATGAGAGCATATTTGGTTGATAATATTATGCTATGTTTATTAATTCTATGCTGGTATTGTCCTCTAACAGAGTATTCTTACAACACTGTATGTTAAATGTGAAACCAAATGAAGTTGATCGTTCACTCCCGCCGACTCTCTAACAGTCATCGACGCCGACTCTCCGATAATCCATCGCCTACGCCGAAAGTTACCGCCAACGCCAGCCACCGCCCTTGATTGTGCAACCATGAATTTCACACGAGGAAAAGTCTATAACTCTTTTCCCATCATCTATAAATTTGTAATATTGTCTCACACGAGGAAAAGTCTATAACGCTTTTCCCCTCATCTATAAATTTGTAATATTGCCTCTGTCTGAGCAATCGAAGCAAGACCAAGGCATATATGTAATAGAAGTATGTGAAATTGTTCTTCATTGTAATTTTTTCTCTCTTTAATTTGATCTGCCTATGTGTGTTGTCTGATCTGTTGTTTCTGTGATGATTTAAGTCATTGTTGTGTACATTGATTCTCATCAACTGGTATCATAGCCAGTGTAGACTTCGTAGCCCACCGTAGAAAATCCCATACACTGTTGCACATTCCATCCAAACGCTTCCGTAAAAGAGGTGAAATCAATGACTGATCTAAGAGGGAATCGTCTGAAGAGTAGAGCATTGTGTTACAAGTGTTTTTGTTACTGCTTTATTTTGCCTTTCAAGAAAGAGTACATCGTTTCAGATGATCCTTGCGTAACACCCATGAATGAGAGTGGGTAGTAAACTAGCTGCTAATAGACGAAGGACGGGAGTTAGAAAAAACACCATGAAAATTTGGAGAGCGGAGATCCACATACAGGACAATGGAAGCTTACTCGAATGAGGGCACACATTTTTTTGCTGTAAAGAACAATACAACGTCAACAAATTTTAGGTGATAATCCTCCAAGCCTCCAAAATACATGTGTTGGTTGTAGAATAAAAATTAGAACAAGCGGCCTGTTGTCATATTATATGCTTCGTTTTAATTCTTATGACCGTAGCCATTTAAATTAGTTGATTAAGTTTGAAACGATTATATAACGACTTTATCTATTTTAAGAATGGGGTTGGAAGTAATGTATTCTAGTTAATTAATTAATTAAGAAGAAGAGGTACTACTTTGTTATATGATAATTATTTTTAAAAGAGGTTTATTTTTGGAATTTTATTTTAAAAAGGTGCAATAATTAAACTCTTATTTTGTAAGTCTAGTTTGATCTTTTAGGGCTTGAATTTTTTTGAGAATGGAGACAACAACATTAACTGATATGAAGAAGTTGAGTAGGGTAAGTTTTCCTTACATAAATCACAGATGGAGGATATATTGGTTTTAAAATATCAGTATTTGTCGATTGATGGCACAACAAAGAAATCTTAATCGATGACAGATGAAGAATGGAATAAGTTAGATAGAAAGGCGATTGCAACAATCCACCAATATCTAGGAAATAATATGTATTTCAATGTGTCCAGAGAAAAGATGACAAAAGGATTATGGAGGAAGCTTCATGATCTATATGATAAGAACGCGACATCAAACAAAGTGTTCTTGATGAAGAAGCTTTATAACCTCAAGATGGAGGGTGCTTCAGTTGCTGAACACTTGTATAAATTAAATATTATTAAGTTAGTGATGCAGGAGAAAAACCACCCCAAGTCAAAGTTGAAATTCGTGAACCTTCTAGAACGCAAGTGTGGCATGAGAACAAGATTTACTCACGATTCGTTTGAGCTTGTTTGTAATTTGTTATTTTACACAGATTTTGAGGGATGAGAGAGACCTTAAAATAGATCGGATCTCAAAAGATCCGATCCTTAAAATTTTTATTGAGGTAATATAAATTGTAGGTGTGAGTGCTTAGAAAGGAGAACGATGCAATGCAATACCAGGGTGAGTGTGTGTGTTCAGGCCCACAGAGGCCATAGTATTGTAATGGAATTTGATTTTAATAAAGACTGAATAACTCTGTATCTATTCTGTTTTCTTTTAACCTAGTTTATAGATTCTGTGTGATATGGAGTCTTGAGACTCTATGTATTGAATCGGGGATTGCACAGTTGTGGGAATGTTGATGGTTGTGTAATCGGCTGGAGCCTCGATAATTTTGCATCGGCATTGCTTTTATTTATTGGTTAAGTATTACGAGTTGTATATTAAACCTTACAAAATGCGATGAAGGGATCGTTAAATTCACGAAATCTCGATAAGAAGTGGAAGTTGCGATGTTGCGATGTGACATCGTCATCGCAACTTTACATCAAAATTATTATTATTATTATTTATGGTTAATGTTATTTGTTATAAGTTGCGACCTGTGATAAGGGTTTCAGGAAATTTGCAAAATAATATATATTGAAATCTGCGATGTATGTTAGAGCTGTCATATGCGAAACTTATGAACCTGCAATATTGCGATTCGCTGCGAGAAAAGGAGATTTATGTGGGCCCATAACTCATAGGTCCAAATATTTTGGGTAAAGATGCAATTTTACTGCATCAATTAGTCATCTTGTCTTTGTTAAAATAATTTTAGATGATGAAGTTAGAGCTATTTTGTTAATGTGTTCTATGCTAGACATCTGGGAAAATTTAATTGTACCTATGATCACTTCAGCACCTATATAGGCCCTGAAGTTTGATGATGTCAGCAACAGTTTAATGAATGAGGAGCTGTGATGCACGTCAATTGCGGAAAACCAGCGACGAGAATCTCTAACTCTAGTTTATCGTGGTAAGAGAATTGATCAAGGCTGACAAGGGTGATCAAGATCGAGAGGGCGATCGAAATCAAGGAGGGGAAGGCTCATTTTATTTCATTACTTGGGCACATGAAGAAATAATTTTGAGTCTGGAAGAAAGGACAGAAGGATCAAAGACCAGTCAGTACAAATCACAAGTCATCTAGTGCAAATGAAGGTGAGACTACTATTAGGGTAAAAATGTGAAGGTGGGTTACACTTTCATGAGAAACACAGGCGGAAAATTCATTTTTCTAACAGTTCAGCCGAAGTTTGTAAATTAGTTTGGCTGAACTCATTCTTCCATTGACATTGACAACGTATTGACAAAGTAGGTAAACAAATTTTTGGCCGGAAATGGGAAAACCGGCAACCGAAGTTCAGCCGAAATTTTGAAAAGAATTTAGCCGAATTTTTATTTATAAATATACTGGCTTGCAGACCTTGAGAGGTTTTGGGCTTGTTACCGTTGTTTGATCTTCGTTGTTAGTCATTGCATTGGTTTTTGTTATTGCAGGGGCTTGCTGTTGCATGGGCGAGGAGGTGAGAACCTGCTACCTGTGTTTCTTTTTTTCTTTGTATTTTTGTCAGTTTTAATGTTTTTTCTACTTTTTTTGGTCGCAGGTTACAAATAACGTGCGTCTTCGGTGATCTCATTCCTCATTGCGACTTGCCTCGTCATTTTCTATCATTGCAGCCTGCCTCGTCGTTTGCTGTTGTTTGCTGTCGTTGCGACCTGCCTCGTCGTTTGCTGTCATCTCATCGTCTCCAGGTAGATGAAAAAACTCAACCTAATGTCTGTTCGACTAACCTTTTACCTGCAAATTAAATGAAATGAAAAAAAGGGATAACATTTGTCAGTTTTTTTTTACTTCTCTGCTAAACAAAATCTTGGTTTAATTGTAATTCAGACGGTTTTATTGTAACTCAGACTTCGCATATACTGCGCATCTCTTTTTGTTTCTGTTTCAGATTGTTTTCCTCGTTTAAGAGGAGATCCAGGGGATAAAAAGGGACTGTTTTCAGTTTTTAAACTCTGTACATCTGAGATAATGTTTATTGTACAAATGTATTTTTGTGTAAAAATCAGCTAAAAGCCTGGTTTGAATCCTTTTTAGGGTTGTATTTCCCCATCATGGGAAGCCTGGGGATAAACATAGATGCATCCTCTTTAAAAACTTGTTATGGCTAGCGGAAACAATGGTGCTGGTTTCCTTATACCTGCAAGCTCTATGTTTTTATTCCATCTCTGTCTGAGGAGAAATCACAGTTTCTCTGAATGCCTATGGGCATATACTATGTGTACAAAACTTGTTATGGATAGCGGAAATAGTGGCGCTAGTTTCCTTAAACCTGCAAACTTTATGTTTTTCTTCCATCTCTTTCTGAGGAGAAAACATACAATTTCTCTAAATGCCTATGGACATATACTATGTGTACAAGCCATCCAATCCTAAAAAGAATCTATTGTAGAAGTTGTTTAATTGTGTACAATGGATTGAAATGGCTAAATGTGTTGATTCATGTTGTACATAAGAGCTTGTTTGATTCATAGATATCACTTTTCCTCAAAGGATTAAAAACAATGTGTTATCTTTTATTTTTGATGGAGAAACCTCACCGCCTTTTTGTTATTATTTAGAACCCAACCTTTGGGCTCTTCTTTATATATGTTATACCTTTTTTATACAAGTTAGATATTTAGAGAAGTTATACCTTTATATCATTTAGATGGGGATACTATTTATAAAAATTACTATTTGTAGAACATGTCCAGAAAGGTTTAGACAAACATACCGAGATTTTAGCACAAAAAGACCCGTAACTATCCCATTAGAATCCATACTTTACATCAAATGACAGTTCCAACAAGTTTTATGGAATCCAGACCCATAGACTTATTGTTTGTTTAATTGTGTACAATGGATTGATTCAACCTCTCTAGATCTAATATCTCTGTTCTTTCCTTCAACCTCTGTAGATCTAATATCTTCGTGTTCTTCTTATGAGCACCAACTCACAACTCAGTTCTTTCTTAAGCTTGTAGGTTGTATTTGTGTTTTTTTGCTTCCTCAAACCTTTGTTAGACTGTCTTTGTCTTTCAGAAGAGTGTTTAATTGTGTACAATGGATTGAAATGGCTAAATATGGTTGATTCATGTGTACATAAGAGCTTGTTTTATTTTGAGATATTACTTTTCCTCAAATAATTAAAAACTATGTTATTTAGTTCAACCTTTATAGATCTAATATATCTATTCTTTTCTTCAACCTATGTAGATCTAATATATCTGTTCTTTCCTTCAACCTCTACAGATCTAATAACTTTGTGTTTTTCTTATGAGCACCAACTCACAACTCTGTTCTTTCTTAAGCTTGTAGGTTGTATTTGTGTTCTGTTGCTTCCTCAGACCTTTGTTAGATTGTCTTTGTCTTTCAGCAGAGTGTTTAATTGTGTACAATGGATTGAACTGGCTAAATATGGTTGATTCATGTGTACATAATAGCTTGTTTGATTCTAGATATCACTTTTCCTCAAAGAATTGAAAACAATGTGTTATCTTTTCTTTTTGCTAGAGAAACCTCGCTGCCTTTTTATTAGTATTTAGAACCCAACCTTTGGGCTCTTATTTATATATGTTATATCTTATTTATACAAGTTAGATATTTAGAGAAGTTATACCTTTATATCAGTTAGATGGGGATATTATTTATAATAATTACTATTTGCAGAACTTGTTCAGAAAAGGTTTAGACAGACATACAGAGAGTTTAATACATAAAGTACCGTAACCATCATGTTAGAATCCATACTTTACATGAAATGACAGTTTGAACAAGGTTTAGGGATTCCAAACCCGTAGACTTACTGTTTGTTTAATTGTGTACAATGGACTAGCTAAATATGGTTGATTCAAGTGTACATAAGAGCTTGTTTGATTCTTAGATATAACTTTTCCTCAAAGAATTGAAAACAATGTGTTATAGGATGGATTATTATAGCTTCCTTATTGTCTATTTCCTATAGTAGATGCACACAAATTTTCTTCTACCTTTTTATAGAAGTGAAAAAATATTGATTCCTTTTAAGTTGATATAATTGCATTGGATACCTTTGATAGTGGGTAGAAAAATGGATACTAGAAATACATATGAAGTGAAATTGAATGGTATTCTATGAAAAATGTGAAATTCATGTTGACTATAGTTTATTAGTTTATGCATTTGGAGGCATGATGTAGATGGGAATGATTGATAGAAATGGTTTATTCGAATAACGAAGACCCTTGGCTTGTTACCATAATGCTACTATAGGTTTTCCACTATATTCATATTTATGTCGATGCTAACTATTTTTTATTAATGTATCTAAATTTACACCTTCCATGATGCTTCCTCTCCTAGTTTTGTCATTTACTTTTCTAATCTTGTAAAATGTTAAAAGTGGAGTGTTTTATGATGTAATGGATATTACTAATCTAGATTATGCACATTTACTTTTCTAATCTTGTAAAATGTTAAAAGTGGAGTGTTTTATGATGTAATGGATATTAATAATCTAGATTATGTATGTAGTGTTATGATGATAGTGTGTAGGTTGATGTTCAAGTTGTAAAATTCTTGTACATATCAAGGATTTATGATAGTACAAGCCAAAAATAACATTAAATTATAAAGTTTAAATGATTATTAAATTTTACACCTTTCATGATGCTGCCTCTCCTATTGTTGTCATTTACTTTTCTAATCTTGTGAAATGTTAAAAGTGGAGTGTTTTATGATGTAATGGATATTACTAATCGAGATTATGTATATTTACTTTTCTAATCTAGTAAAAATTTAAAAGTGGAGTGTTTTATGATGTAATGGATATTACTAATCTAGATTATGTACAGTGATATGATGATAGTGTGTAGGTTGATGTTCAAGTTGTAAAATTCTTGTACATATCAAGGATGAATGATAGTACAAGCCAAAAATGACATTAAATTATATTATTAGACAATCTGTTAGGTGCTAAATCATACTTCTTATTAAGGACATAACTATGTAAGTTGAAAATTCATTTTTAATGTTCTTAGCCCATTTATAGATGTCAAAGTAAAGGTTTCTAGATGTGATTTCTCCCATAAAATTTAAGGAAAACCATGTACATTCATTTCTCCTACAAACTCATCAAGGTGTGACTTTTGACATGACTTCATCAACCACTACCACTAGTTTTTTTAGTAAGTGCATAAAATAATTTTGCAAACCATGTATATGTCATTTCTCTGACAAACTCATCAAGGTGTGACTTTTGACACAACTTCATATACCACTACCACTTGTTGTTTTAGTAAGTGCATAAAATAATTTTGCAAACTTTAAGGAAAAATTTAAGGCATATTATGTACATGTCATTTCTATGTCATTTCTCCCATAACATTGAAGAAAAACTTTAAGGATAACCATGTACATACATGTCATTTCTCCCATAAACTTTAATGCAAACTTTAAGGCATGTCATTTGTATGTCATTTCTCTGTCATTTGTATGTCATTTCTCCCATAAACTATAAGGAAGGATTTAAGGCATGTCATTTCTAGATGTGCTTTCTCCCATAAAATTTAAGGCAAACCATGCACATTCCATTTCTCCCACAAAATCAAGGTTTTCTCCCATAAACTCAAGGAAAAATTTAAGGCTTAAAAACCTTGGTGAGAACCTAAAGTGGCTTAACTTCTATAGGATTTGAGTCACTCTGTTGAGTGTTAACTTCTAAAAGTTCTAAAGACAGAGTATGTAAAGGGACATGTAGCCTCTGGATATCAGCCTTTCTCAAAGGTGACATATCCAGTAAATTCCCCTACAGTCAATCTCTGGAACAGATCTAAATATAAGTTCTTCATTGTAATATCCATTTATGTACATGCCATTTCTCCCATAAACTTTAGGCATTTTCTAGTGCCTTTGGAACCATGTACATGTCATTTCTATGTCATTTCCCCTATAAAATTTAAAGAAAACCATGTACAGGTGTCATTTCTGCCATACATGTGCCATTTCTCCCATAAAATTTAAGGCAAACTTTAATGGATGTCATTTCTATGTCATTTCTATGTCATTTCTCCCATAAACTATAAGGCAAAATTTAAGGTAAACCATGTACATGTCATTTCTCCCTTAAACTCTAGGAAAGGAAAAATTTAAGGCGTGTCATTTCTAGATGTGATTTCTCCCATTAAATTTAAGGCAAACTTTAAGGAAAACCATGCACATGTCATTTCTCCCACAAACTCAAGGCTTTCTCCCATAAACTCAAGGAAAACTTTAAGGCCTAAAAACTTTGGTGAGAACCTAAAGTGGCTGAACTTCTATAGGATTTGAGTCACTCTGTTGAGTGTTAACTTCTACAAGTTCTAAAGGTAGAGTCTGTAAAGGGCTAGGTGGCCTCTGGATCTCATCCTTTCTCAATGGTGACATATCCAGTAAATGCCCATACATTCAATCTCTGGAACAGATCTAAATAGAAGTTCTTCATTGTAATATCCATTTCTGTACATGCCATTTCTCCCATAAACTTTAAGGCATTTTCTAGTGCTTTTGGAACCATGCACATGTTATTTCTATGTCATTTCTCCCATAAAATTTAAGGAAAACCATGTACATACATGTTATTTCTCCCATACATGTGTCATTTTTCCCATAAAATTTAAGGAAAACTTTAATACATGTCATTTATATGTCATTTCTCCCATAAATGTTAAGTCAAAATTTAAGGAAAACCATGTACATGTGTCATTTCTCCCATACATGTGTCATTTTTCCCGTAAACTTTAAGGAAAACTTTAAGACGTGATTTCTATGTCATTTCTCCCATAAAATTTAAGGTAAACCATGTACATGTCACTTCTCCCATGCATTTGCAATAAGTGTTAATTTACTATATTTTATTGAATTTTTTTTTTTCAGGGATAAAAAAGCCACTAAATATGGTTGAAAAATGGACATTATGCATAGATATTTCTTGCTATCCAAATCTAGGAAAGCACTGATTACATATGTGCTTTGCAATATTGTGACTAACAAGGTCCTCTAAAGGAAAATGAATATACTTGGAAAAACAACAAAAAATGAGGCATATTATATTGCATTGATAGAAGGCTTGGGACAACTAGGGAGTATGGATCAAATGGAATTGTGGTTTTCACCAATTCTAAACTTGTGTGCAACCAGATGAAAGGCATGTACCAAGTTAAGAAGGAGAGGCTAAAACAACTGCATGGAAAAGAAAACAATATTTTTAGACAATTTCAATTTTTTAGTATAAGATATTTTGGAAATGTTAATAAGATGTCTAGTGATCTATTGTGTGTGGAAATGCCAATTCAAGATTCATCCTTCAAAGATGAATTAGTATAACACAGGGCAATTCCAATTCAAGATTCATCTCTCAAAGATGAATTAATGTTGAGACTCTCTCCCTCAAAATTTATTGATGGACATTGTAACATATCTTTGATATGTGTGTGTTTTTTACTTATAAATGTGTCATTTTTAATGACCATGTGTTTTTTAAATTATATACCTAGTGTGATCCCACCATGTAAAGCGCAACTTTGTGAATTTCACATTTAAAATAAAATAAAATGTGACCAAATTTTTGTTTAAATTGAATTTCACACATCAATTAGTGCTTTGAAAGTTGTGTTTTACATAATTTGTGTACTAAATTACATTAATTTTTTGAAATATTTTGAATTTATTTTAAATAGTAATTTAAAAATAATTGTAAATATCCACTGTAGATATATCCATATATATCATGGAGGATGAAAGGCGAAGATCAATAGAATCCCATGCCTCTACGAGAGAGGGGGATCATGGTGTTCATCGTATTTATGTACATACATGTATACATATGGAATTGATTTTTTATCAATTTTGTGAGTTAAATTAGTTTTTAATAAGTTTTATTTTTTATTTTTTAGGAGGTAGGAGGACAAGGTTGTCTACTCCATCAATGGAACATGGCCATGGTTCACGCAATCGTGGTATGGTTCACACAATTTAATCAATCATATGTACATGTATTTATATGTATGAATGTATTTTGAATTGATTATAAATTCATATTTTTTTATGAAGCTTCCTTCTCGCCGCATGAGGTTGGTGGTGTTACACATTCCCTTGGAGGCCCATCAATAGGTGGTGGTCAATTGCGTGAGGGTGGTGATATGAATTCCCCCAGAGGCCAATCAATGGATGGTTATGTAATCGATGGTCGTTATGGTTCTCAACAGTCTTAGGGTGGGAAGTATCAGCGTGGGAATGATGCCGACTGACCATATCAAGGTGGTCAACAATCTGAATATTATTTTTATTCAATTTTTACAAATTTGTTTACACTCTTTTTTATTTATACAAAATTTTATATATTGATGTAGAGGGTGAAAATGTTGCTCCAAAAAGACGTAGGACGGAACATATTATTCAAGAAGAAGGTTGTAGACCAACCACGACTTATCTGTCTAACATTTCTGATATACCTTGGGAATAAAACATATGACAATGCACGTTACAAAGGTGTCAACATCTTCATTCCAAATTGAAGAGAGATCTTGTGTCTTTGAAATTCCTTGCTGAGAGTCGAGAAAGCTTAGAAATAGGTACTCACTCTTTAAGCGAACTAGTAGATGTGTACCTAAGGATTGGGCCAACCACTGATAATTTGTAGAAGTGATGAGAAAAAGAAAGGAAACAGTGATGGGTCCTGATACATGGGAGGTTGTTAAACAAAGAGTTACAACATAAATGGCCAAGTCTATGTTTAAGTTCAAAGAAGGGATGAAAAGAAAGATGCTAAAGGTGAAATATTTCAAGCACCCTGATATAGCTGGCCATTTATATGACAAACACCTTGCTACCTATGGAAGACTCCCATGGAACGACGAGGTTTCGCTTTATTTTGAAAAATTATTTTATGCATAATTATTTTTGGGAATGAAACCCAATTATAATGACCTTCCCTCCAAATTTTTTGGTCCTGGGAAAGGTCGATTATGTGACCGTAGGGGTGCTAATTGTGATGCTGAGTTGCCTCACCTTGAGCTACCATTGGTTAGTCGACCTCTTCGTGTTGAAACTTTGCGGTCAGAGATGGATGCAACTTCTCAAATTAGTCGAGAAGCAAGGGATGCCATCATTGACAATGTTCAAAGTGGACTGGGTAGAGTTAATGTTTGTTTGAATCGACAAAGAGCACGAGATAATGTATGTGCTAATTTTTGTATCATACAGATGATGAGATATACAACATGAGTTTTGAAGATCTCAGAACATATGCAAATAAGTGTTGCAATGGTTGGCAGGTCCTAATGTTTCATGAGCAAGAGGGAATGGGATCGGTATGTGTTAATAGTTAGGGTGATTATTTTAGCACATGTATAATTTGTAATAAATACATATATACATACATTTATTTGTATTCATTAATCTAACAAAAATGTGTCATATACATTAACACAATTTGTAGTTCTCACGCTTGATGAATGAAGATGTTAATAGCACAGCCGAAGCTTCTGGTTCACACAATCAAGATAGTTCTCACCATCAATCACATAATCAAGATGGTTCTAACCATCAATATGATATGTTGGCACATGTTAGTGTTTTTTAAGTGAACATGATTATGTACAGTTAGTTTTTATCTATTGTTATATATATCAAAACATGATGACATATTTTTAAAATAAATAATTGTGCACACATGTACATGTATATAATTAAATTTTCATAGATTCTGATTCTGTCTGATGTTTTTGGGATAGAGGTACCTTATTCTTCTTTGGGAGATGTTCCAAATCCACCATCACAAGTATGGACAAATTTTCACTTAAATATGTTTTTAAGTTATATATTGCAGCTCAAAAATTCCATTAAAAAATGAGATCTAGATCTTGAACTATTTTACAGTTTTAAATTTTTTGAATTTAAGGTTTTTGGAGATTTTCTTTCGGAGCCACCCTTAGGAGATTTTCCCAATCCACCATCACAAGTATTCAATTTTTCACTTATATGTTTAAGTTATAAGTTATAAATTGAAGTTCAAGTTTTATTATAAAATGAGATCTAGATCTTGAGTTATTTTATACTTTTAAAATTTTTGAATTTTAGGTTTTTGGAGATGGCTCTGCTCACTGACAGTTAAGGGAGGCATGATGATATAGGAAAATCCACACCATTTGAAAATGTTTCTGTCAAATTTTTTTAATATTATTGAAAATTAATCATACATGAATTTTCATTTGTAATTTTTTAATATATATATATATATATATATATATATATATATATATAAATATATAAATATATATATATATATATATATATATATATATATATATATATATATATATATATATATATATATATATATATATTGTATAGTTTACTGTGGAATATGTCACTGTGGAGGATGTTTTAGTGGATGAGCAACAAAACACAATGGAGAGGGAACCACATGAGGTATTGCATGGTTTTTTTTCTTTTTCTTTAATTTTGTTTTTTTACATGAAGTTCTATATTCTCTTTCAATTTTAAAACATTAAATTTTAATGTTTGTACACATTGTGTACAGGTTCCCCATTCTTCACAGAATGACACAAGGATCAGGAGTTTGCCGGCGGAGACACTAGATCCATCTGTATTTGATGGATGATGCACATGTGTGCTATATTATATTTGATAGATCTAGTATTAGATTTACTTTTTTATATATAGTTTTATCTATGCAATCATATTTAATTTTCTATATAACTTGATGCTTGTAATTGACTATACATTGAACTAGATATATATTTACTTTTATTGTTCATGTGACTATAAAATTTGGACATATTTTATTGTTTGGATATTTTTTAAACTACATTTAATTTTATCAAGAATGATTTAAATTTTGGATAATTACATTTGGCATGTGATCAAATGTGATATATAATGTTTTGTTTTTAAAAATCAAGTTGTCATTTTATTTTTTAAATATAAAATGAATCTAGATGGAGATTTCAAATTACAAAACACATGTACATGTGTATATTTTGGATAGTTGAACTACATTTGGCATGTGATCACATGTTGTGATATAATGTTTTGTTTTTAAAATTCAAGTTGTCATTTTATTTTTTAAATATAAAATTCAAATCTAGATGGAAATTTCAAATTACAAAACATGTGTCACACCTCCCATTTACCTTCCAATTTTTTTTATTTTTTTTAGGCATTTCATATTTTCAAGTATAATTCTAGCAAGATATTATACTATAATTATGTTGATTTAATCAGATCATATTTATTTCCCCAAATTTAAATATTTAATTACATTCACAAAATACTTGTCCTTTGGGGTCCACTCCGCTTAGGATTAAACTTCAAATATCTAGTTTTGAATTTCAAACACATAAACCAAGGGTGTCACATATTCCCCCTCTGAAAGCAAACACCGTCCTCAATGTTGCTATTTAACTACTAGAGTTCATTTTTTCAAACAAAAATGGATATCTTTCCATCATTTCAGCTTCTCTTTCCCAGGTAGCTTCTTCAGCAGTAAAGTGCTTCCACTGCACCTTTACTCTTGCTACCATTCAGTTCCTCAATTCAATTTCTTCCCGCTCCAAAATTTGAAGCGGTTCTGGAAGGAACTCCCCTTCTGGTTCCACCCGTACAACATTCCAATCAACTATGTGAGAAGCATCATGTATATATCTTTTTAATAATGAAACATGAAACACATCATGAACTCTAACATGAGGTGGTAAGGCCAGCTTGTAAGCCACTGGTCCCACCCTTTCTAATACTTCAAAAGGACCACAATATCTAGGAGCTAGTTTTGCACAACTTCCAGCATAAAGTGTGCTCTTTTTGGGTTTAATATGCAAGTACACATGCTCCCCCACTTTGAATTCCCGATGTGTCATTTTTTTATTAGCATAGTTTTTCTGGCGATCTTGTGCTGTCTTGATGTTTCCCTGTATATGTTTCACAATTCTCTCCATCTCTTGTAAGGCGTCTGGCCCCAACATTAGTTTATCCTCTGGCTGGCTCCAGCTCAAGGGAGTACGACGTTTTCTTCCATAGAGTGCCTCAAACGGACTCATTTTGATGGAGGATTGGTAGCTGTTATTATAGGCAAATTCAGCTAAATGTAAGTAATCTTCCCACTTTGATGGCCTATCCATCACATACATTCTCAGCATGTCCTCCAAAATTTGATTAGTTCTCTCCGTTTGACCATTTGTCTGAGGATGATAAGCAGTACTAAAATTCAACTTAGTACCCATACCTCCAAATAGTCCTTTCCAAAAAGCTGCTGTAAACTTAGCATCTTGGTCAGAAACAATCACCTTCGGAACCCCATGGAGCCTTACTACCTCCTTCAGGAACACATTCACTACTTGAGCTGTCCCAAAGGTAGATTTCACTGGTATAAAATGTGCAGCTTTTGTTAAAGTGTCTACTACCACCATCACTAAATCATGTTGGTATTTGGTTTTGGGTAATCCTGTTATGAAATCCATGGAAACTGTGTCCCATTTCCATTCTGCAATCGGCAAAGGGTTTAAAAGACCAGCAGGATGCTGATGTTCAACTTTAACTAGTTGAAATTCCATGCATCTAGTTAAATATTCTACTACATCTGTCTTCATTCCTGGCCAAAACAACTTCTTTTTCAAAGTTGTTAACATTTTCTGATATCCTGGATGTCCTGCATATGGCTGTTTGTGATATTCATCTAGAATCTCTTTTTTCAAGGACTCTACATTTGGAATATATAATCTGTTTCTATAACAGATTAGTCCTTTCTGGTTTTGAGTGAAATCAGTCATTTCCTTCTTTAGGATTTTCACTTGTAGATTCCCGTAATTTGGATCCTGGTCTGCTTCCTTTTTCACTAATTCTTCTAATTGAAATTGGGCACTACTTCCAATGTTATTTATATTTTGACAAGCATTTCTGCTCAAGGCATCAGCAATTTTATTTTCTTTCCCCCTGATATGTTTTATGTCCATATCAAATTCACTTAGAAAAGACAGCCATTTGGCCTGCCTAGCATTCAAATCAGTTTGGGAAAAGAAATATTTAAGACTACTGTGATCAGTCAGCAATGTAAATTTCTTTCCAAGGAGATAGTGTCACCACATTTTCAAAGCATGAATTACAACAGCTAACTCCAAATCATAGGCACTATAGTTTTGTTCATGTATCTTCAGTTTCCTAGATTCATATGCAATAACCGAATTTTCCTGCAAAATAAATCCTCCCAACCCCTCTCTACAGGCATCTGTACATACCACAAATTCTTTATCAGGATCTGCAATCTTCAGTATAGGGGCTGTAGTGAGTTTCAACTTTAATTGTTCAAAACTTTTTTGGCACTTTTCAGTCCACTCAAATTTGACACCTTTCCTTTGTAGGGAAGTTATGGGATATGCTATGGCAGAAAATCTCTCCACAAATCTGCAATAATAGCTTGCAATCCCCATGAATGATCTCACTACTGAAACATCAGTTGGTACAAGCCATTCCTTAATAGCTTTTATCTTTTCAGGGTCAACAGCCAGCCCTTGTTCAGAAATAATATGACCCAAGTATTGGATCTAATCTTTATAAAATTCACATTTGCTGAACTTGGCATATAACTGGTTTTCCTTCAGAGTTTGCAATACTATCCTCAAGTGTTCTTTATGTTGCTCCTCACTTTTTGAGTAGACTAAAATATCACTATGAACACAAGGACAAATTTATCCAATTACTTATTTAACACACTGTTCATTAGGCACATAAATGTGGCAGGGGCATTTGTCAAACCAAAAGGTAGGACTACAAATTCGTAGTGACCATACCTGGTTCGAAAGGCTGTTTTGTTGATGTCTTCTTCTTTAATTCTGAGCTGGTGATAACTAGTCCTTAAATCAATCTTCGAAAATACTGAAGCTCCTCTCACTTGGTCAAAAAAATCATCAATTCTAGATAAAGGGTATCTATTCTTAATGGTCAACTTATTCAATTGACGATAATCAATGCACATCTGAAAGGTTCCATCTTTCTTTTTCACGAACAACACCGGTGCTCCCCAAGGAGACACACTCGGTCTGATATAACCTTTATCTAATAGTTCTTGCAATTGCATTTTCAGTTCCATCAGTTCAAGGGGACTCATTCGATAAGGGGCTTCGGAAACAGGTACCGCTCCCAGCACCAGATCGATTGAAAATTCAATCTCTCTTTTGGGGGGGAGATGAGGGATCTCATCTGGAAATACTTCCTTAAACTCTCTTACTACTGGTAAAGCATCCATCAATTTTTCTTCAGTTTTCTGTTCTATTTCTTCCACCTGTACTGCATAAAATTGGTATCCTTTTCTAGCTGTTCGTTTTAATTGTAGTGCTGATATTTGTCTTACAGAGATAGGTTTTTGTTTTCCCTTAAGAATAAAAGGGTTCCCTTCCTCATCTACACAATGTAGGGTCTTATCCCAACAGTTCATCAGGGCCTTCTTCTTTTCCAACCAATCCATTCCTATCAGTAATTCATATGAACCTAAGGGCAGAATGTTAAAATTTACTTATGTTTGAAAATCATTTAATTTAATTGCTGTTCGGGGCAATTTATGTGCTACCTTTCTCTTAGTTCCAGTGGCTAGCTGTACCAACCATGACTGCTAAAATTTTTCAGTTTTAAGATTACATTTTTCTACAATTTTTGGACTAATGTAACTCAAGGAAGCACCCAGATCAATCAAAACTGTAACAGATTGGTCAGAAATCTTACCCTCCATTTCAACCATGGTAGCTTGATGTTCTACTTGTCGATTTTCCAAGGCTGCACTGATGGTGGGTATATTTTTGGCTATGTCATTTACTGTGGTAGCTTCTTGATCTCTCATAATCATTTGAATGTTTCGATGAGGACAATCCCTTAGAAGATGGGGTTCTCCACAGCCCCAACATTTCAAGGGTTCCTTCATTTTGACTGTACCTTCCTTTTTTATTGTCTCCATCTATTTGTTTTGAAGCCACTTGAGATTGAGCAGTTTGACTTTCTTTGGGTTTATTAAACTTTTTCCGCTGATGATCCCTGCCAAAATTCTTCAAATATGCTGGTTTCTGTTTCTTCCCTTTGAATTCACTCTTATTTACCCAGCTTTTCCCATGTTAAGTTTTGCCTTTGAACTGTTGGTAACATAATCTAGCTTTCCTCACTACCTCGTCCATAGTTTTGGGGTTGTCAAACTCGATTTTCTCTTTGTATAGTGCAGGTAAGCAGTTCAAAAACCTTTGTACCTATGCCTTTTCTTCTCTTATGTAGGGTACATATCTCAACAGATTTGTAAACTTAGTAACAAACTCATCAATAGTGAGCTGTCCCAGTCTAAGTTCATGAAATTCCTTGGCTTTATCATCATAGTAATGTTCATTTAGGTAGCGGTTTTTGAACTTAACCTGGAAATATTCCCAGGTAACTGTCTTTTCATCAATGGCATGCACCATTTTTGTCTCTTCCCACCACAAAGTAGCCTTGCCTTGTAGCTGGTAAACAACTAATCTAGCCTTCAGATTGCTTTCATATTCATAGACCTGGAAGTACTTAATCATGTTCAACAACCAGGCTTCAGCATCTTCCTCCTTCTCCCCATCATAGGAGGGAGGTTTGATCTTTCGAAATTCCCCCTGTAATTCCTTTTTCTGCTTATATTGATGCCTAACAGCATCATCATCCTCAGACTCATCAGTCTTCCTCTTTCCGGAACCTTCGCCTTCTTGGCTGTTCCGCGAAGTTAATTCTCTGATGAGCTTTTCCTGCTCCTCACTGGCTAATGACAATCTGTCATTCTGGCTTTTTATCTCAGCAAATTCTTGTTGCAACCTTCGCAACATAGCCATCATGGGGACATTGGGATCTGGTGCATTATCCTCATCACGCAGATCAACATAAATTTCGTCACCTTCTGCCATTCCAACACCACTGTACACTACACAACAGAGATCAGTAAAAATAAAAATCAATTTATACAGTGAACACACAGAAACAGTGACCACAATGTCACCAGCCCAGTTTTATAACTTGGGCTCTCATACCCTTTGTCACACCTCCCATTTACCTTCCAATTTTTATTTATTTATTTATTTTTTAAATTTTTTTTTTTTAGGCATTTCATCTTTTCAAGTATAATTCTAGCAAGATATTATACTATAATTATGTTGATTTAATCAGATCATATTTATTTCCCCAAATTTAAATATTTAATTACATTCACAAAATACTTGTCCTTTGGGGTCCACTCCCCTTAGGATTAAAGTTCAAATATCTAGTTTTGAATTTCAAACACATAAACCAGGGGTGTCACAACATGTGTATATTTTGGATAGTTGAACTACATTTGGCATGTGATCTCTTGTTGTGATATATTATTTTGTTTTTAATTTGGATAGTTGAACTACATTTGGCATGTGATCTCGTGTTGTGATATAATGTTTTGTTTTTAAAACTCAAGTTGTAATTTTATTTGTTAAATATGAAATGAATCTCCAGATGGAAATTTAAAATTACATTTTCACAATGTGTATAATTTGGATGTTTGAACTACAGTTGGCATGTGATTGTGATATAATTATTAGTTTTTAAAAATTTGTCATTTTATATAATTTTGTTAAATATAAAATGAATCTCTCTAGATGGAAATTTTAAATTACAAACCATGTACATACATGTACATATATTTTGGATAGTTGAACTACATTTGGCATGTAATCACATGTTGTGATATAATGTTTTGTTTTACGATAGAATGTTCTGTTTTTAAAATTCAAGTTGTCATTTTATTTGTTAAATATAAAATGAATCTCTAGATGGAAATTTCAAATTACATTTTAATGTATATATTTTGAATGGTTGAACTACATTTGGCATGTGATTGTGATATAATTATATCTTTTTAAAAAAATTTCATTTTATATAATTTTGTTAAATATAAAATGAATCTCTCTAGATGGAAATTTGAAATTACAAACCATGTACATACATGTACATATATTTTGGATAGTTGAAATACATTTGGCATGTAATCACATGTTGTGATATAATGTTCTGTTTTTAAAATTTAAGTTGTCATTTTATTTGTTAAATATAAAATGAATCTTTAGATGGAAATTTCAAATTACATTTTCACAATGTGTATATTTATTTTGGATGGTTGAAATAAATTTGACATATGATTGTGATATAATGTTTTGCTTTCAAAAAGTTTCATTTTATAAATTTGTTAAAAATATAAAATGATTCTCTCTAGATGGAAATTTTGAATTACAAACCATGTATACATGTGTATATTTTGGCTAGTTGAACTACATTTGGCATGTGATCACATTTTGTGATATAATGTTTTGTTTTTAGGGTATGTGTGAATGTTATATAATTTTAGGATGTGCATCTATTATTTAGGTGATATTTAAGTATAATACATATCGATGTTTTAAAATCTAAAATAAATCATAAAATGTACAGGTTAGAAACCATACCATGGCCCCATGCCAACGTCAGAAACCCATCAGAGGCAGCTACAAAGGTGCATTTTTAGGTCGCTCTCACCATGGAAATGACCAATGATTGGAATCCACCGAGGGCTCTGCATCTGAAAGCCATGAGTTGTTGGCTCCTCAAGAATTTGACAACATTCACGGGGAGAATTTTTTGCCCTCGGAGGAGCCCAAGGGTAGAAGAGGTAGGAAATATACTATTCCACAATGTGTGCAACCTTTACCTAGGAAAAAAAACCCACTTCCAGGTTATGAGCCCAAGATGGAGGAGATATGTGTTTGGCTTATGGACTCGAATGATGTTTGGACAAGAGATTACGATGCAGAGTACCTAGTCCCTCCCATCATCCATGCGACCCATCCAAATCCTCCTTGAATGCCCACAACTAAGGAGGAAGCCATTTCTAGAGAATACGGGTACCTTATAGAGGAAGAGAACCAGGAGATGGATGAAGATGAATGAACTCCATGATCTTCACCTCAAGATATACTTCAACTCTTTTTTTTTTTATATGGGTCACTGAATATTTTGTATTACAAGACTGGATGACACTCTTAAGGGGCTGGTTTCCTCCTTTGAGCCAGCCCAAAACTTGGTTTATTTTGAACACTACCAAGGCAGGGATATAGGCTAAGCACTGCTTTCCATCTCTTTCCATTGCCTCTATACATTTTTTCATGCTTTTAATATAGTCTAGCCCAAGATACAAACAAAAAAAAGTTCACATGAATATAAGTACATAAAAATGATTGAAGTACATGTTTGGATATATGTTAAAAAGATTGAAGTAAAATACATATTGATGTATATACCTAAAAAAAATCATAAAATTCTAGGTGTTCTTAGATGTGTAAAACAATCATAAAATTTTAAAATTGCATTAGAACATATATATCTAGTACACAACATTTTTCATTAATGTACATAGAAAAGATACTTTCAATTGATAGTAAATTGGAAATTACAAAACACGAACCACACATTTTTCATTGAAGAATGAATAAATTATAATTTACTTTTAATAGAAACATGTCTAAAAAAATCGTGAAACTTCAAATTTTCATTATATCAACTATGCTAATACATAGATATGTACATTTTGCAATAAAACAAAATCGTGCAACTTCAAATTTGCATTATATCAACTATGCTAGATACACAGATATGTACATTTTGCAATAATGACATTATGAAAAATTGTACTAGAGAATGTATGAAATCATTTAGACCATATAATCTAGACATGTGTATGTGTAAACATGTATAAATTACTCGTGTGCATGTACCAAAACAATGTACATGTGCAAACACTTGTACAGATAACATAAAAAGGCAGTTCAATTTTTAGTTGAGTTCTGGAAGTTCTAAAAGATGAATCCAAAGAGAAGAAATTTTTGGTAAGTTCAATAAAATAAATTCCAATGGAATGCCATCTTCAATGATCTGTTCATGATCGGCTTTTGACATTTTCCATTTCTTAATTTTCATTTTTTTCTTTGATTGAACTTCTATCAACTTTATGCATGCTGCACACACCAAGTGACGATATTGGCAACTTATGACATTAGATTCATAGTCATGAAAGTAAACAAAATCCCCACTTTGATTAGTTTTTCTGAAAAAATAACCTTTCAGTATAATAGACCCTTTGTCATATGTAAACCCGTGATCATCATAGTTTTCTAATAATTTCATCTTTCATTCAGTGCAATGCATCAAATAATACTTCAAACTTTCATCATTCATAGTAGGTGAAATTACAACAAAAACATCTCTTGCACAATAAAACAAACTTATGTATTTAAATTTAGATCATAATCAACATGAAAAATTAAATTTAAAACTAATATGTGTACTTGATTTTATTATCTATTTCTAGATATTTATCATTTGAAAGCAATTGAAATGTTACCTTCTCTAACAAGATCAGAAACGCGATCATCATAAGATGATATTGTAGTCTCCTCTGATTTCATTTCTTCAAAGCTTACAACATACATTTTCCCTTTTATATTTAGTCCTGTATGTTGCCAATATTTTACATACATTTTGTTTTCACAAACATCATTGGATTCTCTGTTGTTTATGCAAACATGAAAAAAACAAGAATATTTTATTTTATCCAATGCAAACACATTTGTGGACAAATTTGTTTTAATTGAATGCAATTTTTGAGTCCCTTTTATTGTTTCAACATCATCTCCAATCGATCTATCTACATCTTGGACCCCAATATGCCAAAAAAACCTATATGGAAAATTCAAAGAAGAATATAAATATGATGTCAAAATACCATCAAAGATATAATCATTGCGATAAATGTACCGTTTAAAATTAGAAATCCAATAAAATTAAATTGAATGTACCTTCATACTTCCCTTGATCGGTTAGTCTCATGGTTAGTGCAACAATGCACCATTGAACAACTTCTTCAGCTGAGACAAGTCAGTTTGCAGAGTGGTCCATTTGATATCTTTGAAGTACTCGTTTTATGCATGCCCCTACACTGCCATGTTCTCCTTTTCCATGACCAGTCTCAAAGAAATTCCAACAATGTTTAATATGGGTTTTCATATGAAGACGACACAACCAAAAATGGTTGTGAAGATTTGAATTGACCTGCACATCCATATAACCATATCCAGTGTTCATTGACTTTTATTTCACAACTTTTCAAGGAGTCATAAATCTTTTCAAAAAAATGTTGTACAAAATATGCATCATGTGTACGATCATCACTAATATAAAAGTGATATTCTTTAATAAAATGTTGATTTTCACTGGTGCTTTCTATATGATCAAAATTTTGTTCAGCATGTCTATATATAATATGGATGAGCATGGGGACTTGTTCAGAATGATAGTATTCACTCTGAATTTCTTTTTGTGGAACAAATGTATAGTTTTCTGCAAAATCAACTACTAACAAAATGGTCCCAGGTGGAAAAAATTCATGGGATTTTTTGAATTGCAAGTCCTGTCGTCGAGCTCTATGGGAATGCTTGGTGTATTTATAAATTTCCACCCCAAATTTTCTCAAAAATCTATCACAAAAATTTCTTCTTGATGTAAATCACTTCTTTTAGCACTTGTAATACTACTTGAACCTTGAATCGATGTATGGATATATTCATATCTCTTCCATTTCACTTTCATGTTGGACAATGATTGATCATGTATATCAGTACGATATTTGTTTTGAAATTTAGTCAAATTTCCACAATCATCACATTTTTTACCATCAACACATTTCTTTTGGTAAAATAATTCATGGCTCTCTTCCACATAGAATTTGAGATATGAAAACATGGATAGTGGAAGGAGGAGGTGAATCTTTCCAAAATGTTTTACCAAAATTAAGGAATGTGTCATAATACAACTAAAATTCCACATGATAATGACAACAACAAGTGTCACATACAGTGATAGGTTTTACATACCATGGTTTTTGTTGCACAAAAGCACTGATTGAGACATCAATTTCACGATTCTCTTCTTTGAACTTGTTGAACAAATCTATCTGAGTGGTGTCCAAGAAATTTTTTGTATGTTCTTCTTATTGATTTTGTGTTATTTTTCTTCGCATCACATCCCTTGCTTTGGGTGAAACACATGATTTTTTCATCCATTATTCATATATTATTTGTTTAACATTTTTTCCAAGTCTATCTTTGTATAGTTGCCTACAAATATCTGTCCAACAAGCGAGTCCATCATTTACATCTGTTTGCAACAGAAATTTCCGATGTTTGTGCAAAGTTTTTGTGAGGCTCCTAATGCTCGTGCCATAAATTTTACCAAGCGATTCTCTTTAGTACTTGATGAAACCACTGCCATATGTATTATTATACGTGTATCTGAAACATTTTTCTTTCTAGATCTTCTAATTGAATTTAGAGCACTGTTTATATTTTGTGTCACATTTTCCTTCATTTTTTTTTATCTTTTGTTGATTTTCGAATACCCAATAAAGTCGTAACTTCTTTTAATTTCCTTTATGTTAAGAGACCTTTCAAAAATTGGGCTTGAACTACCACCGTTTCATTTTTGAAGAACGAATCAATAATGCGATTAACAGGATATCGTATAACATGGTCAACTTTTTTATCTCCATATATGTGAGTGTCAACATTTTCTAACATCTCATCATCGATATTGATTTCATGTGTACATATTCGAATTGAATGTACATAATAAGTTTACATATTTAATAAATAACTAAATTAATAAATATGTATAATTTCAATAATACACATGTGTTCAACACACACACACACACACATGCACACATATATATATATATACCTGGTGATTCAATTTTTTCACTTGAATTTCTTTCAACATTTTCACCATCTTCAATCATTGGTTCAATATCTCTTTCACTTTCTCTTTCAAAATTTTGTATCTCATCATCAATGTTTTGAGGAATATCTCTCTCTCTATTTACATTGCAAAATATTTTTCAAATTAGTTCATCAAATAAAAATTAAGTTTCACAATTTACACTAGGAAAATTTTAAATATCAAATTTTAAATATCTACATTTACATACCTGCTTCAACTTCTAGTTGAGGTTGATTTTCCCTTTTAATATTTGAGCGATTTTCTCTCTTTTTTTGTGATATTCTCTCCCCTGTTCTCTACATTCCTTAGGGTCTCTTGTTCGATCATATTTGCAATTTCTTCAATTTCCCATGATAATTGAGTATGAAGTTCAAAAAAATTCCTTTAAAAATTTCTACAAAAACTCAATTAAAAAAAGGATCACAAAAGATTTAATTTAAAAAAAACTCATTTTCAACATCTTTCACAAAAGACACAATTCAATCTAAAACACTTACTTTAAAAAATCCGAGAAAAAAATGTCTTCTAAAAATGAAATGAAGCTCAAAATATTTCCTTCCAAGTCCTGCAAAATAAATTCATTTAAAAAGTTAGACAGAAACTCATTTTAAAAAATAATTATAAAAGATTTACTTCAACCCAAAACACTTACTCTAAAAAAATGTCACTTCAAAAAATACCTCCAAAAAATTTCCATTGAAAATTAAGCCCAACCTCTTATAAAATGTCACTTTAAAAATACCTCCAAAAAATGTCCTTTGAAAATTAAGTCCAAAAACCTCTAAAAAATGTCTCTAAAAACAAAATACCTCCAAACAATGTCCTTTGAAAATTAAGCCCAAAAAGCCTCTAAAAAATATCACTTTAAAAGATACCTCCAAAAAATGTCCTTTGAATATTAAGCCTAAAAATAGCCCTTTGGAAATTAAGCCCAAAAAAATCCAAAAAATGTCTTTTGAAAACTAAGCCCAAAAACCTCTAAAAATAAAATACCTCCAAAAAGATGTCCTTTGAAAATTTAGCCTAAAAACCTCTAAAAACGAAATACCTCCAAAAAAAATGTCCTTTGAAGATTAAGTGCAAAACCTCTAAAAAAAAAATACCTCCAAAAAAATGTCCTTTGAAAATTAAGCCCAAAACGCATCCAAAAAATGTATGACATACCTCCAAAAAATGTCCTTTGAATATTAAGCCAAAAAGAGTCCTTTGAAAATTAAGCTAAAATATAGTCCTTTGCAAAATCAAACCAAATGAAGAAATGTGCGAAAATAATGAATCTTTTTACGCCTATTTATATAGCCACGAAATGTATTTTTGGAGGGGCTTCATTGAATTTTCCAACCAACGTAAAGTCAATTAAAAGTTCAGCCGCACTTTTTTTAAAAACTTCGACCTAGCTTTTGTGTCGTTAGAATTGACGGGCCGTCAGGACAAAAAACAATTCGGCCTAAATAACACGTCTGCAATTACGCAAAGCCGAGCTCTGGATGCATTTCTTCAACTTCGGACTGATTAAACTCCATGAAAATTTATGAATTAACTGTTGGAACCAAGACAAGAATTTGCAGAATTCAATCTACTTTAAAGAAATATAAATTTTATGGAATTTCATAAATATTTACTAATTTTAATTAATTTTGTAATAAAATGGGTGAAAACAATTTCTGAAGGTCATTATGATTCAATGAAATCAATATTTTGTATCTTCCAAAATACATTGTAAAAAAAATTGAAAAAATTATGGTGCATTACATTGGTCCATCGTTTGTAATGGGCAGTTTTTTGATTTTTAGTTTATAACTTATATGTTGAGAAATTTTGTGCGAGCCGAAACATATTCAAAATATGCAATTTTTTCATATTGGATTAGTTCAAAAAATTCTAGTAATTATGATATGCATCAGTTGGTTTCGTAAATATAACGAAAACGAAGTAGACTATGTCTAGATTGTTGTAACACATTTTTTTCTAAAAAACACAAAGTTTTCAAAGAATACACCAACGCTTTTGAACATGAATTTCTATGAATCCTTTTATTTTTAAAGAACACACACTCAAAGAAATTTTAAGTTGACATACCAAATGTGTATAAAAAACTTCCAAAAAATATTTAATAGAAAGCTAATAAAATTTCTGACAACTTTTATTTTTATCGTAAAATGAAATTCTAAACAGAAAAATTGTTTTGGCTTGCAGAAAGTTGAAGAATAGAAAAAAATGATATTTTTTTCTCAAAAAAGGGAAAAAAGTGTAACCCAACTTCACATTTTCACATATGATCTCAAACACATTCCAATAAAATCATTCTTTCCTTTGCTACATTCTTCTTCCAGGTGACCATATCTTGATCATCTGCTACTGCAGACTTAGGAATATCACTATCTATGAACTCCTTCACCCCGTTGTCTTCCAACACTGCTTCCATCCTGTCCTTCCAAGCTATGTAATTTGAACTACCCTCAGGGGTATATTCGAGTCTCAATCTAGAGAAATACATCATGATCTAGATGCTAGTCCTCAAGAATAGATCTATAAATTCGATTCACCTACGTAGACAAAACTTATATTCTTCTCTTCTATAGTGATTCCTGCTCTAATACCATGTAGATTCAAACTGCTAATTTCAATATGCTAAAAAAATATAATTGAATCTATTCTTCCAATTGTAGGGACCAATTTAGATCGCGAAATCACAAAACATAAAAGAGAAAGAATTTCAATCACACAGTACAAAAGTATTTCCTGGGGAAAGCCTTAACTAAAAATCTCGTTATCTGTATATTGCATAAGTAAAAAACTATGAGAATATTACATTTATTTTCTCCAATCTGAAAAACCCCTGCATTATCTCTATATGTTGCACTGATTCCTAGACAAGCCTGGTTCAATACTTAAACAATTTTTCCACCCTTCGGGATCCATATTTCCTTGCATTGTTTCCATGAGTAATTATGCCCTATTAATTACGTAAATTATCAATCCATACTACGTAATACATTAAGGGCCTTCCTGTGTTTTCATGCACCACCTGTACAGTTAGGATGATTATACAACTGATAGAACACTGCCCTTGAACTCCAATCTCAACTAGGTATCTCTCAGACTTAGACATGCATGAATTATTTATGAGTGAATCATCGGTTATTTGATTGATCACTATATTTGGTTTAAGTCCAAGCTCCACACTTTTACCTCTCACTAGTTCCGCCATTAGTTAGAACTAGTTAAACTGATTTTAACTCCAATAAACTGAGTTAATTAATTACAACTCAAAATAAACTCAACCAAGGCTCCTATTTTGTAGGAGACACTCTATATGAATCATGTTAGACCCTCAACACAAATTAACAGAAGAAACTAAGTCATACTAACTTATTTAACTCGTACAAGTTATCTTGTGATGTGGAATTATAATTTTATTCTAAATTAATTCAAGGGAAAATTAAATCAAAATATTTCCTGATGCCATTTTTAAGATTTCTTGTTTCGATTTTCAACAACTAGCACAACCACATACCACATTCGTAAATATGGCTGATATACATCCATAGGCATATATCAACCACATTAATAATTATTAAGTGTATGGTAGGCATTTAACCTCAAAGTAACCTTTACATATGATCAAACCACATTTACAAATATGATTGACTATGTGATCAAACCATATTTACTAATACAATTGAGTATGTTTTATTATTAATAATTATATAATAGAATCTATATATGAATTATATAAATATTATATTATGTTATTACATAATATTATGTTAAAACATTAATAATTATATTTCAAACTATAACATAAATAACATATAATATAATAATAGCACAAGATTATTATTAATAATAGCATAAAGTTATTATTAATAATAGTTATTCATCTCTCATGATTATCTTATGGTCAATGATATATATATATATATATATTAAAAATGAAATAAAATATAAGTATATACTATAATTATTATAGTTATAAACTGAAATATATAGTAATTTTGATAAATAGTTAATATAAATATGTACACACACACACATATAAGGGATCACATCTCTTCGATTTATTAGTATAGCCTAACCTCGAGGGTGTCAAGTAGAATTGACCTGTGACCTCCCATTAGCAAGATGTTTTAGGGATGGAAACTTGACCACTTGTACTGACCCTTGGGGATATATTATTAATATATTAATAACTACATATGTGGGTAATATATATATATATATATATATATATTAAACTTTTCTATTAAACTGAATATTAGAAACCCTAATATTATAAACCCTAATATTGAACCCTAATATTATAAACCCAATATTATGACTATATGGTTTACCAAAATTCTTGACCAATATGGTTGACCATAATGGTTAATTATGGTTGACTGTATTCAACCATCTTTGACCTTGGTTGAATATGATTCATAATGGTTGATAATGATGGACCATGGTTGATAACAGTTGACCATGTTTCACCATAATGGTTGACTATTATGTTTGATGATCATTGGCCATTATGGTTCAACATGTTGTCCATGGTTGACCATGATTGAACATTATTGTTGACCATAGTTGATTATCCTAACCATTCTAACAATTTTGATATTGGTTGACCATGATTGACCATGCTCAACCATGGTTGACCTTGGCAGATCATTAAACCAATATATATATTATAAACTCAATATTAAACTTAATTTTATAAAACCAATATTATATACCCTAATATTGAACCCAACGTTATAAACCCTAATAGTAAATCATATATTATAAACCTAATATTATGACCAAAATGCTTGACTAATATAGTTGACCATTTATGACCATAATGGTTGACCATGGTTGGGCATATTCAATCAGGTTTAAGCATGGTTAACCATGGTTCACAATGGTTAGTAATTATTGACCATGGTTGACCATTATGGTTCAACATGGTTATCCATGGTTGACCATAGTTGATCATTCTAACCATTCTAACCATATTGATATTGGTTGAACATGGTTGACCTTGGTATACATTGGTTGACCATTAAACCTATATATAAACCCAATATTTTAAACCTTAATATTAAACCCAATAATTTAAACCCTAATATTATAAATTAATATTAAACACAATATTATAAAATCTAATAATAAATCTTAATATTAAAAACCATATTATAATAACACTTATAAATCCAATATTATGACAATAATGGTTGACCATTTATGACCACAATGGTTGACCATGGTTGAGCATAAACAACTAGGTTTGACCATCATTCACAATGTTTGATAATGGTTGGTCATGGTTGGCCATGGCTGTTCATGGTTGACTATTGTTGACCATTATGGTTCAATAGGGTTGTCCATGGTTGACCTTGGTTGAACATTTTGGTTGACCATAGTTGATCATTATAACTAGTCCAACCATGTTGATATTGGTTGATGATAGTGGACCTTGGTAGGCGTTTCTTGGAAATTATAATCATTACCTCTCATCAAAGAACCTACTAGTACTTGTGAGTGTTGCATCTTGGGAGAGAAACACTATGAAATTTTTCCAAAGGGAGTTGCATACAGAGAAAAGCAGTTGCTTGAGCTGGTGCATACAAAATTGTGTGGACATATGAGGACATAGTCGATTGGTGGAAGTTGTTATTTCCTCAATTTCAATGATGATTATATCATAAATAATTAGGTTTAATTCTTGAAATAGAATTTTGAAACTTTTTCAAAGTTCAAAGAATTAAAATCCATAGCAAAGAACCAAAGAGATCGACAAATAAAGATATTGAGGTCAGATCGTGGTGGAGAATATGTTTCGAAGGAATTCCATGATTACTGCAAACAACATGGAATCAGAAGACATATTACTACTAGATACACACTGCAGCAGAATGATGTAGCAGAGAGAAAGAATAGGAAAATTATGAACATGGCGAGGAGCATGTTGAAAGGAAGAAACTTTTTTAATGAGTATTGGGTAGAAGCAGTAGCATGTGTTGTTTATGTGATAAACAGATCTCCTACAAAGAGTGTGAAGAATAAAGTACCAAAAGAAGCATGGTTAGGTATGTCTTGAAGTGTATCTCATCTCAGGGTGTTTGGATGTGTAGCTTATGCACATGTGCCCAAGGAGATAAGAGGCAAATAATATGATAAAAGTAAAAAATGCATACTTACTGGTTATAGTGAGCAGTCAAAAGCTTACAAATTATATAAACCTATCACCAAGAAGATCATAATTAACAGAGATGTTGTGTTCAAAGAACAAGAGTCATGGAATGAAACTATAGACAAAAAATTTGATGCAAAAACACCACTGACGGAAGATGATGTAGGAGAGAATGATAAAAAATAATTGCAAGAATAGACACCAGCAAGGACTCCAATATTTTCTGAGCAACATGGATTTTCGAGCAGATCAATATAGAAGAATTCTCCCAGAAGTCAATCAGTTGATGAATCAAGCAATGGAAAGAGAAAGATGAGAAATTTGAAAGATATTTATGTGGATTTGGATGTTAGTTCAAAATTTTCATTGTTTTCATTCCAACATTCTTCGTTTGAATAACTAATCAGAGATGAAAATTGGAAGTAAGCCATGGATGAAGAAATTGAATCTAATTAAAAGTGTGAAAGTTTGGATTTGGTTAATTCACCGAAGGATAAAAATCTCATTGGTGTGAAGTGGGTGTATAAGACAAAGTTGAATGATAGAGGTGAAATCGACAGATTTAAAGAAAGACATGTAGAAATAGGATTCTCACAGAAATCACGAATATATTTTGGAGAAACTGTTAAACACCATGTTAAGCACACACATGGTGTATGAGGAAGATAACACACACACACAAGAGAGTCAACACACTGAAGGATAAGCGTGAGGCTTTATTCTTTTGTAGGAGACACTCTATATGAATCATGTTAGACCCTCAACACAAATTAACAGAAGCAACTAAGTCATACTAACTTATTTAACTCGTACAAGTTATCTTGTGATGTGGAATTATAATTTTATTCTAAATTAATTCAAGGGAAAATTAAATCAAAATATTTCTTGATGCCATTTTTAAGATTTCTTGTTTCGATTTTCAACAACTAGCACAACCACATACCACATTAGTAAATATGGCTGATATACATCCATAGGCATATATCAACCACATTAATAATTATTAAGTGTATGGTAGGCATTTAACCTCAAAGTAACCTTTACATATGATCAAACCACATTTACTAATATGATTGACTATGCGATCAAACCAAATTTACTAATACAATTGACTATGTGTTATTATTAATAATTATATAATAGAATCTATATATACATTATATAAATATTATATTATTTATTAATATTATATTATGTTAAAACATTAATAATTATATTTCAAACTATAACATAAATAGCATATAATATAATAATAGCACAAGATTATTATTAATAATAGCATAAAGTTATTATTAATAATAGTTATTCATCTCTCGAGATTATCTTATGGTCAATGATATATATATATATATATATATATATTAAAAATGAAATAAAATATAATTATATACTATAATTATTATAGTTATAAAGTGAAATATATAGTAATTTTAATAAATAATTAATATAAATATGTACACACACACACACACATATAAGGGATCGCATCTCGTCGATTTATTAGTATAGCCTAACCTCGAGGGTGTCAAGTAGAATTGACCTGTGACCTCCCATTAGCAAGATGTTTTAGGGATGGAAACTTGACCACTTGTACTGACCCTTGGGGACATATTATTAATATATTAATAACTACATATGTGGGTAATATATATATATATATATATATATATATATATATATATATATATATATATTAAACTTTTCTATTAAATTGAATATTAGAAACCCTAATATTATAAACCCTAATATTGAACCCTAATATTATAAACCCAATATTATGACTATATGGTTTACCAAAATTCTTGACCAATATGGTTGACCATAATGGTTAATTATGGTTGACTGTATTCAACCATCTTGGACCTTGGTTGACTATGATTCATAATGGTTGATAATGATGGACCATGGTTGATAACAGTTGACCATGTTTCACCATAATGGTTGACTATTATGTTTGACGATCATTGGCCATTATGGTTCAACATGTTGTCCATGGTTGACCATGATTGAACATTATTGTTGACCATAGTTGATTATCCTAACCATTCTAACAATTTTGATATTGGTTGACTATGATTGACCATGCTCAACCATGGTTGACGTTGGCAGATCGTTAAACCAATATATATATTATAAACTCAATATTAAACTTAATTTTATAAAACCAATATTATATACCCTAATATTGAACCCAACGTTATAAACCCTAATAGTAAATCATATATTATAAACCTAATATTATAAATCAAATATTATGACCAAAATTCTTGACTAATATAGTTGACCATTTATGACCATAATGGTTGACCATGGTTGGGCATATTCAATCAGGTTTAAGCATGGTTAACCATGGTTCACAATGGTTAGTAATTATTGACCATGGTTGACCATTATGGTTCAACATGGTTATCCATGGTTGACCATAGTTGATCATTCTAACCATTCTAACCATATTGATATTGGTTGAACATGGTTGACCTTGGTATACATTGGTTGACCATTAAACCTATATATAAACCCAATATTTTAAACCTTAATATTAAACCCAATAATTTAAACCCTAATATTATAAATTAATATTAAACACAATATTATAAAATCTAATAATAAATCTTAATATTAAAAACCATTATATAATAACACTTATAAATCCAATATTATGACAATAATGGTTGACCATTTATGACCACAATGGTTGACCATGGTTGAGCATAAACAACTAGGTTTGACCATCATTCACAATGTTTGATAATGGTTGGTCATGGTTGGCCATGGCTGTTCATGGTTGACTATTGTTGACCATTATGGTTCAATAGGGTTGTACATGGTTGACCTTGGTTGAACATTTTGGTTGACCATAGTTGATCATTATAACCAGTCCAACCATGTTGATATTGGTTGATGATGGTGGACCTTGGTAGACGTTTCTTGGAAATTATAATCATTACCTCTCATCAAAGAACCTACTAGTACTTGTGAGTGTTGCATCTTGGGAGAGAAACACTATGAAATTTTTCCAAAGGGAGTTGCATACAGAGAAAAGCAGTTGCTTGAGCTGGTGCATACAAAATTGTGTGGACATATGAGGACATAGTCGATTGGTGGAAGTTGTTATTTCCTCAATTTCAATGATGATTATAGCATAAATAATTGGGTTTAATTCTTGAAATAGAATTTTGAAAATTTTTCAAAGTTCAAAGAATTCAAATCCATAGCAAAGAACCAAAGAGATCGACAAATAAAGGTATTGAGGTCAGATCGTGGTGTAGAATATGTTTCGAAGGAATTCCATGATTACTGCAAACAACATGGAATCAGAAGACATATTACTACTAGATACACACTGCAACAGAATGATGTAGCAGAGAGAAAGAATAGGAAAATTATGAACATGGCGAGGAGCATGTTGAAAGGAAGAAACTTGTTTAATAAGTATTGGGTAGAAGCAGTTGCATGTGTTGTTTATGTGATAAACAGATCTCCTACAAAGAGTGTGACAAATAAAGTACCAAAAGAAGCATGGTTAGGTATGTCTTGAAGTGTATCTCATCTCAGGGTGTTTGGATGTGTAGCTTATGCACATGTGCCCAAGGAGATAAGAGGAAAATAAGATGATAAAAGTAAAAAATGCATATTTACTGGTTATAGTGAGAAATCAAAAGCTGACAAACCATATAACCCTATCACCAAGAATACCATAATTAGCAGAGATGTTGTGTTCAAAGAACAAGAGTCATGGAATGAGACTATAGACAAAATAGTTGATGCAAAAACACCGACGGAAGATGATGTAGGAGAGAATGATAAAAAATAATTGCAAGCAAAGACACAGCCAAGGACTCCACGATTTTCACGAGCAACATGGATTTTCGAAGCGAGATCAATATAGAAGAATTCCCAGAAGTCAATCAGTTGATGAATCAAGCAATGGAAAGAGAAAGATGAGAAATTTGAAAGATATTTATGTGGATTTGGATGTTAGTTCAAAATTTTCATTGTTTTCATTCCAACATTCTTCGTTTGAAGAACTAATCAGAGATGAAAATTGGAAGTAAGCCATGGATGAAGAAATTGAATCTAATTAAAAGTGTGAAAGTTTGGATTTGGTTAATTCACCGAAGGATAAAAATCTCATTGGTGTGAAGTGGGTGTATAAGACAAAGTTGAATGACAGAGGTGAAATCGACAGATTTAAAGAAAGACATGTAGAAATAGGAT